>JAJLYW010000019.1:0-304315 GCA_030571845.1 Suhomyces yuchorum | reverse complement strand
TACGACGTATGTTCGAGTACGGGCAGAAGAACCATAGCGATTAGTAATATAACTAGATAGATCCAATAAAGAGATTAGACCCCCAACTAGCCACCGTTACTAACCTTCTCCTGCCTAGAGGTCGGAAGATATAACTATTCCATTATAGTCAAACATTACAGATACTTAGTATACTCACCTGGTGAGTACACGCCAACAGTCTGTGTGACTGTTGGAGCGAATGTTCATCGCGTATTCGCAATAGAGGGCCCAAAATGGAGTATGCTCTTACATCGCCACTACTGCATTAATGATTCAACAGCTTATCCACACGCTCGAATTAACCGGCCAGCAGGCCAAGTTCTTCCAGTTGCAGCTCTCGAGAAGCTGGAAAGAGAATGTGGTCACGTGTAGTGCTCCATCTGGCGGGCCATCTCAAATAGTAGTGGGTCGTGCGCCGCCCGCCCTACCGCGAAGAGGGTATCGAAAAAATTGTCATTGGAACATACTAACGATTGAAAAAGTTAGGACCGTCTACTAAGTGTTAGTGGCGAACCGAACCGATCAAAACCGATCGATATCACATAGACAGATTGTCGATATTTCCTGAAGATGGGAAAGAGAAAGGTTGAAGAAGTGACCGTGGCGGAACGCGATGAGAGCTCTGACATAGAAGCTAGTTCGATTGAGAACCTTCGCCGTAGTGAAGAAAATGGAGCCAAAATAAGCGAAGAAGATGAGAACGATGATGATGACGATGAAGATGAAGATGATGAAGATGATGAAGATGATGACGATGAAGAGGAAGATAAAGAACAAAAGCCTAGCAACAATGGACACCAAGGGCCTCCCACAAAGAAGCAAAGAAAGCAGCTCAGCGCACAAGAAATCCAAGTTGCTAGAGAAACAGCTGAACTCTTCAAATCCAACATATTCAAGCTTCAGATCGATGAGCTCATGAAAGAGCTCAAGTTGAAAGAGTCACATGTTGTCAAGATCGAAAAGGTGTTACACAGAGTTCACGAACTTATTGCTCAAGTACCCACCACAGAGAACTTACAGTTATCCCAAGCGGAATCACTCTTTAACTCCAAAAAGTTGGTTATCCCCTTCCCCGATCCAAAGCCAACTAAAGTCAACTACACATTCTCTTACCTCCCTCCTAAAGATATATCCTTAGTTGGTTCATTTGGTTTGAAAACTGGAATTGCCAGTGCAAATGGCCTGTCAATTGATATCTCCTTAACCATGCCTGAAGAGATCTTCCAACCAAAGGATTACTTGAACTACAGAGCTCTCTACAAAAGAGCATTTTATTTGGCATACTTGGCGGAGAATTTAATCCCATTATCGAAGAAGAACAACTTACCAATCAAAATATCCTACCATTTCATTAACGATGATCCCTTATGTCCGGTCTTGAAACTTGAATCCATTCAAACTGATAATCCAAAAGACTTAACCTTCCACAAGACGAAGTTCACCATTAACTTGTTGGTGGCCTTCCCATTTGGTTACTTCGATGCAAAGAAATTACTTCCGGATAAGAACTGTATCAGAGTTCAGTCTGATTCTCCAGAGCTTCCTCCAACACCATTGTACAATGCTTCAATATTGTCCTCAACTGCATATGACTATTATTTAAAGTTCCTTTACACCACAAAAAAGAAAACAGAAGCTTTCAAAGATGCTTGCATTTTAGGAAGATTATGGCTCGAACAACGTGGTTTGGGATCATCTTTCAATAAAGGTGGTTTTGGTCACTTTGAATTTGCCATTTTAATGTCTGTGTTATTGAGCGGTGGTGGTTTGAACGGTAACAAAATTTTATTGCATGGATTCTCATCATATCAATTATTCAAGGGTACTGTGAAATACTTGAGTACTATGGATTTAAGCAAGGATGGATATTTATCATTCTCATCCTTGATCGGTGAGAATACCGCTTCGAAATATAACTCAGGGGGATTTAATGTGCCAACCATTTTTGATAAGAACACAAAGTTAAATATTTTGTGGAAAATGACAAAATCTTCCTATCAAACCTTACAGATCGAGGCATCTGAAACCCTTCGTTTGTTAAATGATGTCGTGTTCGACAGGTTTGATCCTATTTTGCTTCAAAAGTCAACTTTTGATGAAATGAAATATGATATTGTCTTCAACATTACTGTTCCAGAAGACTTACTTGATACATTTGGTCCTTTAGAAAGAATCTCATTTATCAGTTTTGATAATTATATCAAGCACAAGCTTTTTGTGATCTTGAACACGGCTTTGGGAAATAGGGTTAACTTGATTAACATACGAAATGAAAAAATTTCAAATACTTACCCATTGACCAAAAGAAAACCATCGAACAGTTCATCTATGTCATTCGTAGTTGGTCTTCAAATCAATACCGAAGAATCAGAAAAGTTGGTCACCAAGGGTCCTAGCAACGATGACCAAGAATTGGGATTGAAATTCAGATCTTTCTGGGGATCGAAGGCCTCTTTGAGAAGATTCAAGGATGGAACTATTCAGCATTGTGTTGTATGGACATTCCAAAATAATGAACCAATAGTTTTGACCATCATCAAATATGCGCTTGATCATCATTTCCATCCGCTGACTTCTGAAACCTTATCCACTGAAATCACGGAATTCAACCAAAGACTTCCAGCTCCATTGGTTTCCGGTACAGCAACTTCACATGGAACCTTGCAATACGGTGTCACTTCATTGAGCAACTATTCAAGTCTTATTTCTTCTTTTGAAGATTTGGTCAAGATTGTTAGTGACTTTGAACTCCCATTAAAGGTCAGATCTATTTCTGCTGCATCATCGTCATTGAGATACACCTCACTTTTGCAACCAGTCCCATTTGCAGTTTCAAACCCAGATTTCTGGAACGATATTGTTTTGGAATTTGAAACATCCACGAGATGGCCAGATGAATTAATTTCTTTGGAAAAGATGAAGACTGTTTTCTTATTGAAGATTCATGAATCATTGCAGGAAACTGCTTATGAATCATTCATCACCACTGATGATTCAATCCCATTCAACAAGCACATTTCCGTGTTGAATATTCTCACTCCACAAGGTTATGGATTCAGAATAAGGGTTCTTACTGAAAGAGATGAGGTCTTATATCTTAGAGCAATCGCGAATAGTGACAAGCAAAAGGCGTTGTTACAAGAGGTTTATTTGAAATTCAATCAAAAGTACATGGGTGTTATCAAACATACTAGAACCATGAGCCAGCTTGCTACATACTATAAATTTTTCTCATCTACTGTGAGATTTTTCAAGCAATGGTTAGACTCCCAATTGTTATTACATCATTTTTCGGATGAGTTAATTGAACTTATTGCCATGAAACCATTTGTTGATCCAGCACCATATTCAGTTCCCAACTCAGTGGAAAGTGGCTTTTTGCAAATTTTAAATTTCTTATCCACCTGGAATTGGAGGGAAGTACCATTAATTTTGGATCTTGTTAAGACTAGTGCAGATGAGGATGTTACCAATCCGACAAAACTTAGTGACAGATTAACTGTTCAATCATACAGAATTATTGAGCTGAATTTCGAAAAGATAAGAAAGAATGATCCATCAGGAATCAAGACTCAATTTTTCATCGGATCCAAAGATGATCCATCTGGAATCTTATGGACCAGCGATTTGAGCTTGCCAATTGCAAGCAGATTAACTGCATTATCTCGTATAGCCCTCCAGGTATTGAAGAACCAAGGATTGGACAGCGCCACCATGGACTTGATTTTCACCCCAGCATTGAAGGACTTTGATTTTGTCATCAATGTCAAATCTACTAACTTGGCTGTTTCGTCGGGTATCATGCCAACTAACAAATTCAAAAATCTTATTGGAACCAGAACTAGTTTCCCCGAGGATCTTTCCTCTCAGTACGATTTGATCCAAGCATTTGTTAAGGACTTGACACTTAAGTTTGGCCACATGATAATTTTCTCGACTAAAAAGTTTACTGGGTTGAATAGCGATGGTTCCAATGTTATCAGTGGAATTTTCATTCCTGATTGCATCGGTAAGAAGAAGTTCAGAGCAAACATTGGCCTCAATGTGAAGCCTCTGGAAGACCGTCCTGATGAGGTGGTCATCAACAAGGACGCCATTTTCAACCAAATTACCCTACTTGGTGATGATCTTATAGAATCTATTAAGATGAAATAGTAGATGTAAATATGTATTAATAGACTACTAATATAACAATATTTGAAACATCAACTAAAACGAATAATCCCATTAAAAATTATAACTTGCAGTATCCAAACTATACTTGACTTGGTAAGTGACAGGGTAGCGTTCTACCAAGATTACCACTAACATGAAAATGGAGAGAAGCTAAAAATCAATGGTTCATCCAAAAAAATGGACGAGTCCGGAGTCGAACCGGAGACCTTTCGCATGCTAAGCGAACGCGCTACCAACTACGCCACACGCCCTGGAAAGAAATGGTCCCTAGCGGGATCGAACCGCTGATCTCGGCGTTATTAGCACCACGCCTTAACCAACTGGGCCAAGGGACCTTTCTTGTTGAGGATGGACATGTGACTAATTTACACCTTATACTCTGTCTATATGCACTCTCCTCTACCCAATATTACAAGACCACTGGCAGGTTAGGACTCTTGACCGACATCATTTCCCCCCATGGTAGGATAACAAACAAACTACCAGCTAAGCATCGTAAATACACCCACTTCAAACATCCAGTCAATTCAGATTCTGTTGCACTATTGTTATTTGCGATTGAAGATACCGCCCATCCTCCCACCGGGTCCCACTTGCCGTGATAAAGAATAAAACATGAATATCGATTCCCGTCTAAGAGACTTTCTGACACAAGAATACCCGTCAGTAGAGGAGACCATCATAAACAATGCATCAGTGCTTTACAAAAGAAAGAAACATTTCCTCCAGGACCTCCGCCATTCCTTCATGTATCTTGGGTACTTGGTACTAGTGATCATATTCTTAAGAGACTTATCGTTTTTCAGTCTAATCCAGAGGTCCACTGTCCAATTCCTCTTAACATACCCATACGTGCAGCCCCAGCTCCAGAACGCTCCAGAAAACTTGACAGAAGCTTTCAAGAAAAACACCTCCAAGATCTTGTTAATGATGATCTTCATGGGAAATATTGCTTGCTCCCTCCTCCATTTGATGTTTGGAGTGTACACATCGTCAGCATCATTGGACGGAAATCTTCACGGTTACTGGACCATCCAATTCATAGGGGAAAGATTGCCTTACTCCAGGTTCGAGTTGATTTTCCTTGACTTCGTGGTATTCTCGATCCAAGTCATCTATCATAACTTGAATTGTGTCGCAGAAGATTCAGTGATACTTGAGTCAAGGAAGGCTAGGGATGATTCCCGGGAAGCTGACCGTGCATTGGTTGAAAACGACGGTTATAACGGTGGGGTGTTTTTGATGACAATTAATGTCGTTGACGATATACGTCAAGTACTCAAGCACCAAGCCCGCATGCTTATGCCGTTAAATTCAAACGATGGTCCCAACAATACTCAACCGTTTGTGTTGGGGGGAGGACCAGTGTTACCACCGGGGGCATTTGTGTGAGGCGAACATCCTATTTAGTAGATACACACACTTGTATTGGAGACAAATCTCCCAATGACCCATTTCACACCACGAATAGCCTTAAGGAAGCATAATGGAAATTTTGGAATTATAAAATCAATTGAACTACTATGGAGATAGTACACAGCTTAAAATATTAGAAAATGCGGAACATCCATGGATATTATTGGCACTAGTCTCAAAGACTAGATCATTTATTAGTTGCTGAATTGGCATGCAATACTGCAGGACGACTCGTCCATTCCATCAATATAGAATTGGAGAGTGTGGGCATTCACTTCATATCGAACAATCCATGAGCAAATCCAGCAGAACTAAGTCATTAAATTTTCTAACACCACATTAATAGCAATAAAAACCCATAATAACTATAATAACTACCTGGAAAGTCCTTCAAAGACAGCCTCTTGTATTGTAATCGGGCACGTGATCTATGTGCTTGGTGTAGGCGACAGAAAAGCGATCTATTACCAACGGTACTGAGCGGAAGATCTGCTACCGCTAATTTCCAAACACGGTCACCACTACTTGCTTAGCCTTGGGGCATGATATCATCTAACTACCATAACCTGTCACCATGAACTCGGATGATAATGATTTATCATCATAGGTCACGTGTGCGTCGGTGGACCCACACGACCCCCATTTTTTCTCGATGCCATCTCGAAAGTTTCAACCTAGTTAAACCATCAGCAATGTCAAACATAGTAGGGATAGAATACAACAGAGTGACCAACACCACCTCTACCGACTTCCCTGGACACAGTACCAACGGTGACTATTCTTGGGATATCGAAAAGTTCAAGGATTCCTTCGAAATCGACATCTCATACATCACCGAGAGAAATGCCAACTTCGACTTGAAAAATATAGACACCTCCATTGCTAATGCATTCCGTCGTATCATGATTGCTGAAGTTCCATCTGTGGCTGCAGAAACCATATACATGTCAATGAACACCTCAGTGATACAAGATGAGGTATTGGCACAAAGAATCGGGTTGATCCCTTTGAAAGTGGATCCCGACTCGCTTAGTTGGGTGGACAAGACCGTGGACCCAGCCGACAGATTCACCGAGGACAACACCATCGTTTTGTCTTTAGACGTCAGCTGTACCAAGAACCCCCATGCTCCAAAAAACACCACCGACCCTAAGGAGTTGTACCGTAATGCTCATGTGTACGCCAGAGACTTGAAGTTTGAGCCACACGGTACCCAATTGGAAAAGTATAAGAACAGCCCTGTTGTGCCATGTGACCCAGATATCTTGTTGGCCAAGTTGAGACCAGGGCAAGAGATCTCATTGAGAGCATACTGTGTTTTGGGTGTTGGTAGTGACCACGCTAAGTTCTCTCCTGTTTCCACTGCCTCCTACAGATTGATGCCAGTGATTGATATTCTCAGCCCAATTGGCGGTGAGGATGCTAAGAAGTTCCAGAAATGTTTCCCATCTGGCGTGATTGAACTTGACTCCAGAGGTGAAGCTTTCGTCAAGGATGCTAGAAAGGACACTGTTTCAAGAGAAGTCTTGAGACATGAAGAATTCAACGGAAAGGTCAAGTTGGGTAGAAAGAGAGACCACTTCATTTTCAACGTGGAGTCTACCGGTGCCATGTCTCCAGAGGAGATCTTCTTTAAGTCTGTTAGAGTGTTGAAGAACAAGGCCGACTACTTGAGAAACTGTCCTATCAGTCAGTAAGTATAGATTGTATATTAATTTGCATAGTGAGTGTGATGTAGTAATGGGCTAAATTGGGCCAGAGATATTTGATGAAGTATCAAGCTGGCAACTTAGGAAGTTGCCTCTCGCGGAGATACCAAATTTCTCATCTAACTGGAGCCATGTCTTTGCTGAGTAATATCCGACCCTAGCCCATATGGATAGCGTCTGACTATGGGGAAAATATTATTCAACAAGAGATTCACTATAATGAATCAGGATATTTTTGAAGCATTATCATTACATCACATCGCAGGTTACGGAAATCCAGACCTGCTGTAAACACACATGTGATATTCGAGTACACGGGCGCCCATGCAGACAAGGATAAATGCAATTGACCATAGACAACTCCATGGTTACGAACTTTAGTGTCGGCAAAGTATGTGATAAGATTTAGAGTTCAACTATAGTGAATGTGAGGAGTGATATCTCTATCGTGCTAGTAGAAGCACTTGGGCACTGGGAAAGCCAATTTCAAAGAATCATTGGCAGCAGCAACTTCATCCTCAACTATTCTGGTGGGGTCAGCCCCCACTGGCCGTATTTGGGATTAAGCCTCAAGAGTTATTCAGGGAACAATGCCTGAAAAGTTGATGAAACCTGAAAAGACCGGGAGGCATGAAAAATCGCTTGGGACCTGAAAATACGGTCAACAACCTACAATAATTGGTGATCTTGAAAAGATCCAGGAACTCTCGGTACGGCCCTTTGCCTGACAAGACCCTGAAATAATAGGCGAGCCTTCTATTCTAGCATTCGTTTCTGCGACCGATTTTCCTCCACATCCATCATGTACATCGCCAGCGTCTTCGTAGTTTGTCGATCGATAACCCTGATCAGCAGGCGGATGTGAATCGGGCATGTGTTCGAACCATCGGAAGAAAATAACCCTTCCAACAGCTACTTACGCTGGTTGCGCATCCCACTAGCGTTGGTCCCAGACGCAGAGGGAACGCTCATTTTACCTCGAGGTTTGCAGTATGGGCACAAGGGTGCCAAAATGCCCGCCGGTGTTTTGGTGGTGGTGGCCTCAATTGGCTGCTTCCGTAGTACGCTAATTTCCTGCTAAGTTGATGCTTTCTCCAGCACCTTCAGCACCTTCAGCACCTTCAGCACCTTCAGCACCTTCAGCGCCACCAGCACCTCCACCTAACTTCTACCTCACTTCCTTCATTCAGTTAGGCGGAGGCAGATGCGCAATGTACTCGAAGACACTAGGGACGGGGCACATACCAATCGCGCAAACGGCGATGGCTGCTTGACAAGGACCCTTAGATGGTTAAAATATGGTGTGGTAATTGTAGGAGCGTCAGGCCAAGCAACCCCGCCCGGACCTGGTGTATTCCACTATTGTTACTGGTTGCCGGTTGTCCTGTGGAGTCTGCTGTCCGCCAGTTTCACACCTGGTGGCTCCCTAACCACACCGGTCCTCTGGTGGGGCGGGAGTTTGGCACGCAGTGACAGGCGCTGCGTCTGTCACTTTCGTGCCCGTAGAAATGCCATTGGGACGAGTGGTGGTTTTTGAGCCAAGCACAGCCTGCTGCACCACCACTAGAGTGGCCCGCCAAACCAAATATACGACGGCAGCTGGGGCTAAGCGCCGGAGCCCCCGCCTGATGCTGGTACCACAGAGGTTGGGCCCACCGCAGGGCTCGCTCTCGCGGGCCCGCCCCAACGTCGCGCGGTGCGGCGCAGCACTCCCAGCCCTTGATCGTCCCGTGCATTATCGCGAGAGCGGGCCTGAGGGTCTAGGGCACCCCAATGCTGACCAAAGTGGAAAGTTCTGCATGAGCAAAGTGGGCTTAACGGCTTGTCGGCCAATAAGCCCACCTGGAACCACAGGGAGCAGGTGGTTCCCCTTGTATTTCACCTCCCTCCTCACGGAAGAGTTTTTTCCCCGGTATGCACGTCGGTGATCTGCACCTAACCGAATGCAGACCCTCCCATCACGCATGCCGAAACATGTCATCGCTGGTGTCAGACCGTTCCTCTACATAATAAGCTGGCGCTGCTCTTCTCTGGTCCCCTTCGCCCCTGTGCATCGTTGGTCCAGCCCGCCGCCACCATCTCATCGCTGCTGTCGCCAGCCTGTATATAGCAGGGCCTCATCCCGTTGGGCGAACAAACCTACGATAAGATCGTCCTCCCACTCTACCCCTTGGCCAGTGTCCTGTCAGTGCCCCATCGAAAACTCCTCAGCACCGGACAGCCCGGTCCCTTCTGTCTAGCCACAATGGCGTCCTCGGAGTTTTTCAATGACCACAACAGCCCTGTTCTGTCCAATGAGCACTCCTCCACCTCCAGTCCCTACATCATCAAACCGCCACCTCTGGCCTCCGTGGCCCACAAGCAGCGGTCGCTGTCCATGAACTCCATCACATCCAACCACTCGGTGCTAAACAGCATCCACCCCCCGGCTCCAGGTACCGCTCCCACCCCTACCACCGCCCGCAGCATGTCCATAGTAAGCATCGAGAGTCCTCGCAACCTGATCGTGTCCATGGACGATACCAGCAGGCCCGTCCGCAATGACAGCAACGTCAGCTTGGTTTCCTTGGGGACCATAGGCACTGGAGGTGCCCCCGGCACTTCCAGTCCTGGTGCCCCCATCCCAACCCATCATCATGTCTCCGATACCATCAATCACAGGGACCAGCTAATTCGAGCCTCCTCGCCCTCTCCAACAGACTATGCCAAACTCAAACTTCACAGCAGCACCCTCTTCTCCGACGACGATTCGGAGTTGGATTTGATCACCCCCACCCGCAATATCATCAAACCTATTTACAAAATCAAAAGGCACTCTCGCAACAACAGCGACCCCTTGGACAGCTTGGAGCTGCTCAAGTCTGATTTCCGCTTCAAGTACAAGGACCACATCAATAACCAGGCATCGTCGCCTCCCCCTCCACAAACACCGTCCCTGACGCACCCTTTCAAACACCTTCAGGATCCTACACCCTCCCCTCTTTCATTAAACATGCCCGAGAAAGATGGCACTTTAGATCACTTGACAAAGGAAAAATCCGACACAACTAAAAGCAAAAAGGTCAAGTCTTCTACTTCCATTCAAAAACTATATCTTAAAAAATTCTATTCCAAGGAACTTCAAATTGAAATGCTTCACAACAGCAATATCTCTCCTCCTGTTAGCCCCACCATGTCATATTCGGACACTTTTGGTACTGATCAAAATCTCAAGTTTGCTGTGCCCCATCTTAATTTGCATTCATCTAAAAAGAGCACCTCTGGTCAACTGGAGTCTGTCTCTGAACAGAATAAAGTCATCACGAAAATGAATCAAAAATGGAATAAATCGATGTACACAGAACCTGAGAAACGGAAAACTGAAGGTCTGTCATCATCTAAATCTGCCTCCGATCGAAAACAGGATCCTCCTCCGTCTCGTAAAAGGTCAAGAGATTGGCAGGATGAAACCGACGAAAGTTTTGACGATTAGCCACGTCTTCTATCTAATGTTATGTCATGTCATTGGGTTTTCTAATCTATTTCAGTTCTAGTTATGTCGTTTTGTGTGTATTTTCTTTGTATCCCTATAAAACCCTGTATAATATGTATGAAAATGCAACTCATAATAGTACTACATCATCACGTTCATTGCTAACTTCGTGGAAAAAAGGCAAGTTTATCATTTCTTTAGCTGACAACCTTTTAGCAGGATTAACTTGCAAAGCTCCTTGAAGAACTTCCATGATAAACTTGTGATCATTATAATTTTCCAATTCTCTTTTAAACTCTTCATAATTACCAGATTCTTCAAAGACTGGTTTCTCGAACTTGTCCCCCTTTTCATTCAACAATTTGAGCGAGTCCAACACCACACTATCTTGAGGAAAGCATCCGCTTTCCTGTTCAAACCTGAGGAAATCACCTATGGTTTTTATTAAATTACAGCCAGTGGATATTGAAACATTGGAAAGATTCACTTCGAATCCGCATCCATGCAATTCGGCACACTTCTTCATCATATCACTTCCGAATAATAATGACATTTCTAGAATTGCGTCAGTATCATCAGGAGAATTGAATAGCGGAAACTTTCTTGACAATAACGAGAATGCTATTGTACCGGCTGACCATATGTCTATCTTTGTGGTTTGGTTGGTACATTTGAAAAGAACCTCGGGAGCTCTGAAACCTCTTGTACCAGCTCTATTTGCTCTTCTGGGAGGCCTCTGATCCTGTTTAGGATATGCTCCTTTAATATTCTGTCTTTTGGAAATATTACGGTTCACTGATACTTTATCTGTGGATTTGCATGGACAAGCATTGGAAGTTTTGATGGCATTCTTGACCTCTTTTTCAGCTAATCCAAAGTCTACCAACACTCCTCTTCCTTTGAATGGGTCATATAAGAAATTTGTAGGTTTCAAGTCTCGATGGATCACACCCTTTTCGTGAATGAAATCCAATGCGTGGAACATCTCCCAAAGATATTTCTTGATGCCCTTGATAGGTAAATCCCGATAAAAGTCACGGAAATCGGCATGCTGGTAGTAAGGCAAAATAGCTAGCACTTGATCTTGATAGCGTAAAACATCCAAAAGTGGAGCCACGTGTGAGTTTCCAGAAAGCATGTATAACAAGTTAAGTTCATTGTGGATTCTATTAGGTGATGAGGTGACGTAGATCTGTTTGAGGGCCACCAATGCGTTCTTTGACTTTGGAGGTTTTCCAGCATTCTTCTTCTTGAGCGGAGGCGATTTCCACACTTCGGAACCCAACCTAATGGCTCCAGTGACGCATTCGGCCTTGTATACGGTGGAAAACGTTCCTTCACCGATTTTATCGATGAGTCTGTAGTGGATTCCGAGCTCAGGAAAACACTTTTCCAATTTACTCATTTCCTCGAGCACCTCGAGCGACACCTCGTCCTCCTCTTCCTCTTCCTCTGGGATGTCTTGCTTTTCCGGTTCCTTGGAGAACGCGATTTCCGTTGACTTGATGGTTTTGTCCGCGACAGCCTCAGCATCGCTGGACACCGTGGTGGAAGCCACGTAGGGCTGGTTGAGGATCTTGGAGAGGTTGTGGTTTCGTATGAACGGCGACTGGAGTCCGCCGTTGGCGCTGGCCATGAACCCAGAAACGCCAGTCCTGTCGTGGTCACCATCGCTATCGCGGCGGGTCACCTTGTCATTAAACGGGTTATCCTCGCTGGTGGAGGCGTTCTTTCTTTTGGAGGGTATTATGGGCGTGACTTGCGACTCTGTGGGAGAAACAGTCGCCACCTCTTCCAGTATGAGGCTCATGATGGACCACCAGGTGAGAGACAGTGGAGTTGTTTGGGTTAGCAGTGGACCGCGTCTGATCTGTGCCATGTCACGTGTGAAGGGACGGCACATAACCTGGTGGCAGTTGGGATACCAGTGAACCGCGCACGTGATGCAAAGGCTAGTGGTCGTCGCATTTGTCGATGAAAAACTTTTACTTTTTCTTCACCAGCATGTTTCGTTCAGGCAACACCAGCATAGCGAGGGCCGGGCCAGGATTACAGCAGGTCCGTTACAAGCGGAGACTTGCGTATCCGCGGTACCTTCCTCAGAACGTGCCGAAACCAACGGGAAAGAAGGACCACTCATCGTTCTTCCAGAGAGCATTGAAAGGGTTCTTGGGGCCCAAGAACATACGAGGTGAATACTACCGTAACAAGTACTATTACCCACCCCAAGACCACAAGCCCAACTACATCGTTCCCAACGGCCAGACGGTGGTGGACCTGACATTCAGGGACGCCTTCCCACCCAGATCGTTGAGTGCCGCTGGACGTAACCCCGAATTGCATCCATTCCCCCAAAACCCAGCATGCCGTACGGCCTCAATGCTCACAGACGACCTCAAGCAGAGAATCTGTGACGACATCAATGAAAGCGGCATGCACGCACAGGAGGTGGCCCACAAGTACGGAATCAAGTTGGCCAGAATCGAGGCGGTGGTTAGATTGAACACCATTGAGAAGCAATGGAAGCAAACTGTAAGTATCACGGAACAGCACAAGGATGAGTTATAAAAAATCGATTAGTCTTGAAGACACCTACATGGTTAGAACATTTATTACTGAAGTGCCAATTATGGAACCTTACTAACTTATAGAACAAGATCTCGGCCGATCTCGAGAAGTTTGCCAGTACCATGTACAGGATGTTTCCTCTTTACCTCCCACCCCATGGTGCTGACAACTTGACCGAAATTCCCACCCCACACAAAACCTTGCAGCAACGTTTCTTGACCATCGCTGAATCCGAGCCTTTCGGTCCAGTTGATGCCGCCAAGATCTTGGATCTTCCCGTGGCCAGAGACACCTTGGAAGAGTTGTCGCAAGTCAAGACCGATGAAGCCTCCAAGGAGTCTGTCCACAAGGTCATTGTTGGTCCACAAAGACAAGGCGAGAGAACTGCATTCAAATTCACATCTCGTACCAGTGGAGACGTCGGTTTCCGTTACGGTGCCTCCAGAAGAGACAAGAGAAAGGACAGAGCTGTCGGATTCGATGCCGAAGGTAGAATGGTGTATATATGATGTAAATAGTAGGCCTCCGGGCAACAGATAAATAATGATTCAAGATAGAAGTAGCCCGCAATGGGTAATGTAAGGGGAATGATTGCATATTGTTTAAGGTTTGGTGCTAAGCCATGTTACTTTAATCAAGGTCTGACTTGGTCTAGTTTGTTCAATGCTGGTTTCTTTGTCCTGAACTGAGTGCAAAAATTTCAAAAATTGAAAAATTTCAGAATTTTCATCAACACCTCAGAATTCTCACCACTAGTAAACAAATGGTTCATTCTAATTTTTAATGGAGCAAAGATCGTAGCAGATACTCAATTACCCAATAACTAGATTGCTACCTCTTCAAGTAGTCAAATTATCAAGCAATCACATAATTACCCTCCTTCACCAGCTCATACTCACTACAGTGCGAAAGTTCCTCCTCACTACTTCGCTTCGTAACCACTGACGCATGTGATCACCTCCGGCAGGAAAGTCCCCACCAGAGGGCCACCAGCCAGCAGCTACCTCATTAAACATACCTATCTAGACTCAAAAGCATAACCAATGCTGCCCTTTGAAAATCTACATGGAGGTCTTTTTGATTGGTGTGATGTCGCTGTATACCACCAGTAGTGGTGGGGAGTTGCAGTCGCACTGAAACGCGCACCCCAGATCAATTTTTCACTACTCCGTACCGGCGCACGACCGTTTCGACACGTCTAAAAAGTGCCAACACTTTGTTTGAACTACACATCATGTTGCTTAGATTCTTGCTTACCGTGTTGAGCTTTGCCTCGTTGATCTCGGCTTCCGCCTTCACATTCACCTTGAAGGCCCAAGAGAAGTCGTGCTACTACATTTTCACCAGCAAGCCTAGCACCAGTGTCAGCTACTACTTTGCTGTCCAATCCGGAGGATCCTACGACGTCGACTATGAAGTCAAGAACCCAAGAGGCGAGATCCTTGCTGGCGAAACCAAGGCCAGACAAGGAGACTTTGTGATCAACGCCGACCTCATCGGTGAGTACGAGTTCTGTTTCTCCAACGGTATGTCCAGTTACGACGACAAGGTGGTTGATTTCGAGATCAAGTTCGACGACAACAACCGTGATGACGAATTCAGAGCAAACTTGCCAGGCCAACCAAACTCCCAGCCAATTGCCCATGTTGAGAACATGCAAAGAACCATCGACAAGATCGAGCAACAATTGGACGGTTTGGCCAAAACATTGCACTACTACAAAACCAGAAACAACCGTAATCAAGACACCGTCAAGTCCACCGAGTCCAGAATCTACTACTTTTCCATTGCCGAAGTCATTTTGATGGTCGGAATGGCTTTCTTGCAAATCACCGTGGTGCAACTTTTCTTCAAGGGTTCCAGAAAGCAATTGGTTTGATGCTTTCCTCCGCATCTCCAATTCCTTCTCATTTGGTCTAGCCTCCTAGCAATATACGGCATGCCCTAGAGTGCTATTCACTGACACATGTAGTGTACTCAAGTTCCCCGTAGAAACACGCAAACTCCATGGAATTACCTCAAATTCGCCTTTTACCAAATAGAATGGCATCCCTGTAGAACCAACACTTGAAGCATTCTCGACCAGTTCAGGGCAAGTCGTGAGCTCGACTCCAAGATTTGGTGGAATTCTCACTTTCTTTCATCAGGCTAATTATCTCAGAAAAATCTCCACTGTTATCACCATGCGTTCCAGAACGGCATCTCCAGACGTCAGAAATGTCGAAGATACTTTGGCAAGGCAGTCAGACGTCACGGTTTCCAACAACGTGACGCCATATGCCGAATACAAGGGCTTTTTCATGTATGTTCTTAGTGCTGTGGCCTTGATAGGGTGGACTCTTTGGACCCTCTTGCCAGAGTACATTCTTGAAGATTACTTCTCCATATACTACTATCCAGACAAGTACTGGTCGTTGGCCATCCCAGCATACTCCCTCATGTTGATGCTCTTCGTCTACATCGCCTTGGCTCTTTTCAACACCGAAGTCAAGACAAACCCATTGGATGATATCCGCAATTTCATAGACGACCATTCGGCTTTTGCTGGCGCAACGGGCAATGTATCGCCAGACCACGCTACAAGAGTCAGGAAGGCTGCTGAGTACGTGCACAAGGCCCCGAGCGGTGTGTGGGATCTTCCCATCACCCTTGTCAATGAAGTGCTTTATTGCGACGAGGAAGAATAATCATTAATGGATTCCATACCCAGTACAGGCTGAAGTCTTGGTTCCACCAGCTTTCACTTCATCCTGAGTTCTGATCAGATTAATAGCCACTGAGATAGAGGCTCAGGGTGGTGAGGATTGTATCATATTCATAGTGCTCCATGTTTTTGGACACATGCCTACGGGAGCAAGAGGGTTATCAAACGCTTACCATAAATTAAAACCGGGAGAATGAGTCCTGAAAAAAATGCTTCTGACTCAAAGATTAGCAAAATCGGATTAATGCCTAGTTGACTCGAAGCGAAGACTTCAGCTGGACTTCTGTCTCGTTTGGATGGTTCACCAAGAAATAAAGCGGGTTCATCTCAAATAATCCCCACAATAGAACAGCGTCGTTTGCTTCGTTCTAACTCGATTTTCAATTCATGGGTTCACAAACCTAGAAGGAGATATTAATCCTTTAAAGGATCCTGATTCAAGCGCTGAATTATAAACTCTGCATTATTGGAAAGAAGATGTTTCAGTGAGATGAAAGTTGTACAATTAGGGCTGTAACGCGAAGCAAACTGTTAAATAAATCTATATATGCATTAATAGGACTAAATACCATATGTATGGACCAAAGTTTTCCTTGACTCTTGGTCCATGTGGGTTAAAATATTGTTCCACTCTTCACCCAATAAATTACGGTAGCTTGATAACATTTGAGAGAAGAGTTGACGCAACTCGTCGGTAGGTTCAGCGTAGTTCGCTATGCAAACCAAGAACATTCCCATATTCTTCTTTCCTTGGACGTTATCCAAGCCTCCAAATCCATTGACAGGATTTGTGTTTATGATATTGAGCATACCGGTGAACCCGGTTTCCTTTTCTTCGTTATCTATCAAGTATAACATATGCGAACACCATTCTAAAATGAACTCTGGCAATTTTTGCCCCAATAAACCACATAACTCTGCATCTCCAGAGATTCCCATACGTCCTAAGCAAATAGCACAGTTTTCTAACACAGTTTGTTGGGCATCAGGACTGACAAGAACCGGAATGATTAAATCCACCAAATTCTGAAAGTATGGCCTAATATCATCAGGTCCAATTCTCATGACAGTTTCCCCAAGGGCCCAGATCGCGTTGTTCACAACAGGAAATGACTCGTAGGTACGATTATTGATCTCGTTTCCAATACACAAAACGATAGATCTCAAACATGGCTTCACCATTGAATCACAAACGAAGATGGCAAGATCTCCCAATAAGGCGTAGGCCGATTGTCTGACATCGTTGTTGTGATCTTCGAGACATATAAGAAGAAGTTCCATCAAATGTTGGTCAAGTAAATCTGCTGAATGGAAGCCAAAACCTTGCACAAGACCATCGACCAAATCTAATGAAGTGACGATGAAATCCTTTTCTGGGGTCTCGATCAATGGGTCGGTGGTAGCCTGTTGATCCAATTCAATACAATTCGTTAAGATCTTCAATGCTCTTTGGTAGATAGGAACGGCATATGGTGCAAATAACTCACCCAATGTAGAAGCAACGGTTCCGATACACTCCAACAATGACCATAAACCATTATCGTTATCATCTAATTCTTCCCACTTACCTAACAATGGTGGGATCAATTCTTTGATGTTTTCGGACTTGGATAAATTCTCAGCTCCCAATTTATCAACGAAAGTTTGAATACAATCGTACAAGATTGCCAAATTCTTCTTTTGGTAAATTTGGAAGCATAAGGTGAAGTGATGAAGAAATTGATCAAGATATGGTAATAAAGTTTCAGTGTATGACTCCTCGATCAAGTAAGTCAAGGCCGAACATGCAGCTTGCTGAACAATCTTTTGGTGGTCCAATGAACTGCTCATTATGGATTGAAGGGTGTGGTCAACAGTTTGTGGAGATTGGGTAGCGATCCAAGAAGAGAATCTGGAAATGGTCCAACAGGTGATTTGTCTCAATCTAGGATGTGGGTCCTTCAAGCGATCAACGAGGTAGCCAACCAATGTGGGTAACTTGTCTTCAGAGAGCTCCATGCAACTCTTGCTGATGGCACCGAAAGCCAAAATAGATGCTTCTCTAACTTTCCATTCAGAATCCAAGATTCTTTCTTGCAAAATTGGCAAGGAAATTTCAAGAACTTCACCTGGTAAGTTTAAAGAAAGAATATCGAGAGTGGCGGCAGAACATTTTCTAAGAGACCATTGATCAACAAGGGAGTCTGAATCGGAGTCTGAATCGGAGTCATCTGAGTCTTCATCTTCATCTTTGCTCTTACTCTTCACAGAGTGTTCCTTAACTTTGATGTTTTTAGGCTTAATATCTTCCTCCTTATCTTGAATGTTGGTAGTATCCTTGGAGTCCTCCAATTCCATCAAAAAGATTTCTTCTTCGGAATAAACCATGGTGCTCAACAAGATTGGTAGGATAAGCTTCAATTTTGGAATGAAAATTTGCTTGTTAACCTCTTCTTCAGAAAGACTGGATAATGATAATAAGAATTCACAAGCTTCTAAGGCCACTTCTTCATCGTTATCTTGCATCATGTGCAAACAGTAGTTCACGACACCATCCAAGTGAGGTAATAAACTGGTGGGAGATGTTTCCAAAATCATGGAGAAGGAAGAACAGATGTTCTTCTTAACTTTGGTGGAATCATCCTTGGATAAATCAAATAAATTCAGAAGAAATTGATTTTCGTAAGAAGCAAAATCACTAGGCTTGAGAGGTATGAATTGATTAATGCAGTGGATAGACAATGATCTAATGGTGCCGGAATGTGGGTGGAGCATGAGTTTCAAAAGATTTTGAAGTAAAAAGTTGACAGGGGATTCATTATTGTATTTTGAGCAAATCACCATGGAGGAATCCTCGCAGATTTTAGCCAAAGTGTTCATAGCTGCCTCCTGGGAATCAAAGGGAGAGGCATCGTGGTTGGCCAACTCAATTAATTGGGGTAACACACTTGGCCAATGCTCGATTCCGTAGATCGAGAATAACGATGTGACCACATTACCGGTGATGTTTCTAACCAAGTTATCTTGGACTAATAATCCCTTCAAAATGTTCTGCAACAAGTATTGACGGTTTGGAGTGGGTGCAGCACCTTTGGCATGAGCAGTTTTGAGAATACTGTTCTTGAGGTTGATACCAGAACCAGCTCTGACGTCGGACTTGGCGGTGTTATCGACCACGAGAAGGTGGAAAAGGTAGTTTTCAAACTCGGGCTGAGTCTTGGCTTGACTTAATGCTTCATTAGCCTGCTTTCTTTGCTGGTTGTCCGATGAAAGGGTAGAACTGAAAATGTGTTTGAGCTGCTCAACTGCGGCTGGATCGGCAACGAAGGACATAGTGTGTCAAATAGTGGTGATTCTGTGTCTATTTGCAGATGCTTGCACAGGAGGCCAGGTATTCAAATATCCCTGGTCTCTATTAAGAACAGTTTGATGAAGTTATGTTACGCTGAACCAGATAGTTAAGTTCAGGGCATCGAAAATTTTTCGATTTTCAAAGTGAGGGTAGGACACCCACAGAACTTCAGCGGTAATATACTGATTGTGTACCCCCACATGTGATAGCCCCAAACCTACAATAGCCAATTTCGTGGAACTAACTATAGCTTCTACTAACTATTTGAAGCTTAATTGAAGCTTCAATCATAGGCTATGGTAATAATTCACTGGTTGGGCCCACACAGTGTGGGGACTGTAGTGCGATGAGATAGTTCGAGTGGTAAAAAGTTGTATGAAAAGGCAAGGGCATCAGATTTGGAAGGAAATCGAGATGATAGATGTTTGATGTTTGAGATTGTCATAGAGGGAACAAATGGCAAAGTAGCAAGTCTCCACAGATAGATGCTTGCTCAATGAGGCACTAAATAGTGTTGTGCATGTGGGTCACTTGGACTACACCAACTATGGAGCTACGGCGAAACAAATGCTATTATATTAATATCTCTATGTAGAGGGATTGAAGAGAAATTACGCTAACGAGGGCTATTTGGTTCGGAAAACAAATTATCTAACTCAGCCAATTTTTCAGCCAACTTATCGAATTTGCCTAAGATGGGCATGAACATTTCATGCACTGGTTTTGACTTCCGCTTCTCGTCGATAGGAGTCTTGGGAACAGTCAAATTCATGCCGTTGTTGAGTGAGTTCATGCTTGTCAAAGGAGTGAAATCCCCACTCTGGTTGAGGTCTTCCTCTTCTTCTTCATTTTCCTCTTCCTCTTCGTCGTCTTCGTCATCTTCCTCATCGTCAAAGTCATATTCGTACTCGTAGTCATCTTCAACGTTGATGACCTCTGTCATGTCAGGATCATCGTGCTTGGTTCCATTCAAAGGTGTTTCTGGACTTTTCTCCGAATGGTTATCATCGATGCGCATTCCACTATTCAAATTCATGCTGTTCATGCTATTAGTTAGATCCATTGGTCGAGATCCATTTTCCCTTGGTGAAACAAACTCCCTTGGTGTAACAAATTCTCTAGGAGTATCTATTTCTCTTGGGGTCTCAAACTGCTCTATTTTTGAAGTTGCAAATTGTTCGAGCCTTGGAGTTTCAAGTTGTTCTAGCTTTGGAGTTTCATCTGCTGTAATTGTGTCATTATGCTCACTTGCATTAATTTCATCGTGTTCTTCTGCTTCATCTAGATCATCTAATTCATTTGATGATGATCCGTAATGATCTAATATGAGCTGCTGCTCGATGTCTGATGTCACTTGTGTAAGTCTATCCAAAATAACCGATCTTCTAAGGTGAGTCAAATTATTTGAAATTTCGTTGAAATCATCCTCTTCTTCTGTTGTATCAGTACCTCCTGGTGAACGCTTCTTTGATTTCGTCAGTCGAGATGGAGGCGTATCGGGTGAAAATGACCCTATTGAGCTATCGTCACGATTTTGATATTTCGTTGGCTTTTCAAAACCCGCGTAAGGTATATCTGCCAATGGATTCTTCACAATGTCCTCTGTGGTAGACGAGTTCGTAAGTTTAGATGGTAGCAAAGCCTTCTTTTTCTTATTGTTTTTCGCAATTACTAGAGGCGCTTCGGGATAAATATCACTAAGAACCTCTGAAGCTTTTTCTTCTTCAATTGGAGGAGCCAAACCTTGAGATTTGATAATATCTTCATGTGGAATATCAATGGAACTATCAAAGTCTCTCATTTGTCTTTCTCTTATAATTTGAATATCATCGGTTTCCTTATTTTCGTCATTTTCGTCATTTTCGTCCAATTCTAATTCTCCCAAGTTTTCAAATGTAACTGATTTTGACGCATCTTTCTTTGAACCGTTTCGACGTAATAGACTGTTACTCTTTGACAATGCACTATTTTTAATTAAATTGTTGCTCAGGGACAACTCCACAGATCCACTACGATCTGCCTTAGACAACACTGAATCCCGAGAATTATTCAGTGATAAAACGGGGTCTACCGCGTAAGTTTCATTTTCACTGAAGACTTCGAAAGTATCTTTTGAAGTTCTTTCTAATTCTTCATTTTTGAAGCAGTTCAAGCGGGCAAGACGCTCTCCGTATGTTTCAAGACATTCTGCAGGCACGAACCCGATTTTTCCGTCTTCCTCATCACTGTAAAATTCTTCTAACAGATCAGAGTCTTCATGCAATTGTTTAGGTTTATTCCTTTCGTAGAGGATTCTTTCTTCTTTGTTCATCTTCCGTATCAACCACCAGTAATTGTCTTGGTCGTTAATCAAGTAAACAGGCTCATCACGAGCCAAAGTGCAATGCGAAGGGTCTGGACCAGAGAAGTCGTATAAACCGTATAACTTATCAGGATCCAACTCTCGAGGTGGAGACCTGGGCGGCGACGGAGGGATGAGAAGCTCGTCGGTTTCAAGGATATGCTCATCGTCTTCATCGTATTCTTCATTGTAGTTTTCGTCATATTGTTGTTGGTAGTCATTCGCAGAATCGTCGTAATCATTAGTGTTTTCTTCGGAATCGAGTCCTTCAGGATCGTCCACATCGATGGAGTCGATGGGGACGTCTATGTTGTTGGGGTTGGGGGTGGATGTGAAATGCAGTATGTCGAGCTCTTCTTCGTCTATCTCGTCGTCTTCGTGGATATGTATGGATCTGTTGGGGTTGAGGTTTGGAGAGACGGGGTTCTTGAGGTACTGGCGAGAGGAGTCATCGTTGTAGTGCTTGCCAAAGAGGGTCATAAACTTGGCGTGGCGCTCGTTGAAGAGCTCGTTCGGACTGAACATGGGATCGTCGTCGTTCTTGATATACTCCAACACCGTGGACTGAATGCTTTGTTTGGCTATGCCGTTCATAGACTTGTTGATGATGACGGAGGAACCCTGCGATTGCTGGGTTTGATTGGAGGATGTGGTGGATATAAACGAGAGCTTTCTCTCGAGGTCCGAGAGAAGCCTATTGGTTGATTCCAACCGGGAGTCTGGAACATCCATGGCAGCTTGGACGTGATACACTAGTGATGGATTTTTTTAAGGAGTGGAGTGCGGGTCTCCAGGTGGATCAGGAGCAGCCGTGAGTTAGGGAGAACGGGCTGCGACCGTAGAAAACTAGCGTGCAGCAGTGGGCAACGCCAGCGCGGGGAGCTCCAAATAGCGACTCTAGCGCGCTGCCAGTGAGGAACACACCGCCACACGTCAGCTCGCACTTTGACCTTGCGGCCAGCTACAGCCTTGTGGGGTCATTAGCAGAACGGTTACAGGCTGTAACAGGCTGTTACACGCTGTAACATGTTACAAGCCATTAACCGCTGGCCAGCCAAGGGTCTGGACTAGGAGTCTGTGGTGCGAGCCGACACTTGCTAATGGCAGCATCTACCCCAGCGAATGAAAACGGGTCACATTTTCACCTGCTGGAACACCATAATCAACGACCTAGGGGTGCTAATACACACTATTGGCCACCGACCAGGACAAATACAGCTGGTGCCACCGCCACTGCCACTGTCAATGCCACCGCCTGCCCTTAGTGGAGCTAATCCTGCTGCGCTAGCAGCGATCTACGGTCCATGGGTGTAAACAGGCCCCCGTATTGTGGTACCCAGGTCGAGAATGTCATCGATAGGAGGTTTCAGATGGTAATGTGAGATACTCGCGACAAACCACACCAACGCAGTCCATCGAACTTGAAACCGATACGGGCGCCAGGGCCACGGGCAGTTCCAGGGGCCCCTGGCCAGGGGCCGGTGGTGCTGGTGGAAACGGTTCCGTGGGAGGATTGCATGGGTTTGGATGGACGCATGTTGCCAGACGGCAGAGTGGGTGGCCTGGCTAGTGGGATATTCGGAATTCATCTTACATGCCCCCGGGACCGTCACTGCAACATTCGTGCCTCGAACACCGGACAATGCCGCTGGAGTTTGTTCACCGTCGCTTTGAAGCCATTCCCCTTCGCCAGTGTCGTATACTGGCCGTCAATGGGAAGGCATCCACCTCGCGGCAGAACGCCACGGCAGAACACCTCCCGCAGCACCGTGCGGCAAGCGGCATGGTCCCACGGCAATCAGGGACACCGTGCGTCAGTGCCTCCAGTGCGATGCGGCTGACGGCACCACCACCATGGCTGGGCCTGGAGTTTCGCCAGCTTAGTCGAGTGTTGGGGTGGCCAGCTCATGACAAGTGCCAGTCTGGCCGGGCTGGAGACTGCGTTTCTCACATTCGAGGCGTGGTGGATCTACTGATAAGGACGCGTGCTACTCTTGTGTGGCCTCCCCTCCAGCAAGCTGATGAGATTGCGCGGATATTTTTCAACAAACAATCGCGTCTGGTGGAGTGAAAAATACGTCTCGTGGGAATAATCAGGTTCATGTAAACGTCCACGGCAACAAACACAGACGAGACGTCTAGCCAAGCTATTGTTAACCGGCGTCTTTGTTGTTGGTAGGGTGTCACCTTGCTTGATTGCTACCCCCCGAATGCCAACGCTGATGCTACTGGCGTAAAGCTCATTGCCTGTGGCACAAGTCCTGGCAAATAATATGCTTGTTGATGCAACGATATCGGGCACACTACACCTCCCCGCCAAAACAATTCCGGCATCGACGGTTGGATTGTTGTGATTGGCGGTCACAGTCACAGGTAGAAGGTTTACGGTCTGTGTTCTTGGAGAGCCCATCCCGGACCACCGATCACGCGATTCTTGTAGAGGTTCGCTAGAATCCACCATTACTGCAGTGAACAACTATCACCAGCCAGATGCCAATCACATGTGGGGTTGACAGCAGGGTCCACACCGGCATAGTAAATGAGGCGGGCTGCTGCTACTGTGGACTTGGTGGTATCACGGATATGTGATAAGAGCATTGCATTCGGGACGCATGGAAGCACAGCAGAGAACACTAATTCTGCTGTTCAAACGCTAGCGGATGCCTCCCCACGCTTGTACATGCCGCGTGCTGTCAAGTAAAGCCAGTCTGATGTCAGTTACTGCCCAAAAAAACCCAAAGGAGCCAACAAATGCCCTAAACAAGGTAATTGGAGCCTTGAGTCCCGAAGAACAAAGGCTAGATCGCGGGACTAGAATTGGAGACTAGAATATGTGCAAATTGACGATCAGATACCTTAGTTCAGCAGTGAACCAACTGTCTTGGGTCCAAGACAAATCCGCTTGTTTCTTTTGACATTGAAGATGGATATGGTAGACGAAATGTACCACGGAATGAATATGGTCACCGAAGGTTCCGTTCCCCACTGAAGGTTATCTGCAGACTTCTATGGGTATTTTTCGAGTCTTTGAGTTCCTAAAGTTTCTAAAGTTCCTGAAGTTCTTGAAGCTCTCGAACATCCTGCAAATTATGAAAGGAACTAATTCCGATGTTCCAAAGTTAGCCACAATATCTTTGCACAAGAAATTTTCAGCATGAAGAGCTTCACTTGCTTCATTACATGTAAGCAGATCGTATAACGGTCAATGGTCAGTGTTCATCTGCCATCAACAATAGAACTCTCTCACTACAACCTGTGCCAGAATATTTCACCTAACGACAATAACGTTCCTGGAGCCAAGGCCAAAGCTGTTGCTCCCCAGAGTGATTGATCTTTGTTCTTTGATTTTATGCCCCTTATGCCAAGGGCCTAAGGATTGTGTAGTGGGACCTTTCTGTCTGCTATGGTTTGATACCTGTATATGCCTGTCAAACATGCAGGAACAAATACGAAGAGTAGATAATAGTATATTGTGGAGAAGAAGGATGAGGAAACGGTGACTCACAATCATACCGAATGATTAGGTAACATGATTCATTTGGTAGTGTCAAGAATCGATTCTGCCATGATTGTGGGGAAGAGTCTACTAATTCGAACTACAGCTAGACAAGTTGGAATATAATGAACAAGATTAAAAATTAAAGCTTACATAACATCATTTCATTACGTATCTATTATGGTCCTACGCTTACTTTTTAACAACTTGGTTCATGGCGTCGGCCAAGTACTTAACGTTGTTGTCATTAACACCGGAGATGGAGAATCTACCGTCTTCAGTGGCATAAACGGAGAATTCATTTCTCAATCTGATGACTTGTTCAGAAGACAAACCGGTGTAGACGAACATACCTCTTTGCTTCAACAAGTGGTCCCAGTTGTAGTTGGTCTTGTCCAAGTTCTCGTACAACTTTTGTCTGACGGTGTTTAATCTGGAGACAACGTGGTCCAAGTCGGATAACCAAGCTGGCAAGAGGTTGTTTTGCTCATCAAAGATGGTCTCCACGATCTTGGAACCGTGAATTGGTGGAGAAGAGTACATTGGTCTGATCAACTTCTTCAATTGAGACTCAATGGCCTTGGAGGACTCAGCGGACTCGGTGATGATGGAAATAGAACCGGTTCTTTCACCGTACAATCCCATGTTCTTGGCGAAGGATTGACACAAGGCGTAAGATGGGAGCTCGTTGTTGACCACCAACTCGTTCAATCTTCTGATCAAACCAATGTCCTTGAATGGGTCACCGGAGGCGAAACCTTGGTAGGCCATGTCGACCAATGGGAAGAACTTCTTGGACTTGATGATCTCCAAGACCTCGTCCCATTGTTGTGGGGTCAAATCCATACCAGTTGGATTATGACAACAAGCATGCAACAACACGATGGAACCTTCGTCCTGCGCCTGCAAGGACTTCTTCAAGTTCTCGTAGTCCAAGTCATTCTTGGAGGTCTCGTAGTAGTTGTAGAATTCAGGGGCCAAGCCGGCATCCTTGAACACAGCAACGTGGTTGGCCCAGGTTGGCTTTGGAACCAAGATCTTCTTGTGAGAGTAGAAACGGTTGAGGAAGTCGGCAATGACACGGAGAGAACCGGTACCGGAGATGGTTTGGGAGGTGACGATTCTGCCGTCGGCGATCAACTTGGCACCGTTGGCGTCCTTGTTGGAGTTGTTGAAAATGAAGTTCTTGACGATGTTTTGGAAGTTCTTGTTACCGGTGATGCCGGTGTATTCCTTCTCGGTCTCCTTGGACAACAAGATCTCTTCGGCCTTCTTGACGGATGGGAAGATGATTGGCTTACCGGCGTTGTCACGGTAGGCACCCACACCCAAGTTGATCTTGTTCTTGTTGGCGTCCTTGACGTAGGCCTCGGAGATACCCAAGATCTTGTCAGGAGGAGCCAAAGGGATCTCGGTCCACTTTTGCAATTGGGCGCTGGTGGAGAAGGAGACGCCGGCTCTTGGTCTGGCCAATCTTAATTGGACGGGTTTATACATGGTAACGGAATTGAGGGACGGTTAACACTAGGGCAAAATCCTGGCGGTTGGCTAAGGACTGGGGTGTATTATATATGCCACGCTCAACCCCACCTGAAAATTTTCTATTACCGATTTGAGTCATGGCGAGTCGCGGTTCGGCTTCGGGTGAGGCCCGCGGTGGGCAGAAAGGCAGGCACTAGCGCCAAAAGTGGAGCGTATCGGGAGGTTACGGGACCGATGGCACTATGGGGTGAGGAGAGTGGGGCGATGTGACGTTGGCAGGGTGGTGGCGGATGAAAGGAGGCACGTGAACCGGACTCCATGCGACCGAGGACTGGGGGCACGGGCTCGCTGGACACTGGCGGAACAAAGGAACACCCCATGTTGATCCCAGCGGCAGAAGAGGGGAAGCCCGACGGCGAACCACAACGGTGGTGGAGGTTAACCAGCGAAGTGGCAGGTGAAGGTGCCGAAGGTGCAAAGGTGGTGGAGCTGGCAGAGCTGGCGGAGCCGGCAATTGCTGGCCACCGTGGCCACTGGGCTCGTCTGGGGACTACACGTGGAACTTGGCGGGCCCCACACCGCCCTGGTGCCATCGGTGAAATTTCACTCCAGCTCCTCGGTGGGACCCCTGGACTGGCGCCCGTCAGGTGATTTTGGGCATTTGGCCAGTTGGGCAGGGCAGTTGAGGTGTGGTGGTATTGTTCCGTGTCGGCTTCGAACCGCAACTGGTGATAATTGGCCCTATGTTGTAATTGCAAGACATATGGCCACAGCGAATCCGAGCTCGGCTTGGCCGCTTGGTACGCCAATGGTGCCTGCCGCGTGGTGGTGACGGAGGTTGGACAATTGTTCGTGGAGGGTTGTGGCGGTGGGTGGTGCCGTCTCGGTGTTACCGTTTGGGGATGCGCTAAGAACGTCCCACTGCTGCGATCGGGGTCGCCAGATCGGGGCCGCCAGATCGAGTCGCTAGAGGTAGCAGGGCGAATCTCGTGGTGTGTGGAGGGCCAATTGTTGTTGATCCGCCGCTGGGCATCGACAGCGGATCCTTATACGACGCAGGCAAGATCAACGTCCTTTTGGCTCCACGGGGCGGCAAGACCGCCGTTTCCTCCCAATTGATCTTCGGGTCATTGCAGACGGTTGTTGCTGGTCCGCAGCCCACACCAACGGCACGGGGTTTGGGATGGCGGTGGTTGTGGCCAGGCATCGAACAAACTGAACTTTTCACTTCCTTGACCACTACCCCTCAGTTGCCCCTCGTGAAAAATCACCCCATTGGGCACCCACCAGGTGCAACCCACAGAGACCCAAGGAAGCCCTGATGAAGCCAACTTCACCACATCAGGTCTCCTCAAGCGTTTCAATTTCACCCCTTCCAGATGTTGACTGCTCACATTATCCCTGAATAGTCGGTCTAGGCCATGGTGATGTTTGCCCGAACTGCGCCCATGTGAAGGTATGCCCTACCTTTCTTCCAACAGCTAAGGTTGTATAGTGTAGTGGTTATCACTTTCGGTTTTGATCCGAACAACCCCGGTTCGAATCCGGGTACGACCTTATTGGGTTTTCTTTTTGCCAGACCTTGAACCCTCGGTCACGTGAGCTTTTTTTCTCCCAGACAAATTATTCAGATGAGATGAGCTTTCTAACTTATCATCCACCCAATGATTAGGACAGTGTACGTACCTCCATTGAACCAGAAGCAAGGACCATACTAACGTCTAGAAAACCCAAGAACGCTCGTTCCAAGAGAGCTCTTGCCAAACAAGAGGCCAAGTTGGTGGAGAACACCAAGACTGCCTTGTTTGTGCCAGGATCCACCGGTAACAAGTTTTTGCATGATGCCATGTGTGATCTCCAGGCTTTGAAGAAGCCTTTCGTCAAGAAGTTCACCAAGAAGAATGAAATCAGACCTTTCGAGGATGCCAGTGACTTGGAGTTCTTCTCCGAAAAGAACGATACCTCGTTGATTGTGTTGTCCAGCCACAACAAGAAGAGACCTAACACCTTGATTTTCTCCCGTTTCTTCAACCACAAGATCTACGACATGCTCGAGTTGTCCATCCAGGACAACCACAAGTTATTGCACGATTTCAAGAAGTTGACCTTCACCGTTGGATTGAAGCCTATGTTCACTTTCAACGGTCCAGCATTCGAGACACATCCAGTATTCCAACACGCAAAGTCATTGTTCATGGATATGTTCCGTGGAGAAGAGACCGACTTGCAAGATGTTGCTGGTTTACAATATATTATTGCGTTGTCGGCAGGAGAAATCGAGGATGCCAACGATTCCAAGAATCTTCCCCTTTTGCACTTTAGAGTTTACAAATTGAAGTCTTACAAGTCCGGCCAAAAGCTTCCAAGAATCGAAGTTGACGAAATAGGTCCAAGATTCGACTTCAAGATTGGAAGAAGAGTTGGTCCTGCACCAGAACTCGAGAAGGAAGCCTTCAAGAAGCCTAAGCAATTGCAAGCCAAGGTCAAGAAGAATGTCTCTACCGACTTCATGGGTGACAAGGTTGCTCAAATTCACTTGGGTAAGCAAGACTTGGGCAAGTTGCAAACCAGAAAGATGAAGGGTTTGAAGTCTAAGTACGATCAAGACAGTGATTTCGATGAGGAAAACGAGGCTGACTTTGTTGATGCAATTGACGATGAGCCACCTTTGAAGAGAGCTAAACACGATTAAGCTTGAGGTATCCATAACTGTATAGTAGCCGTTACAATAATAGAATATTAAGCCATTCAACGTAATCTTTGGATAAAATTCTGTAGTGGAGTTCTGGATATAGCCTAGTTCATTTACTAACATGTACACGT
Source organism: Suhomyces yuchorum (assembly GCA_030571845.1). Classification (NCBI taxonomy): domain Eukaryota; kingdom Fungi; phylum Ascomycota; class Pichiomycetes; order Serinales; family Debaryomycetaceae; genus Suhomyces; species Suhomyces yuchorum. Next base: position 274,776 of record JAJLYW010000019.1, on the reverse strand, counting down.
AAATTTTTCAGCCAAATCCAGGAGATTCTAACTTATTGATTTTTTTGCCATCCTTTAACACTTACAGTATTACTGAAATAGCTACACGAGAACACCATCTGTTTCTTGATAGACTCATAGCATCCCGCCTCGCTAACATCAAAAGGTTCACTCAAAGATATTTCCTACTATGTTTTTATACATCACTACCTTGATATCTATATTACGTAAGCTCACTATATATCTTTTTTCAAAACAATCCATCACCAACCAAAGTATGTCTTCCACAGGTTCCATATTCAGGCCCCGGAAGTCGGCAGTCTCATCCAGGACGCCGTCCCTCAGTGTGCTGAATCACTCTGTTGCCGAAGATGTATCACTTTCATCCAATAACTACAAAGTTTCTGCTCATGAGTTGACCAAGAATGAGAACTACTGTGTATCAAAGCTACCCGCCATGCCCACTGTACTTGAACAGGCCCATAATTCCCAGCTTCTCAACGCCTACTCAGACCACGAGTCCAATTACTCTTTGGTAATCAATGAAGATGCCATTCATGTATGGAGTTACAAGTCTGCAGACACAACACCTTTGTCAATCCAGTTCCCAATAGAGAAGACCAGTCTCATTCCCTTAGCCATCTTGACAAAACCATCCAGTGGAGCATCCGCGGACCCAGGTTTGGTGATAATCGATTCCGCAAGTGGCTTGGTCAAGTTCTACGAGAGTGTTCAACATGCACCAGCGCTCGGTTTGATCAACAACAAGTCGTTGGAATTGAAGCTTGACATCAATTCCCACAAGGGTGAGTACATCACCTTGGCTGAAAATGTCGAACCGGCCGGAATCGTGGTGGCCACCTCGTGGAAGAGGTGTATCTTGATCTCCTTGCGCGATTTTAAGAGCAAGCCCCAGTTGTCCTCCATCGAGTTATTGTCAAACTCCAAATCAAAGTACTTGTCGTACATATTCAACTCGGACACCACAAACAACATCTTTGATGAAATTGTCAGCATCAGATCCGGTAAAGTGACAAACCATGGATTGACTCAAGAAATATTCATCCTCGACTCCTCTGGTGGATTCCACCTTGTCACATACCAATTAATGTCTGCCAGTGGATCTCCTTATATTGATAGAAAGAAGTCCTTTAGCCATAATTTGACAACTTACTTCAAAAACAGTGTGGATGGTTATCTTCCTGGGGCAATCTTGAATCTCAAGTTTTTGGATTTATGGCCTTTATCTAGTCAGGAGAACTTATATGTTGGTTTATGTTACGTCACTGAATCCTACAAAGGACCCAATAGTCAAAATTTGCTCTTGCTTACTATGAAAATAGATCCAACTGGTATATTGCCATACGGATCACACAAATTATCGAGATATAATGCGGACGAACCACATGTTCACAAGCCAAAGCTTTTTCTTCCCAAGCCCGGAAAAACTGCTTTTGTTAGCATTGATAACTCAATGATCATCACCGACATTAATATTTCATACATTGAAAACTCTGGCTCTAACATTTCCTATTATACACCAAGATGGGAAGATATAGTTAGTTTAAAACCTTCTTTGGAAATATTAGGTTTTGGTTATGAGGATCAAAATGCCGGTGGAAACCCCTCGGTGATATTACTCACCAAGGATAGTGGAGTTTTGAGAATAGAAAGATTCTTTAACGATCAAATGCCCGAATCCCCAAACCAATTTCTCATAGTTAAATCCCACATCGAGCAAGCAACATTTTACCACCAATCGAAGGAAATCAACTTTGATATTTTGCAAAAATTTCCGGATGAGGTTGTTTTGCAGGCAATTACACTGGTAACTGAAGAAATTCTTGATTCATCCTCTCCATACTTGCCCCAATTCTTGCCATCGATTGCAGATTACCTTTCCGTCAAGGTCGAATTATATGAGAAGTTGATTGAGTACACTAAAAGAAACTTTTCAACCCTTTATCCTACAGCATTGCCAATAATTGTGGATGCCTTAGAAAAAAACGACGTGGCATTACAATTATGGGTTCATATTGAATCACAGAAAGCATACTGTAATACTTTGAAGGTAGTATTAGAACAAGTCATAGTCGAATCAAAGCTTGTCTCTTCGACCGACGATACATTAAGGAAGTTTTTCAGTCACGGGGTTAATTCAATCAATGAAGTACTTACTAAATTCGTTGAACAGCTTTTGGCTGACAACTTTTCGTTGCCAGTGTTATCATCCTTAATTGTTCAAGCTATGTATTACGGAATATTCAAAAACGAAGTTAAATACCTTGTTAACGATCCTAGAATCAACATAAGGAAACTTTGGGTTTTTGAAACTCCATTACTCATTAGAATTGAACAAGTCTTCACCAATGAATTCTGTGAAAACCTCGATGAGATAAAAACAGAGCAAAGTCAGGAAATTTTGATTAAGTTCTGTGAAGTATTGTATTATCTCGTTACAAGTGCCATCAACTTTATGGAAGCTAAAGATCCGCATGATCCGCAATTGAGAGAATATTTGAAATGGTACAAGATCAGGAATACTCAATGGATAAAAGCAATGTTGAATCAAAATTTGACGCAACAAGGTATTGAATTAACTGAGAAATATCAAGACTTCTCCTCCCTTGCTCAAATTTTGGAAGCTGAAAAATCTCGTTTAGAAGACTTGTATGGGGAGAATAGTTTCGAAGTGGACAATTTACTTCAAAGATATGTCTATTATTTTGAAAGATTTAAATATGACTTTGCATCTCTGTTATATGACTACTATGTCAAACATGATCAGATTCAATCCTTGTTGTTGAGCTTTACCAACTATAAGAATTACTTGGAGGAGTATCTTCTGAAGAACCCTAAAAGAACATCTAAATTTGCCTGGATTAGGTACTTATTGGACCAAGATTTCAGTAAGGCTAGTAAAGTCCTTGTTGAATCCGCATCAAAGCATGAGACTGGCGATAATTTGGATAATAAAGAATTGAAATATTCATTGGGAAAATTGGCAGTCATCGCCGCAAATAATTCATCGCAAGGAGATGTCGATATGGATGAGGACGTCAATTATCTCATAGAGACTGAAAACAATTTAACTAAGATCAGAAGCCAGAAAACTCTTTTCTCCTCTTTGATAAAGAATTACAATGGCGAGGTGCAACTCATGAAGTTTGATAATATACTAAAGGGGTTCAAGAATTCACAAATAGGTAACAATGATGCACAGGCATTGTTAAGTGAATCTTTCAAAGATTTTGTACATAACAAGCAATTGAAAACGATTGACTTGATTAATTGGCTTACCTTAATGAAACCCTCTATTATTGATAACCAAGGGTTCAGTTATGCATTGAAGGTAACTGCTTTGGTTGAGGATGTGAAGTTGTATCAATACTACTCAAGATTGATTTGGCTCAGGTTACTTACCATTGGCGATGACTGGACCATCTTGGAAAAGGAGAACTTGAAAATCAGTACTGATGAATTAATCAAAGAAAAGGTACAGAGCACTGTCTTATATAAAACATTTGAGAATATTGACTTGAACGGTGACTTGGTAGCCCAGCTTGATTCTCTTTTATCGTCGAAGGGAATAAGCGACGAAAGTGAGCAAAGCTCGGTGGGCAAAGAGCTTAATAGAACATTGAACGAGAAGTTGAGATTCAATTTACAACGCTACGACTTCATTCAATGGATCACATCCATCAAGGAGGAGGTTAAATCTAAAGTATAGATTTCAAGTATTATACATAATATACACTAATGTACAAGGAAAGTCAACGATGACTATTTAGGCTAGTGGTGTAAGAAAATGTAATATGCAATGGTTTTGGAATGACTGATGCCATGATGTGCTCCCGAGCTCTCTTTTTCAGTAATAAGTTTCGCATACTTCATAAAATCAATCTTACTTCGATCGGAATAGTTCAGTTGTCTTCTTCAGCCACTTCATCGGTATCTTCATCCTCTTTATCAAGCTTGATTCTTACCAATGCTTCTGGCAAAGGTGTTTTCGTTTCATAGTCGTTTTCGGAGTACTTGAGCAAGCCCAAAGACGCCAAAGAAATGGACTTTACCACGTTCTGCCAGTTTGCTAGGATTAATGCCACGCTCTCTGTTCCTCCCTTCATGTGATCCAATCTGTCGCCGACCAGCTCGAGATTGTTGGCCAAATCAGATGTAAGCTGCCGGAACTCCTGCAACATCTCAAGATCAGCCCGCTTCTCTGCGATCTTCTGCTGGTAGACGTTCTTCAGCATGGTGGTGATGTTTATGAACGCGATTATCTGACTAAGTAGTGTTTTTGTGTGCAGGATAATGATAATAATAGTCCTGTGTATAGAGTGAAGAGGTGGAAGACCTGTAGTTTTCCTGCCCTGTGTTCAGTCAAAATACAGGAGAAGAGTGTTGTGTCCAGTGAACGATAAAAAAAAAAAAAGGTCGGTAGCTAGAAGAGGAACAGAGAACTTGGCCCCAATGATGACAGCCCATATTTTCACCTATAAGATGCTTGAATCACGTGACGCAGATCACGCGATGCATCATGTTTTTGTTTACCAAACATATAAACACAAACATTCCTTCCACTACAATGGCCAGAAAGTCCATAGACTTCTCACAGTCGTTGAGGAAGTTCCAGTCAAAATCAAACGAGGCCATAGAGCCGAGATTTCCCCCAAAAGCATCCTCAAACAACCTTTCCACCCCACCCCCATCCCAAGAGCTTGCATCCGAACATCCCCTTGACACTTATGATCTGTCCATCAAAAATGAGTATATCCTTCAGAATAAGTCGCTTGCAAGAAGCAATTCCTTGATGATGGCCAAGATCAATAGTATGGAGGTCAGGATGAGTGATTTAATGAATGAGAACATGAAACTTAAGCAAGGAAACTCAAACAAGGAGGACGATTTGAAGAAGATATTAGAACAAAAAGTGGACTTCATTGAAACCACCTTGTTCGAGAAATTTGGTGAGATTCTCAGCATGATGAAAAGCATCCGCTGTAATGAAGGGCTTGCACCGAATCCCCAGCTCGATGTCTTGACGGATATTAATCGTCCCATTACCTCAACTCCAGTTCAGGAAGCGACTGAGTTCATGGGCGCAATAGGTGATGTTAATGAGGTGTCCAATTTAAACGTTTACAAAGATGATAACGACCATGCATTTTTGAACTCATTCGTTCAAGATATTGAAAAACAAGATGATTCGAAGGACACCAGCGACACTCAAGCAAACATCACGTTCTTAGATGATAGATCTTCTGATGTGGTTGTTGATGATAAATTTTCTACCATATTCGAAGACAAAGAACCTACAGATCTGAAGATAGAGGTTTATTCTGATAAGAGCAACGAAAAATCCAACAGTAACTCGCCAAGAGTAAGTTCTTCTGAATGGCTCGCAAATGCCAATAAGTTGATTATGGCTAGCCAAAATCAACCTTCCCAAAAAGTGCTATCCAATAGGAAAGTATCGATCGTACCCACCAATTTAGGGAGCCCCGAAGTCGAACCAATAAGTTTAAATGAGCATGGTGAATTGGTCCAAACGAAAAATGATGAAACAGAACCCATACGTCAGGAAACAACAATCAAAACAGAGCCTTCTCTGGAGGATACGGGATCAGGATCCCGCCCACGGAGAGCAAGACGTGTGATTGATTACAAACCTGTCCCATTGAGAGCTAAAATGCGTCGTGAATCAGTGAAGCTTATGGATGCAGTGGGAGAAAATGTATTGATCAACTACGCGGTTGCTAAAAATGAAAAACCAGAGCATAACAATAAAAGGAGGAAAACAGAAGGCATTAGTAGCAGTCTAGGCCACAAACCCAGAAAGCCTTTGGGAACCATCAAGAATAATGTTGAAATAACGACAAGAGATAAGAAACAGCTACAGATCGACAAGAAGCCGATAGCCGGAGACAAGGAAAATCAATTTGATTCATCGGTATTTGATTTCGAGGAAGACGGACCCAAAAGACAATCGATGTATATTGGAAAAAGAACTGCTACAAGAAACAGGCGTCGAACCATGATGTGAGGTCCCAGTATTCCGTAAAATCACAATTAAATATCTAAACACTCATTTTCATTTTGATTGGTCCATAAGGATCGTACTCTGTTATTTCAAAGTCTTCGAACTTGAACTGATCGATGTTGGTGATCTCGTCACGTCTCTCGGCCTTGATGTTGAGCTTTGGGAAGGATCTTGGTATTCTGGTAAGTTGTTCTTTCAATGCATCTATGTGGTCCAAATAAACATGGGCATCACCCATGGTATGTATGAACTCTCCGCAGTCCATGTCCACGACATGGGCAATCATTTTTGTTAATAATGCATAGGAGGCAATATTAAAAGGAACTCCCAAGCCCATGTCACACGATCTCTGGTAAAGAAGACATGATAATTTGGGTTTGGAGTTGGCTGGGAAATTCACGTAGAACTGGCAGAAGACGTGACATGGAGGCAATGCCATTTTGTCGAAATCTGGTGGGTTCCAGGCAGACATTATGATTCTTCTGTCGTAGGGGTTGGTCTTCAACTTTTTAATGACATCGGCCAATTGGTCGAATCCCTGGCCGGTATAGTCTGCGTCGCAGTCTTTGTATTCAGCACCAAAGTGTCTCCATTGGAATCCGTACACGGGACCCAAATCACCCTCACGACGGTGGGATAACCCTATGGAGTCCAAGTACTCTCTGGAGCCATTACCCTCCCAGATCTTGACGCCCTTATCGCTCAAGAGCTTTGCGTTGGTGGACCCCGCAACGAACCAAAGAAGCTCGTGGATGATTGCCTTGGAGAACACCTTCTTGGTGGTCAAGAGGGGAAAGGTATCTTCGGAGAGGTCGAATCTGAGTTGTGGAGGTCCGAAAACCGATCTTGTGCCGGTTCCGGTTCTGTCGGGACGGTTTTCACCCTCGTTGATGATCCTTTGGCAGAGGTCGAGGTATGCCTGCTCGGCGGTGTTGATGGGCTGGGACTGGGTCATGATGATGTCTGCTAACGCGTTTGGAGTTTTGGATAGTACGCGTTGGTGATATTGATGCCTCCTGCACCGGGCCCTGGTACTGCATGTGGTCTATATCTGCGACCAACCCTGATAGGGCAGTAGGGAGATATGACATCAGCTGCCAAGAGATACTATGTTGCACATACTGCAGAAAACACCCAAACGGGCAAGGACGCAGTATACACCTGGAAATCCAAATTGGTACCTGCCACATGATAACCTTAATCAAATGCATCATGCGAAAAGGTGTTGGCTTCTGCGATTGGCCGATTAGCAAGAGGTCACTTACCATTTGCAATTGCTGAGGCCATCCACATGAAGTTGCAAGCCCACGGGGCTTGAGGCTGTGAGCATTGATGGCGATAACATGTGGGGCCAGAAACCTCGGGACACCGCGGTGGAGATGCTTCGGCAATTGCAGGGTCAGCACCCATGGTGATGGTAGCAGTGACCCCATGGGAATCATTTGGTTCTGATGAATATTTCGGCAACCAGCGTGGAGAACACCGCTACTCAAGACTCGCTGGTTAGATCATAAGATCAAATGGGTTCAAGGGGGTGTCAATGGCCCTTAAATGCGGTCCAACGGCACTTCAACACACCATCCTCGGGGATCCAATGGACCTCCAACACACCATCCTCAGGGGGAGACAAAGGACCTCCAACACACCATCCTCGGGGTTCCATGGACCTTCAGATCAATGTCTCCCCGTGGAAATCAGGGTCTCGGTTATAAGCGGGATTCCACAAGCATGCTCACAGATCAGCTCGTAATCAAGTCAATCATGCATACATAAGTTCGTAAATGTTAAAGTCCGCTATGATGTAATCTATTTTCTGCGCTTGTCGAGAAGTCATTAATCCGTTATCAGGCGGGGGGACTTGATCGCCATGCGGCTTCACTCAATGGCCTATATAAGGAAGCACTTCGCCTATCTGTAGTCATCATGACTAAAAACAATCAAGTTCCTCCTCCTGCTTACTCTGAACATAACAATCATGTTCAGGTAGATGCGAGCGGGCCTCAACAACACAATAACAACCCCGACTACAATGAGTTCGTGCCTGCTTACGGCGAATTCGAGCCTGCCGTTGAAAGCCCAAAAGACGATAAACCAAAGCCAGGCCCTGCCAACGATAAGACGTTCATTCTGATTCTCGGTTCGGTCAAGCCATCTGAATTCGCGAGTTGCAGGTATCTCAATGACCCCAAATCCAAGTGGTCCACTGACCGTGGCTTGGATCACATCCCTGACCTACCAGACACCATTGCCCACTTGAAGTTGCTTCGGGCGTTCTCGGTGCTCAAGAAGGAGGTGCTTCAGGGCCACGCTGAAAACTCCCACCTCAAGCGCTGGCAAGTGTTTGTGACGCGAGCAGTTAAGCGCTTCGTGGTGTTTGTCACCGCTTGCAAACGTGCCAGTGGGTTGAGCAAGGCGTTTGATACCGACGAAAAGGTGCTCTTCGAAAAGGGCACCTCCAGAGACCAGCATGTTTGCAAGCTTCTCGATAGCATGTTGCCTCCGCTTGATGTGTTAATGGTGTGGCATGCGTTCATGCTCAACCCCAAAGCGTACTACGATTGTTTTGCCCGCAACAACTTTCCCCAATTTGCCAACTTCCCTTTCCCCTTGCGGCGAATCAACGATCTGATCGATAACTTGACCTTCAAGTATGAGCCCGAGAGAGAGTTTTGGTTGCAGTTTGTCAAGTGTGTGGGCATGGTTGTCCTACACCCCTCGAACTTGACTTACTCGGTGGGGGATTTCTTGGACTTGGACCCCACACTCTCGGTGTTTTGTCCAATTTGCGACCTAAAGTTAATTTCCAACGTCCAATACACCAATAAGGAATTCACCGGTTTTGCCGATAGTGGGTTCAGAGCCAAAATCAATGTTCGTGGGTGTAAATGCCAATTTGATTCAGTAATCACCCACGAAGAACTAAGAAAACGGCAATTGTACGCCGACGTCAAGGATAAGCGTGTGTTACCAGGCACATACCGCTATTACTCAAGTGTGATCTCAGGAAAAGGGCAAAAACATCGGAACACATTGGGCATTAATGAGCATGTGAAGAAGGTTATATGGCAAAAGGGATTGGAATACATTGCCCCATACCCATACCCCTTGACAGATTACCTTTCTTTGGTGGTAAAGGCGCGTCCCCATGGTCAATGGGTGAAGACAATCTTACGAGACTATCTCACCATGAACATGGTACATGCTGCGGTGCCACACTCCATAGAGATATCGGAAGATCTAGTGGGCTGCTTATTGCGACAAGAACGGTTTGTTGAGAAGATGAATGAATTGAATTGGTTGCACTCGCCAGTGATTCGTGAAAGCTTGTACGAGTCTTCAATTCGATACTCCAGATTCTTCAAGCTTCTCACATGCTATGATCTGAAGCGAATGTTGGTCCCTACCCTCGATATCGACTTGATCTGGCACACCCATCAGCTCTCGATGTATTATTATTTCAAAGACTGTCGAAGGCATGGTCCAGTCATTGACCATGATGACAAAGTTGAGGAGAGCAGATTGAGCGATGGGTTTGAGCGTACAGCAAAATTGTACAAAGAAAGATTTGGCCATGAATATCTGATTTGCTTCTGTTGGTACTGTGTGGCACTCCGAAGTGAATCCCGAACCACTCTTGAGAAGATTTTCAAGCGAAAGTTACTGCGAACAGAAGAAATGTCGAAGTTTCGGCTGAGTGCCTTATTTGGCCATGATATAGGATTGACGCACGGAAGTTTCCATAGTTGCATCTATCTCCCCACAACCAAGGCAAACCAACGGGCATTGGCATTCCAATCGAAATATAACGGCAGGGTGGTACCGGGGAGGTACAGCAATGATACTAGAAAGTATGCTTTGCTTCCGTTATTTTTCGTGATTCCACCAATGGAACCGTACAATCATGAAAGTTGTCAATTTTACGGGCTGCTGTTGTGCTGCACAGTTCGAGACAACGGATATAATTGCCAGGGAATGAGTTCATGCTCAGGTAGAAGCTGTGGTGGTTCCGGGTGTGGAGCTGTTACTTTCTGTGGCAATAGCGGCGATGGTGGTGGAGGCGATGGTGGTGGAGGTAGTGGAGGATGTGGTGGCGGAGGTGGTGGATGTGGTGGTGGTGGCGGAGGCAGTTGAAGGAACAGGCTGGGACTCTGTTTCAGTTGATCTGGCAGAGACGAAGCGTGATCCAGCTGATCTAACAAGTTCCCCACGATAAACCACCCTTCTGTCGCTGGGGCTTACTTTGACAGGATCTGGATGACATCATGTCACATTTGATCTGGGGAAGCTGCTACATGCAGCACCGAGGGTCTGCCCAATATTTCGAATTATGAAACACTCAATGGATCTGAAAATAATATCTTGTAGAACAATTAAGCTTTGGTCTGGTCCATGCCAGTTCATCTTGAGGGATCTGGGCGTCAGCGAGGAGTGTGATGTTTCCAAGCTGCAAGAATTATGTTTGCCTACCGCATCTTAATTGGTTCCAGCTAGTTGAGCAAATCAACCAGCCGGTTCTACAATGCCCTGATAGCGCCTTTGGCACACGTTGTTCTCTACACTCGTATAGTTCAGCAATGTATTCCTATAAAATCAATTTACTTGGAGCCGAAGATAGCGTCGGAGGCTTGTTGAACGAAGGACTTGTCCTTGTCGGAGGTGTTGTCACCAACGGCGTTGTCGACCTTGTCGGTGACGGAGTCCTTGGCCTTACCAATGGTGGACTTTTGGGAGTCTGGGGTGACAGCACTTTGAACTTTGTCGGAAATATCTTTTCTACCAGCGTCGGACATGTGTAATAGTTAATTCTTGTTGTTGAATAATGATGAAAATAACAGGAAGTTAATGGCCTTTTATATTGATGGCCTGGCCCTAGGGCGTGTATAGGTGGCGCCCTCGAGCCTCACCCTATCCTGCCCACTGGCAACATTGTGCCATAGTGAAATGATTGCTGTGGTCCTTTTCACCCTCAGTTGCGAATAGTTTCTGGTTTGTGCCCTTGGCCAGCAACCAACTGGTTGCTGTTTACGGGCAAAGTGTGACACCGCTTGGATATACGACAGCAATTGGCGAAGACATGCAGCGGAGGGGCAATGTTGACAAGAACGGCTCCTGGCAAGTGTGGAGGGTGTGGCTGAGGAATGGACCGACTCAGCTAAGGATGAGCCAGGCATCAACCAGGCGTGAAGTTCAGGGGCAAACCAGACCAATTTTCCTGCGCCCAATGACTACAGACCCAGACCCAATGGCCATGGTCAGCAAGGTTTCACCCAGCCAGTCTACCCACTCTTGCTCAGGTGTCAGGTGTTTGTAGCTTCACCGACAGAATTGTGGGGTTGGCCACTGCATGGAATTCATGCTGCTGGCGCATGAATGCAAGCATACGCAAAGTACTGCGCGTGGCTGTACAGGTCCATTCTAGCCACAAGTGGTCTACTGTCCAATCCCAACTCCTCCCGTCAGTCCTTGAGGTGTCCAAACCTTTGGCATTCCCATGTCGCCTTGCTACAGGTTACACGGTCGCTAGGGTTTCAAGCCCAAATGGGCCAGGTTGTATTGCTCCTACACCATTGCTCCTATGGCACCATTGCTGCTTGCCTTAGGCCGTAAAGCATTGGTGCTTGGGTGCTTTTGGTGCTTTGGCACTTCTGTGATTTGGCCCTTGGCCATTGGCCTTGGTGGTTACCTGCCTATTGTGCTGGCACCCTTGCTGGTCCAGATTGCACACATTGCTACTGCATAGCAATTTCTAGACACTTCTACGTGGTGTCTGGGACAAATACTGGACATTTCTTGGACACGTTATTATGGACTATTTGCATGTGATTGCAGTGGGGCCAATTGAGCCAAAGGTCAATAACCTCGAGCTCTGGTCAGGGGTAATTCTTTCCACCTTGGGCAATAAGGCGTAGCCATGGCCTCTGGCATTGGCATGACCACCTCGACCTGCCCACCTGCCGAGTACAGGACCAGTGTCTCGGGGCCTGTGACGCTATGGTGCAGGTACACTGACTATTGCTGTCTGAGACCTGCCACGTCTCGCTTAAATCTGGAGCCAGCTGAAGTACTTGAACCACCGGGGTTCCACAAACAACGCACGAGCACTGGCTATGTGGACAGGGGTGTCATCTAGCGTCTCCAAGGTGCCTTCCAACACCAACTTGCGGCCCTTGTGCTCCACCACCCGTGACCGCAACACCACGGTGGAGTTGGGCGGCGCCTGGTTGGCAAAGTCGATGGACAACTTGGCCGTGACTCCCTTGCCCGAGGGCAAAAAGGAAAACCCACAATGGACCATCCCCTCGTCGAAAATGGTGGCCACAATGCCGTTATGGATTCCGCCGTCCTGGCTGATCAACTTTTCCCCAAGGTGGTAGAACCCGATCAGCTCGTTCTTCGACAGGTCCACCAAGATGATAGGGTCGATTTCGTGTAGATCCTTGCCGTGGAGCAACGCGGTACTGACGTAGCTCTGGAGGTGCTGCTCCGGGAAACTGTGGCTGGAATACTTCAAGTCCACGTTGGGGTTCTTGGCCAATTCTTGATAGAGCTTCAGCTGATGGATCTGCTCCACCACTGCATCGTTGGTGTGCAACAACTTCTTCTCGCTCCACCCGCTCTTTCTCCATTGGACGGGGAACGTCACGAGACCGGCCCCGAACGCCGCCAATGGTACAACCGTTCTGAACACCCCTTTGATCATGTTGTGGGTGGTGATGGTGATAGTGTGGTTTAGTGATTGAAAAGGGATAATTTGAGGTGCGACCTACCAAAGACTTTTTTCTATGTAAAGGAAGCACTAATAAGTCGGAGTACCCACAATTTGGGTATCACCGGAGAATCCACTGGTGTAGCTGGGGAAATCCGACCTGGAGAGAAGTTCCTGTGATGTGGGTGAAAATAGAGCAACAATTGTGCAGTTATTGGGCATTTCTGCCCGGCTTTTGCATGCAACTGGATAGTGTCCTACGGGCCGTGGTAAGGATTCGTGGCTAGAATGGCTATATTCAAGACTATGGAGTGACACTCCCGGGCTATGGGGGGCATTGATAGCTTGGCTTCGGTGGAAATCGGACCAGAATCGTATAGATCGTGGAATCATGCTGACGCATTGAAACACTCATCTGCTGGAAACATCCACTTCTCCGTGTTTTTGAATCAATTCGATCAATTTGGGAGGGTTGGCTCCGATGATCTTGGCAATCTCCTCGCCGTTCTTGAAGAAAAGGCACGTTGGCATGGCGGTGATTCCGTATTCCCCTGCGATATCCTGAGCAGCATCAACATCGACTCTTCCGAACTGGACTTCGGGCACTCTTTGCGCCAACATGTCGAAAATAGGCTCCAAGGCCTTGCAAGGGCCACACCAGGTGGCGTAGAAGTCAATCACGCTAACCTTGTCCGGGTTGCCCACGAACTGCTTGAATTGAGGGAGGTCTCCAATTTCCTTCACGTTGCCTCCGGCGGTAGAGAAGCCACGGGCAAACGAGGGCAAGCCCAGAGGGCGGAGACTGCGCAACGACGAAACACGCAATGGTAATGCTCTAAACATGTTGGCTAGCAAAATGATGGTTCTGAAGTCTGTAGTAGTCAGCACTGGCTATCGATGTTGATTGGTAAGTGCTTAGTAACATAAGCTGTAGGTGTGTATATAGTTGGCCAGTATGCATGCAATTATTGTAGGAAATTGGACGAATAGACCAAGAATCCAGAATTTAAGCAAAACGTTGAAAAATTTCCTTGTGTTGTGTACTTGAATAGGATGTAGGGTTAAGCGGAAAACACGCTAATAGCTCCATTCGCTGCTAATAATCACACTGGTCAACTTGGCTGACAAGAACTGCCTAAATGACAAAAATCATACAAACCAAGTCGTGTACTTACCATCATATTTCGGGTAGTCCAAGTTCCTAAAAGTTGTAAGGTGTCAAAAATATCCTGCATGTACCAACATCAAATCACCAAGAACAGTTAATGGAAATGGATGGGTACACCCCACTAGCTTGCTTTAGGTAATGACTTCGGCTGGTTTCACTCAGGATAGCTTGATAGCTGCAGCAATTTGCGTATTTTCATGGATTGTCACATATTTCAATGTCATAGTAGCTTTGGGTTTTGTGATTCAGTACGCAACTAAGAGAAACGAACCCATGTTCTGGAGACCCTTGATAGACACTTGGAAAAAAGTTGGTCTTTATTTGGCACTAATTCTTCTCAATTACATCTACTACTTGCTAGAAAGCCACTACCTTGAGAGTTTGGTATGCAATGGTTACAAAGTAAGAATACCTCCTTACAGATTGAAAGAACTACGCAAGTGCATATAAGCTACCCCGCTTTCTGCATGTCTGCATGGACTTGGCTGCACGCTTGGGTGTCTGCATTAGTTTACAAACACGTCTCTACCTGGCCACTCTCCAGGGACCTGGAGACGTGTTTTCTCCGGCCCCCGACCTGCTACGGCCTAGCTGGCGAACAGTCGGCGGGCCCTGCGCCGTGTGCAGGATGCTGCAAATTATCACCAACTCTCCTCCAAAACCGCACCACTGGCCGTTGCAAATCCATTGACGGCGGCCCCCCGTAGTGTGTGTACCGTAACCCGGCAAGGTGGAAACGGCCCCTCCGCTGCATGGAGTTCAAGGTAAGTTTAAAGATATGATTTTGAGTTGGTGCTCGTTGTGTTGGGTGGTTTTAAGATGAGTGCAAATGACGGCAAAAATAATTTAAGAATGAATTTTGTCTGAAGTTTGTTTTAAAAGTTCTTGTGGGAATAAGGTTAAGTTTGCCTATTTAGTAGAAAGTTTGTCTTGTTGTATGCAATTATTTTACATCAATTATAATTAAGTTAAAGAATGTTGGTTGTTAAGTAGGCTCTTGTAAAGTCTGTATTCATGTAAGTTTCCTCAGAGATTTCGAATAAATTAGACTTCCCACTTGGAATCAGTCAATTTCTGTCGCTATTATTTCATAGATAACGTATTTTATATTAGGTTGTTCGTTGGTTTATGGTTTCGATAGATAGGTACAAGATTGGTCCAGTTATAAACCTCAAATTCAATGTTTTGAAAAAATTGAAAAAATTCATGCAAAAGCCTACTTTCAGTTATTATTGTTAACTACCTCAATTAAGAATTAGAGCCTACATTTCTTGATCTTGGGCCCTAATTTGTTGCAAATTGCTATTATATTTATTCACTTGATAGGAACTGTTCCACAGACAATATGCACAACTCTATACCTATACCATACTTGATAGTTGGTATGTTTACAGAAAACAAAGTTGATGTAAGTCTGAAAGTCCTTCAAAGTATCCAGTAACCATCTGATCCTCTGGATCCATGCATACCTTCAGGTGGGCTACTTTTCAAGAGGTGTTGGCTACCTCCCAAGCTATGCAGTACCACCCCATCTCGACTCACGTGCGTCATCGCAGGTGGGGAAGCCATGTGCAGTACCGGCTTCATCGCGATGGTTAACAATTTTTCACCTAAAAGAATTACCTTAACGATGGCTGCCACTACAAAAGGGACCAAACGTGCTGCTCCCGAGTTAAAAAACTCCAACAAGAAGGCCAAGGGTGTTGGTAAGAAGCTCCCCTCGCCACCCTCTGAATCAGAGGAGTCCGAGTCCGACGAATTGGACGAATCCGAAGAAATCGAAGCATCCTCTGAAGATGAGTTAGATGATCTTTCTGCCGATGAGGCCACTCAGGACAAGTCTGGAGATAACGAAGAGGACGACCAAGAGGACGATGAAGATATGGACGACGAGTCTGCCAAAGTCGTTGACCCAAACAAGAAGACCTCAGCAGAGACCCATGCTGAACAGCGTAAATTGTTGGCCGAAAGAAAATTGCAAAGAAAGTCCGGAAATGAAGTCCAACAGATCAAGAACCTTTGGGAGAAACTCAGAGTCACCAAGCCAGCCCCAACCAAGGCCATCCGTGACAAGTTAGCCAACGAAATTTGGGAGTTGTCCAAGGACGTCATTTTGGACCTTGTGATGAAGCACGATGCTTCTAGAGTGGTCCAGACCTTGGTCAAGTTCTCTTCCAAGGAAAGAAGAGAAGCCATCACCAGTGCCCTCAAGGGTAAGTTCTACGTTTTGGCCACTTCCTCCTACGGTAAGTACTTGCTTATCAAGCTTTTACACTATGGATCTAAAGAATCGAGAGCCATGATCATCGACGAACTCCACGGAAACTTGCGTAAGTTGATGAGACACAAAGAAGGTGCATACGTCATTGAAGACTTGTTCGTCTTGTACTCCACCCAAGAACAAAGATTGCAGATGATCAGAGAATTCTGGGGTTCAGAATATGCCGTATTCAAGGAATCAGGAAAGGGTAAGACTGTGTTGGAAGTTATTAGCGAATCTTCTGAGAAGAAACAACTCATCATGACCAACCTTTATGGTACCATCAAGGCTTCCGTTGAAAAGGGTTCAACAGGTTTCCAAATTTTGCATGCAGCTATGAGAGAATACACCACCATTTTGGCTAGCAATCTTGACACTTACGATAAACAGACCAGAGAATTTATTGAACTTTTACAAGACCAGTTTGCTGAATTGGTCCACACACAAGAAGGTTCCGAAGTGGCCTGCACCTTGATCAGTCTTGCTAATGCTAAGGAAAGAAAGTTAATCATCAGAGGCATGAAAAACCACACCCAAGACTTGGTCAAGAACGAATACGGTAACTTGGTTTTGATCACCTTGTTCATGACCGTAGATGATACCGTCTTGCTTACCAAATCTTTCAGTAACGAGATTTTCACCAAGGAAACAATTGCATCTTTATGTAAGGACAAATGGGCCAGAAGACCTATGATCTACTTGTTGAAGGGATTGGACGCTAGATACTTCAATCCTTTGGTCAAGGCTTCTTTGGCCAAGTACGAGGAACTTGCATACCAAAAGACTACCAAGAAGGAGCAAGAACAAAGAAGAAGTGAATTATCATCTAAAGCCATTCCATTGATGTACGAAAGTCTTCTTGCAACAGCAGAATCCGAAGACCCAGACCGTTCGTTTGATGGTATATTGAATGTGAACATTGCTACACAATTTGTGACCGAGCTTATCTTGACCTCCACTGACATCACCGAGGTCAACGAGACATTGAGACCTAAGTTGTTGGACGTCATCTTCGACAAGACCGTCAAGGGTGATGTCTTGGAAGACTTTCACCTCATCAACAAGGTTCCATTTATCTCCAGATCCTTGAAGTCCTTGATTCAAGGTAACGAATTCAAGTGGGATAACGAATCCAAGAAATTGAAGACTGTTAAAGGTAACCAAATCCCAGGTGTCGGTACTGAATTTGCTGTCAGAGTCTGTGAACAGATCTTGGATAACAAGCAACTCCAGTCATGGGTCAGTGGCCAAGCTGCATTTGTGGTGGTTGCTGTTTACGAAGTGTTGAAGTTGGGAGGTCACAAGAAGGCTAAGGAGTTGTCCAAGGAATTGAACAAATTGAAGAAGTCCTTGAAGGCCGACAAAGACAACAAGGGTGCCCAATTATTGTTGGAGCTCATCAAGTAATTTTATTAGTCCATAGTTGGAAACAGTTTTCATTTTAATAGGCTGGATAGATAGCCGTGTATATTATTCACAATTCAAATGCTTCATCTTCACCATCTTCGTAGTCTTCACTATCATATTCACTATCACTAACCTCGGTGGTAATTTGGGCATCCAACTGTGCATCGAGCATGGCCTCTTCCTCCTCTTCGCTGATATTTTCGCCCTCAAAGATAATAGCATCGGTGTCGACATCATCTTCGTGTTCGGAGAACCATTCCAACTTTTTATTACACCGAAGACATGCCTGTTCTTCTCCCGTGGTCTTGATGGCGTTGAATCTTGTAGCAATGCATACGTAGCAATAAATATGCCCACAATTTGTCTTGTAGGGGTTGGTAATGGTACCTGCCGAAGGAAACGTTTTTTGACCCGATTGAAGTGCTTGGTAGTTGATATCGTGGCAGATGGCGCATTGTGATATCGGGAGGTTGGTGTACCGAGTGGTTGTGCTTTCGGACTCAGCAAGACTCTTTTGTGAGTTTCTTTGGGTGATTTTCAAGGCCATTTTTCTCAATTTTCCCAATTGGAGCAATGGAAGGGTGAACACGAGAAACTCCGTCATCACGTTCCACACCAATTGTCTATTCTGGAACTCGAAGTTGACGTTGTTACCGTTGAACCGAAGAAGGTCGGTGACGATGGGTGATAGCGAAATTCCAAGCACCCGGTGTGTAAGTGACGGATATTTACCGTTGAGTAAGAACAAGGAGAAGTTGATCAAATTGGCGATCTTCAAAGTGTGGTCAACTCGAGAAAGAATGAACGCCTTGTGACGGACTAAGAAAGCCTTCAACTTGTTTATAACTCTGTTTCCACTATCAGTAGTCTCTTCTTCCACCGAGTAGAGATACGACTGAAGTTTATTAAATCCATACCCTCCTAGCAAGAGCAAGAAGAGTAACGATTTCTTGTACTTTCCGATAATTTTGCCCGATTTCAAATCTGTTAGCTTGAGATTCTGCAAGGCCAACCCGTAGGAAGAGCCGTTCTTCCATACTGTTTGCTTGAAGATGATTAAATTGAGAATAAGTGACCACAACTCTGGGTGCTGGTTGTAGCTCCAGCGACTGTTGCCATGAAGGTGGAAAATGGATGAAAGCTGCTCCTTGAAAAGCGAAAGCAATTCAGAGTCTAGAATATATGCATCGACTTGGGAGACCCTAGGGGCTGGGTAGGCAATTGGATCCATAGTGACTGGTAGACTTTTTCCCCACAATTACCGAGGTTAATAGTTGAGTTTAGAGGAGTGCATACAGAGAGACCAGATGCAGGAGATATAAACAGAGATGCACAACATAGTGGTAGAATCAGTCGAAGATCCACCTATTATAAATTGCCCTTAGAGAACAGGATGGAAGCTTAGCTGGTGATTTGAATTTGAATTTCTTTTTCACTTTATTCTTCACTTTACTACATTGGGTTTAAAAATAGTCGTAAGGTCGTTATTAATAGCTATAAAGTAAGCTTTGCTAAGGTTTAATTCTAGAAGCAGCTGCATCACTACGGGCATCAAGTTCAGTCATAATTTCGTTGACCAACTCATCAATCAACACCGATCCGTTCCGTAATTTCATTAGCTCCTTGATATCTTCGAAGCTCATGGCATGCAATATCTTCATCTCCACATCATTTACTATCAATAGTTTCAATATTCTCAAAAGGGTCAATTGTATAACGGGGTTCCGGTCATAGATTTCTAACTTGTTGAGGATGTCATGGAATATTTGGGGCCTCAAGAACGTCCAAAGAACTTCTCTATAATTGGTCAACAATTTGAAGTAATTCTCAAGTGTTGCTTCCAAATTAGTCACCTTAGATATCATGAAACCCTTGATTAACCAGTCCATATGCTCCACAATTCTTTGCTTCAAATAGCCATTATCGTGTAGATGCCAGTGCATGATAGAATCCAAGCAATTGGATTGCCAATATGGATCAACCAATAGCTGCAAATATACATACAAAACATCATTGTATTTCAATGCTTGACGAACTTCATCATCCTCACAATAAACTAATTCGCAAAGAATTGGTAAAACGAACTGTTTGAATGGTAAATTAATCAACGCAAGATTCTTAATATATGGTACCAATCCAAGTTTGACGATTTCAATTTCTTTGGAATGATTCAAGTAACAACAGTTGTACAAGATCGGACACAAAATATTCAACACTTCTTTATAATGAACATTTGAGGGATTACAACTTTTGATGTGTTCCGTCAAAAACTTAAGGATATCTGCATGATATAAGGCCTTAAGCACATTGGATAAGCAAGACATTGACTTCAAGAATTTGAGAATGGATAATTGATGATTCAAAGGTAAATATTCATAAGCTTTAATTAATGACTTGAAGAGTTCAGTAGATGAAATGTTTGACCTGACCCTTGGTTCTGATTGACCAAAGTATTTGAATATTTCAATGATCATTCCAATTGCTTCAGGAATCTTTTCCTTGGTTACAATCTTCCTTTGTTCTTCAATAATTCTATTCTCACCATTTTCAATTTTTATAAGCTTGTTGAGAAGTACCAGCAACCAAATTACCAAACCATGTTTTGATAGCATACGGCACAAGTCCGATTTAGATCTAATCAAATCTTTGGATAAAATATTGTAGATGCACTCGATTGAAACCAATGGAAAGATTGGTACAGACTCGAAGTCCTCTTCGACAAATTTTGTCAACACTCTCAAACCTCCGCATGAGATCAACATAGTTAATGCTTTTTCAGAAGATTTGAAGTATGTAATAAACTTGATTACCTGCAATCTGACGCTAGGGTCATATGATCTATTTCTAAATTGAGTTATCAAAGGAATACCACCGAGCATGCAAAAGTTTTCAAAAATCGATTGATTCGAATCAAATAAATAATTTAAAATGGATAATACATGCAACCACAATTTTTCACATGAATTGAACTCTCTGGTGTATTCCAAGATTTCCATTAATGATAGAACACCATGATCTTTAACCAAAGTCAAGTGCAGTATTTGGTACTTTTTGACCAAATGTAACATTCTACCTGTGATTTTCACCAATGACTTGGCTAGCTCATCACCTCCCTTGTGGCATAGGTTAAGCCTGGACGAAAATTTTGTTATCAAATATTCCATTTTTGTTTGTATTTCGAGTTCGTTGGTGTCAAAATTTTCAATATCTAAATCAAAGAATGGATCCTCATCGTCTTCAGGCTCTTCATACTTTGTGCGACTAGTTGACCGCATTTTCAAAGTGATCACTTCGTTAGAGTCGAAATCAACCTCGTTTTGATCAGTAAATTTTGATAAAAGTTCTGCCTTCGAATACTTCACTGGCTGTATTTCCAACTTGGACATATTAGTGGACTCTTCTAGATCATTTAAATCTTCTAATTGAATGACTGAAGCAAGATCAACGTTTTTTGGTGCTTTTATTTCGGCAATATCGTTGAAATCATGTTCCCAATTTTCTTCATTAGACTCCGAGTAAGAGGTGATAGTCTTTAGCTCTTTGACATGCAGTATATTCACAATTGAGGGTCTTACTTTTGGAGAAGTCTGAGTAAGCCATTTATGCTTCAATAGTAATTTTGCAGATATTCTCAAGTTAGGCTGTTTCTGAAAACATTCTAATAAGAAATCTTTAGCAAGGGATGATATGTTTTTAGGAAGTGGTGGATTTTCATCTGTTCCGATCGCATGTAAAGTAGCCATGGGATTCAAGTCATGGTAAGGAGGGTAAGTAGTGAATAATTCAATAATGGTTGCCCCCAAGGACCACACATCTGAAGCAGTACAAATACCTTCACCTCCTAAGATTGTTTCTGGAGCCATCCAATTCGGAGTTCCTACAACTGTGTGATGTTGGGAATTAACTTTAGTGGCCACTCCAAAATCTGCCAACTTGATGTCACCCAGTTCTGTTAACAAAACATTTGCAGCTTTGACATCTCTGTGAACCACACCCTGTTGATGTAAATAGTTGAGACCCATCAATATCAGTCTCACTATGTCAATGATCTCATTTTCAGGAAATCCTTTTCCATTTTTTTTGTAAATCTGTCGTAAGGACCCTCCAGAACAAAATTCAAGAAACACGTTTAACGAAGTCGAAGTTTTAACAAAACCATGGTACTTTACAATATTTGGATGCTTTAAAATTTTTAACAAGTCAATTTCTCCCATTAAATCCATGACGTCTTGATCTTTCTCCAAGAGAATTTGCTTGATGGCCACTTCTTGCTTCGTCTTCAAATTAATACCTTTGTATACACTAGCATATGCACCTCTTCCTATGAGGTTGGAGAACTGGAAATTTTCTAATGCATTTGACAGCCTTGTACCAGGCCGTTTTTCGAATCTTTGAGCTGGTGTCAAGGAAACTTTGACAGATGCATTTCTTGTGTGTTTATTCCTATCTGGGGTAGATTGAATTGATATGCCCAGTTTTGGGGCAGGTAGATCCGGAATATCATTTCCTAGACCATCTGAGCTGAAAGGTGGGCGATCTTTGCTCGGTATGATATTATTGGATGTTGTGGATCCGAGCTCACGGTTGCTGCGAAGCTTATGTACTTTAATAGGCTCGTTTTTGGAATGGCGGATCACTTTTTCGATAAAGGGTGATTCATTTTCATCGTTGGTAGCATTTTCCGAAATAGAACTCATTTTTGTGAAGCGTGGACGTGAGGTAACTTGGGGTTCTTGGACCTGATGAATTGTGCTGGATATGTGAGGGTTGCTCTTGGCATCCAGGGAGTAGCCCTGGAGGGATCTGATGTCTCTGGAAGAGGCTGGCTCTCTCGGCGTTGAAGATGATTTCCCTGTGCTTAGCGAATCGAACTCTACATAGACATCCTTGACCTTCTTCAAGAACGGGGACTCCAGGGTCTTGGAGCCGCCGCTTCTCACGATGTACGAGCCCGAACCTTTAGTGAATTGCAGGAACGAAAGCTCGAACTCGTTGGAACCTTCCAAGGCGAAATCCTTGTGGAAACTGGAATCGTCGGTGTCGGTGGATTCCTGGTACTTTCTGAGGGCAGCATCTCTTAAAAGTGATTTCTCCAGCAAACTCGATTTCTGTAGCTGTTTCGAGCTCCTAGCTGTGCTGGATGCTGCCGCATGCTGTTTCTGTCCCGCAACCTCGGTTTTTTGAAACGTCGGCACTTTTATGGGCTCTTCCTTAATTGAGCTCATGACGCAAGAGCACGTCCCAGTTGATGCGAAGGTATGAGTGGTGGATGCTGGTCACGTTACTAGTAGGCGCCGTGTTGGTATTGGTGGTAGAGTGAACAGGAGGTAAAAAGATATGGACTCCAGAGACCCCTCTAGAGCTTTGCTGGAGTTGTTTGTTGTGAGTACCCGATTAGGTTGGTGATGATTTTGGTGATGTTCTGTCTAAACAGTGCGACGCGCTCTTAAGATTGGTCCGGGGTCACAACCATAAACAGCCGGAAAATTAGTCGTTGGGAAGTTGTTGCTGGCGGCAAATAGAGAAGGGAGTACCGGTAGAGACGCTGGGCGAAGGCTGGCGTGACTTCGGCGTGGAGGAGGATGACGGAATTGCGATTTTATGGTGGTGCTGGGCTAGAAGTGTCAAGGGGTCCCAAAACGGAAATTCTATTATGGGGCTTTTTGGCCGCCAAATCTTCGAAAAAGACAAGATTATGGTTTCAAATTGATCGTAGGTCGAAAAATAGTGGCACTTGCTTCGTTCGAGTGCTTTTTGAGGGGTTTTTTCTGGTGTGTTCAGAGGTCTTCACTGCTGTTGTTTTGAAGCATTCAGCCTGCAAGATATCACAAAAGGGTCCAGAAGCGGGAAAGGTGTGATGGAACTGGTAAGCAAAGAGTCAGTAATTGAAATTTCAGGCTAGCCATCGATTGAATTGGAGCAATTTAGCTTTGGCTTAGACCATTTAAGGAAATAAGACATGCAAGTTGCTGGAAACAGTTTCAACTACAATTCTCAAGCATAGAATTAATTCGGGCCAGTTATCCAGAGTGATGAATCTATAGTTTCTCTTAGATACTCTTGACTACGAATACTCCCTAGCCATGAAAAACTTTACTTGCAGCATTTACGGCTTCAATTGCTACGTTCTATTGCAGAGGAAAGTTGCCAAGCCTTCAGTTGAATGCAGACAATCATGATAGATCGAATACATTATGTTACGATAAATGAATGGAAGATGGCATATTTACATTTTAAACATCCAAAGCATATTTCGTATCTATAACTTTGTCAATAACTTACCTGGACCCTTTTGAGAGCCGAACAACATTCCCCAAGTCTCTGGAATCTTTTGGAAATCTTTACTCAAATCCACGAGAGTGAAGGAGTCCTTACTAACTTGGATCTTACCCAGTTTGATCCACGAAAGAATGTTCTTGATACCCTCTGCGTATCTGTCTCTGTAGTCAAGGATGATGAATCCACGAACGGTCAACTTGTTGACCACGATTTGGGGCCAGCCAATGATGGCCGAACCTCTAATGTCGTCGTATCCGGTGATGGCACCACAAGCGATGATTTGACCGTGAGGTCTGACCAAGGTCAACATGGTGTCCAAGATCTTACCTCCGACACCGTCGAAGAACACGTCGGCGTACTTGTCTTCGCCAAGAGCCTTTTGAAGGTTTTTGTAGAACTTGGGGTCCTTGTAGTCAACACAAGCATCGGCACCGATGGATTCCACGTATCTGCACTTGTCGGCACCTCCAGAAATACCAATGACTCTCTTGCATCCAATGACCTTCTTTGCGATTTGCACACACATGGAGCCGGTGGCACCAGAGGCAGCAGAAATGACAATGGTGTCGGTGGCCTTGAGCTTGGCCACGTCCAAGAGTCCAAAGTAGGCGGTCAATCCGGTCATTCCCAAAACATCGAGGTACCAGGTGAGAGGAACGTTAGTGTCCTCGACCTTGTTGAAGACATTGCTTGGCTTGACGATACTGTAGTCGGCCCACTTGAGCTCACAGTTGATCACGTCGCCTGCCTTGTAGTGGGGGTTTCTGGACTCCACTACCTGGCCCAAGCCAGAGGATCTCATGATGTCTCCCTTTTTCACGGGCTCCACGTACATTCTGTCGGCCTGGAGGCCCTTTTGGATCCAGGCTCTTTGTGTGGGGTCGTTGGAGAGGTACAAGGTCTTGACAAGCATCTCGGAGTCCAGGAGTTCTCTCAACGGACGGGTAGTGAGCTTGAAGGTGGACTTCTCATCCGACAAGTCGAAGTTGACGCTTCTGAAGGGAGGCTCGTTCAAGATGAAGCACTTCGATTCGGATGGCATGGTAGGCTGCAGGGGATCACCGGAGGAAACAGTGGAGGGCGGTATGGACGAATTCCCAAACTAACGGATTGCTGGGCCAGTGGAAGGGCACCGGGGCCTTTTATAGTGGGAGATGCCGGTAGGGCGGTGGGCGCGGGGAACCGAAACCGTGGGGCACATAGTTGCAAACGCAGGAGTTCCCGAGTACCGTCAGGGGGCGAGGCTTTGGAAGTGCTGTTCCGAGGTGGTGCCAGCCTGCACCGGGTGAGGGTGGGGGATGGGACACTGTGACGAGTACCACGCCACTAGACCGGAGAGTCTGAGTTCACTTTGTGCTTGGTGGGTACGGAGTTCGTTGTGCACTTGGTGGTGAACTTTGGTGAGAACGAGCTACCGAAACAGCTGGTGTGCGCAGAGCAAAATGCGAAGACCGAGGGCCCGAAACAGGAGGGGTACTACCAGCAGGTGAAAAGTGAAAAATAGACTACAAGTAGTGAAAACGCTCGGCACAAGTGGTGGCAGCCCAGCCTGAGGTTATGGTGAAGATGAGAATGAGGAAAGTGGACCGGGAACCTCAAATGGCCGGCTGTGGGGCCGCGGATGAAGTGAAGAGGATTGCAACTGAAAGCCATGGAGTTTTTCCACAGATGGCTTCGCAGGCTTAACTAAACTGGCACCAGCAGTAACTAGAACTGGTACTAGAACTGGTACTAGAGCTGGTACTAGAGCTGGTACTAGAATTAGAACGGGTACTAGGAGGAACGGCAACCAGTGGTTACAACCGAGGGTCTTTATGACTGGAAGTCGTAGCCGGTACCTGGGGTGGTATTGGAGGTGTGCGCAAAGACCATGGCCTGCAAGTGTACCCCACAAAAAGTCCAAACGTCAAATGTTGGCAAACTAGGTTTGGGCTGCGGTTATGACAGCCGGCAATATCTTACTAATCTACATTATGGGTAAATCATAAGAGTTTCCGCAACTCCATTCACTGCAATATCTTCACATGATCATTCATTCATTCGGTGTGTTTAGGCGATTTTGGTGAGCAACTTGCCGGAAGGCTTGTCCTTGCCGAACAAGAGGTCCCACACAGCAGGAATCTTGTCGAACTTGTCTGCTTCGCTGGTGAGGTCCTCGATGTGGAACGCACCCTTCAACTGGATGTGGCCGGCCTTCATGGCGCCCACCAACACCTGCACGGCCTCGGGGTAGCGGTCCTGGTAGTTGAAGATGAGGAAGCCCTTGATGGTCAAGCAGTTGTGGATGACCATTCCCCAGTTGGAGACGGTGTTGGACAGGTTGTTGTAGCTGGAGATGGAGCCACACACGGCGATTCTGCCGAACTTCTTCATCAAGGTCATCATGAAACTCAACATGTCACCGCCCACGTTGTCGAAGTACGCGTCCACGTAGTCGGTGCCCACGATCTTGGTGAGCTCGTCCTTGTAGTTGGGGTCGTTGTAGTTGACACACACGTCTGCTCCGATGGACTCCACCCAACGGCACTTTTCTTCTGTGCCCGAGATACCGATCACCTTGGACGCCTTGAAAACGTGCTTGGCCAACATCACCACCACCGAACCCGTGGCACCGGCTGCGGCAGAAACCACGATGTTCTGGCCTTCCTTGAACTCCAATGCGTCCACCAAGCCAAAGTAGGCGGTGAGCCCGGTGACTCCCAACACCGAGAGGTACAATGCTGGGTCCAAGCCGGAGGTGAGGTCCATCTTGTAGTAGATGGCGGCCTCGTTGACCACCTGGTAGTCGGACCACGAGAAAACTCCGCTGACGAAGTCTCCCACGGCGTACTTGCTAGACTTACTGGCAATGACTTCTCCGGCACCTGCACTCTTCATGAGGTCCCCGGGGAGGATGGGCTTGGTGTAGGATCTGGTGGAGACATAGTTGTTCATCCAGCCTCTTTGGGAGGGGTCATTGGAGAGGTAGACGATCTTGACAAGGACGTCTCCATCGACCATGGAGTCCTCCGAAAAGGCGGCAGAGGACTTCTCAAAGGTGGAGTCGTCTTGGCCAAATTGGACCACAGCACGGCCGTTTGGCGATTGCTTGACTCTGATGGAGTGGATGGTGGAAGGAAGAGACATTGGGATTTGTTGATTCATTGTGGGATGCAGAGGAAACAAAACAGGCAAGCAGGGAATTGGTTGCTCTTTATAGGGGCAGGATGCCCACTGCCAAGTGGGCATATGCACGATGCGGAGTTATTAATAATCGTTTTTGGGCAAGTGACAGGTTGATGCAGATGCCGGTGAAGTCGCGGAAAAAGACCCACTTCCGTCTCATCGTCTGGGATCTAAGGCACATCTCGGGGTTATGCAACGAAGCACATATTGCCGAGGTCAAGAGCGTAAGCGTTGCAATTGTAGTGACCAGGCCAGGGGGGCTGGACCGGAATGGTCTGGGTGATCCGGCCCGGAACCCTTCCATTGACCGTTGGCAGTCGACTGTTGATTGACTGGGGTCCGATCCGATGAGATTGATTCAAATGGGGGGAATTATTAATACCAGCGTGTCATCGACAGTAGACAGGCTTACGTCATCGCTGGGGCAGCGATGCGGTCCAATACGAGCTGTTTATGTGACAATACGATGACACTAGGTGACATTTTAGCGACCCTTTTAGTGTGACATTCGTAAGTGAAATTATGCGATCACTGTAGCGTTGGATCAGTGAAATTTTTCGACTACTCACACCTTTCCACGTCTTCCCTTCCACCTTCCACCTTCCAGCTTGCACAAGGTTCTGGTCTCTACGTTCGGTCCATGATACATTAAATATACTAAACAAAGTCCATCACCAGACGGACGCTTAAACTGAATCTATAGCAGGCAACTAGTCCTTTTCTGGCATATCGGTGCCTGCAGTGTTGGCGATGGCCGCTTGTTGCTCGTCCCTTTCGGATCTTTCCTTGTTCCAACTCAACAAGTTGACGTCTCCGGTCTTTCTTGGTTTGATGAAGTTGATGATCAAAAGCGAGAGCCCAAGTAAGAAGCAAGCACCTCCACCGGCCATCCAGCTGATACCCAAGAACACGTTCTTGCCTCCAAGCACCGATCTCTGCGAAATGTACACGTACTTCTTACCATTGTATGGAAGAACAGGGAAATGGAGACCAATCGTTATTTCGTAGATACCAGCTCTCAATACATTGTGGTCATTTCTGAGTGCCAATTTGTTGAAGGTGGGCAAGGCTGAACTATGCATCCAGTTTTGGAAATGCTCCCATTGCGAAATGTCCGGAACGTTGGTGGCATTGTATCCATCGGGGTACAACTTGTACCAGTTGGGGGGAGGGGCAATTTCGGTGTAGTTGTATGTGGTCTTCTTGAATCTGTTCTTATCTGAAGACCAGGCAATGCCCTTCTCGGTCATCTCGTAGTCTCCGTCAGTTCCGTTGACTCCGGCCAAAGTGCTAACGTAGGTGTCATTGAACAAACTGTTAGCGATCAAACCACATGGATAGTACTTCTTACCATCTTCGTTCAAAGATAACGGTTGACAATTTTGTCCCACAGTGTCCTTAATATCGTGGGTGGATGCGGCCTTACCCGTGAGTTGATCCTCATTGAAAGACTTCACGTAACGACGGTGGTTGGCATAGAAGTTATGCAAACGGTAGAAAAAGTAAAGAGGAGCAGAAATATCGTGAGGAACCTCAAATTGAACCCTGCAAACGTTTCTTTCATCCTCAAACCTTTGGGAATCATCGGTATCAAGTCTCCATTGAGGTCTGGTGTTAATGACTGCACCCCGGTAGTTGAATTCCGTCATGTTCTCTGGAATCTCTGACCAGAAGTCTCTGGAAGCAAGGTTTTCACACTGGGAGTAATCAATAAGAATGTCTTGGATCTGATGGGATGCATACCACATGGCTGCTCCCAATGGGACGAAAACAATAGCAATACCGATCAAGAGGGGGATCACAGTCTTGGCAGTGAAAACTGGGTTGTAGGCCTTCATTCTTTGTTGTCTGAAGGCATTATCGCCTGGTCTTCTGGTTTTCTCTTTGGGCTTTTCTAATGGCTCATCCAAGGAGGAATCGGACTCGTAGTCTTCTCCTTCTTCTGGTTCAAAGACATTTCTGGTAGGCTCGGTCGAGCCAACCAGCTGGCTGGCGTTTTCAAGACCTGGGGCCCTTGCGTGTAAGGAGTCAGCCATGATGATTGAATAGTTTTTGAAGGGAGTGTTTTCATCCGTCAAATCCGGCCCGTTCCATCACGTGAAAGGGATCACATGAACCACGAACTAGTAAATCTTCGGGTTGATTAGTAACACCTGAAGCATTTGCTAATGTGACCAAAATTAGCCCGCTAGTAGCTTGGGGATGGCAACAGGTGGAATGGCAAAAGCCAGTTTTTAAATTTTCTCTAGGGTGCATCTTGATGGATTTTTCATTAGTTTATCGCATTTATGATACATCAAGTTACTGAAAAAGAAACGGAAATACTGACGGAGATGATAACAATTTCCCGGTGCAAAGGCAGAAAATTATTAAGCAGCATCATTATGAAGGTCTTATTTATCCAATCCTCGATCCTAGTTGGATACAGAGCGAGTGGTCTTTTACTGCATTATGAACACGGATACATGAAACCTTGAAAGTTAGTGATTACCCCGGTAGGTTTCGTAGTTTTAAGAAAAGTGCGCGCAGTTAAGTTCTAATCAGTACTTTCAAGAGTTCGTTCGCCTTTCTTTGAGTGCACAGAGAAGCATATAAAGTGATAGAAATATTCCAGGTAGAAAAATCACTGCTTTATTAACAAATTCTAATTAGTAGATAATTATCCTCTTCTCAGCATCAAAAAACTCCCACATGTCAATTTATTTGCACATTTTTCACCCAAATGAACTTCCCCATCTTCTTCGTGGCATTATGGTTGCGGATTACGTAAGCAGAACCGACTCGGGAATTACCATCGGGTTCCTTTGCTGGGGCTGCCCAGTTCCTCCATCAAGTAGCACATTCCGTTTGAATAACCTCAACAAACACACTCTTGTGGCCACCACAGTTTCCAGTCCCTTACCCAGGTATTGACAGCCAAACCAACCACCCACACGTCACGTGAGAATCTTACACGTGACCATGATACCGTATCAAAATTTTCACTTCCCATCAATTTTAATCATTCAACAATGTCAGCTCAAGAAACCGATGCAGAGAAGAATATCGAGATCTGGAAGGTCAAGAAATTGATCAAGTCCTTGGAGGCAGCCCGTGGTAACGGTACCTCCATGATCTCGTTGATCATCCCACCAAAGGGCCAGATTTCTATTCAACAAAAGATGTTGACTGATGAATACGGTACCGCCTCTAACATTAAGTCCCGTGTCAACAGATTGTCTGTGTTGTCCGCTATCACATCTACTCAACAAAAGTTGAAGTTGTACAACTCCGTGCCAAAGAACGGTTTGGTTATCTACTGTGGTGAAGTGTTGACTGACGAAGGTAAAGAAAAGAAATTGAACATTGATTTCGAACCTTTCAAGCCAATTAACACCTCTTTGTACTTGTGTGACAACAAGTTCCACGTGGAGGCCTTGAGTGAGTTATTGGAGAATGACGACAGATTTGGTTTCATCATCATGGATGGTAATGGAGCTCTCTTTGGTGCCGTTTCTGGTAACACCAGAGAAGTTTTGCATAAGTTCACTGTGGACTTGCCAAAGAAGCACGGTAGAGGTGGTCAATCTGCCCTTCGTTTCTCCAGATTGAGAGAAGAAAAGAGACACAACTACGTCAGAAAGGTCGCCGAAGTTGCTGTTCAAAATTTCATTTCTAACGACAAGTGTACCGTTAAGGGTTTGATCTTGGCTGGTTC
This sequence comes from Suhomyces yuchorum, assembly GCA_030571845.1. NCBI lineage: Eukaryota > Fungi > Ascomycota > Pichiomycetes > Serinales > Debaryomycetaceae > Suhomyces > Suhomyces yuchorum. The sequence continues at coordinate 244,072 of JAJLYW010000019.1, read as the reverse complement.
TGCCGATTTCAAGAACGAATTGTCCAAGTCCGACCTTTTCGACTTGAGATTGCAACAAAAGGTCATCAAGATTGTCGATATCTCATACGGTGGAGAAAACGGTTTCAACCAAGCCATTGAATTGTCTGCTGAAACTTTGGCCAACGTCAAGTTCGTCCAAGAGAAGAAGTTGTTGAACCAATACTTCGACGAAATTTCCCAAGACACTGGTAAGTTCTGTTACGGTATCGAAGACACCTTGAAGGCATTGGATCTTGGTGCTTGTGAAATCGTGATTGTTCATGAGAACTTAAGCATCATCAGATACACCATGAAGGATATCGAAGGTGAAGAAGTCATTGCCCACGCTCTTCCAGACAACACTGACAAGTCATGGCAATTGGACAAAAAGACTGGTACTGAGATGGAAATCGTTAAGGAAGAACCATTCTTGGAGTGGTTGGCCGAAAACTACAAGAGTTTCGGTGCCAACTTGGAATTCGTCACTGATAGATCTTCTGAAGGTGCACAATTCGTCCAAGGTTTCGGTGGTATTGGTGCCATGTTGAGATACAAGGTCAATTTCGAACAATTGGCTGACGAATCCGACGATGATGAGTATTACGATGATGATGATGACTTCCTTTAGACAGTCAGGAGTTTATAGAAGAGGGTTCTCGTATTCCTGACAGTGGTTCTTGTTTTATATTATTAGCTTGTGCATCAATAGATACGATTCTATTATTCGTGTAGGGAACACAGGGCCAATTATGATGTGAGGGGTCTCTCGGAGAACTGGATGTTTGCTTGCGATTCCAAGGTTGTAATCCTCTCAATACGGTGACAGAAAGATACTTAAGAGATTTTCTGCCTCAAAATTACAGAAATTGATTATTTCAATTATTCGATGGTAATATTTTATTTAGTGTGATTAAATGCTTTATTTCTATTTCTTAGACTTAGGCTTGGTGACCTTTCCGTTCTTGAATTTTTTCTTTGTTCCTTTCGACTTCAAGTCATCCAAGGCATTAGTAGATGCATGACCCAAAACATCCTTATGGGTGTTTCCAGATACCATTTGATGAGCAAAATTTTCCAACCCACTGGTCAAATATGATCTTCTTAAGTTCTTTCTTAATGGAACTTTCATGGTTTCTCTAAGCTCGAATCTGATTCTTTTCTGTTGGTCTCTGGTCAAGGCCTTACTTTCCTTTCTTTTTCTTTGCTTCTTAAGGACGTCATCTTCGTAGTCTTCAATGTCAGATGCATTGTCAATCCCCAAATCTTCTGCTGCTTGCTCAACCCATGACTTTTCCTTGTTTGTAGCAATAGAGGAGATGGTGGCATCAGCTAATTGTGCAGAAAGTGTAACTCTGGGCTTGACTTGGGTCACCAAGTCCATTTCCAAAGGTAAAAGCTTGACATCACTGTGCATGTTCAACTTCGAACCCTTTTGACTGGTGGCCACGAGCCTTCTTAACTTTTTCAAAGGTCCAGATGCTTCTTGGGGAGAACAGAACATCACAGAAACACCTTCATTACCAGCTCTGGCAGTTCTACCAGAACGATGGACGTAGACGTCTGCTGAACGTGGAAGATGGTAATGCACAACGTGATCGATACGAGGAATGTCCAAACCTCTGGCAGCAACATCCGAGGCAATTAACACAGACACTTCGTTCTTTTCGCTGGCTTCTTTGAACTTTTCCAATGATCTTAATCTTTGTTTCTGGATCATTGCCGAATGCAAGGCAAAGGCAGGAATATTGAGGTTATTCAAGAAAGGAACCAATCTTTTCACCGAGTCAATGGAGTTGGCAAACACTAAGGTGGTACCCTTATACATCAAAAGGAAGTAGTACAAGTACAAGTCTCTTTCGGTTGGACCACACTCTACCAAAGCCTCTGTGATCTGACCAGAAACGATTTCTTTGGGGTTAGCATCGATCAATGCTGGCTTAGGGTCTTTGAACTTCAACTTTTCGTTCAAAAGCTGAAGAATTTCATCGTTATTGATCAATGTTCCTTCACTAGATTTACCTCTTTTTTGCACCTTGTCCAATTTTCCAAATAAGTCTCTGGAAAAGGTAGCACTGAAAACTAATGTCTGCCATTTCCACTGGATTTGGGCGGACTTCTTACGGTTCTTTCCGAATAAATCCAAGATCTTCTCAAACTCCTCGAAATGTCCGTCTTGCAATAATCTATCGGCTTCATCTAACACTATCATGTCGGTGTTTGCCAAACGACACAACAAGGTTTCACTCTTTTCTATTAACTCCAAGAATCTACCTGGGGTGGCCACCAAAATTCCTGGGCCATGGTTCAATAATCTTTCTTGTTTTTGAATAGATAAACCTCCAGTAATACTCACAATACCGTTGTAATGCAATGGGGAATGTTTTGAAATCGCCTTAAGATGATCCACAACTTGATGGGCCAATTCTCTAGTGGGTGCAAAAATGATACCGGTGGGAGGAGTAACAATCTTATTTTTACGGTCATGCTTGATTTGAGTAAGTTTGGCCATATACTTCTCCAATATTGGAATACCATATGCCAAAGTTTTACCTGAACCGGTGGTGGCCTTACCAATAATATCCTTACCTTCGAGAGCTAAAGGAATGGCTTCCTTTTGAATTGGTGTGGGTTTCAAAAACTTCATTGCATCTAATCCGGCGAGAGTATAGGCATTCAACGAAAGCTGGTTTTTCTTGTCTTGCCAAGCTGGTAAGTCAATCTCGTTAACGTCTGGTAATGGTAAATCGAATGGAAATGATCCCTTCTCCAATTCCTTAAGAGCTTCATCGAGTTTGGCATCATCTTCCTTGATATGGTCTTCAGTGGCTTCATCATCGAAACCAGTAAATTCGCCATCTGATTCCATAGATTCATCTTCTGCTTCATCTTCGACATCATCCTCCTTGATAGAAGTATCAGACACCTCGTTCTGGTCTTCGTTTGCATCTTCTTTACCGTTCTTCTTCTTGCCCTCTTGTACCTTCTTTGTCTGCTTGTCGTTCTTCTTGACATCCTTCTTGTCATTCTTTTTCTTGTTAATTTGGACGAACTGGGTCTTTCCGTCAACAACTTCAACATCTACACCATCCAACTCTTCCAAGCCCATGAAACCCAGATAGTCGCCCAAGTTATCAGGCACTTCCACAGATTTCCATTCTAAATCTCCAACCTTAACAATCTTGGATTGCTTAGCCAATTTTTGCTTCAAAGTTGGGACATATCTGGGCTTTTGGACTTTCTTAGACTTCTGATTCTTTTTGGAAGCTTTCAGGCCTCCTTTGGAGCCCTTTCCTGCATTTTTGGAACCCTTCTGCGTCATGAATGCTAATGGCTTGAAGTGCCCTGTACTCATCTCGTTTTTCATCTCATCGAGCTCCTGCATATAGACAACATGTAGAGGAATTCGGATGGACTTGATTGACTCCATAGACATCAGTACCCAGAAGTGTGACGTCCGACTTACCTTAGGTCTCATTGTGTCAAAGCTGCATACCAATAATTAGAACAGGTATAGTTTGAAGAGAAATAGTTAGTCAAAATCAGTGTTTTTTTACTGTTCTGAACGATATTTCACTGATTGTTGATCTCAACCCACTAACCTTGAACTAACAGTGTCGATTCTAGTTTTGGAGTTCTAGTCATTGGTGAAGGCTATTCTAATCAGGAAGAATTAGTGTAGCCAATTTTAGTCGCATACAGACCGAATCAGCTTTCCAGCATATTATCATATCTCAAGTACCTCCACCTGAATCAAAACATATATAATGAAGCGAGGATTGCTTCGACGCCCACAGTCCATCACAGGTAAGGCACCTACACCCAAGAGCTTGAAACCGCAAAAAGCACGCCAATTGATACGAAGATTTCATGTGCTTCAGAAGAATAAATATGCTATAATAACCAAGCTTGCAAAGCAACTAGGTACTGAGGCCAGCTTGGAGAACTATAAGGAACACGTTTTCACCACCAAGACTCGTGAAATCTATGATAGCTCTTATAAAGCATTCAAAATGAACAAATCTGCCGAGCCACTCCGTTTGGAAGAATTGTCCCAAGAAGAACTTGTGACCGAATTGGCGAACATCGACGCAGAAATAGATAAGAGAGGAGGGCTTAACGCATACCAGTCAGCATCTACCCAAGGACAAGACTCTAAAAGAGGTGGCGATTCCTCGAAGAAGTTGCTCGATTGGTTGAATCAAGATCAATATAAAGGTAAACTCACCAAATCGCTAAACGCATTAGAAATCGGATCTTTGAGCCCTTCAAATGTCATTTCAACTTGTGGTATATTTTCTGAAGTAGCCAGAATAGATTTGAATTCCCAAAGTCCTCTCATCTTAAAGCAAGATTTCATGGAAAGACCACTCCCCAAAGGAGAAGAAGAAAAATTCAATTTGGTATCGTGCTCCTTAGTGGTAAACTTCGTGCCATCGCCAAAGGAACGGGGTCAAATGCTTCACAGAATCACGAAATTTCTAAAAAATCCCAAAGATGGTCAATTAAGCAGTCTTTTTTTTGTATTGCCGTTACCATGCATAAAAAACTCTCGCTATTTCGACGATGTTACACTCGAAAAGATCATGACTTCTTTGGGATTCCAGAAAACCTTTTATTACGAGGCCAAGAAGGTTGCATATTGGCTATATGATTGGAACGGGAAGGTCGACAGAAAGCAGCGGTTTTCCAAAAAAGAGCTTTACCCTGGATCGAACAGAAATAATTTTTGTATCACTTTATGAGGACCCTTGAACGTTAACTAAATGTCACGAATAGTGGAAACTATAGTATGTTAAATCGGCTTAATATTAGCCATTTGCGTGTCACTAACTACTTGACTTTACCATTTTCACAGGTGAAAAATTTCCATACTATACGGTGACATGAAGCTATTTTTGAGAAAGCCGTATGAATTCGAAGGAAGCAAAACATTCCACAAAGCACCAACGGGGAACTATGCAAAACAAACACCGTTGTGTTTACGTGGTTCCTGTTTATTTAACTTTTCTCAAGCCGTTTCAGCTGATTATTTTATGTGGAAGACAGAGTCGGCTGAAAAGTATTCACAGAAATGGAGCTGGTGCTAGAGATGATGTTTCATTTCTGGGTGTCAGACAGTTCCGAAACAATCGAGAACGTAAATATAATCTACCATGCATACATTTTGCACCCATTATTTAGTCACAATTACAAAACATACGATAATTATTTGCATTTTACGTGTACGTTTGGCTCATGTAAGGCATCGGAAGGCCGGAAGCCCTCGGAACCAAACAGGTACGGCAAGATGTTCCATCGCCCTCCGCAAAATAGGGCAAGTTTCTCTACACGGCAGGACACGAGGGTGGCCAGATTTGGGATGTGACAAGCTTCAGAAAATAGGAAAATGGCGTTTCGGTGTAGGAGGGTACTCCGAAAAGGGTAAGGCTCCGAGCAAACGGCTTTCCAGCCGGGAATTGACTCCGGAGATAGGAACATGACTCCACCAAGGCCACGGAGCAAGCTATGATGCGATGTGACCCCAAGCAGTTTGGGTAGACGAGTCTTCTGGATGGAACGTAGGTGGCGAGGTTCCCTTTGGACCACCTTGAGCTCATCTTGGGCCCACCTTAGGCTAAGACCGAATTTCGAGAAAAATTATCTTTATGGTAGTGAGCTATTATTAGGAAGCATTTTTTCACGGGAGTTTGACTCCCGAACCAAGCTTTCCTGGTCTACGTAGTCATGGACCAGATATTTCCGATAGTGCCAATAATGCATTTGGAATCCCGATGGACTGACGATGCAAGGAACCAGAATAGATTGTTCAAAAATATCACGGTGGGATGTCAAGGAATTGTTCTACCCTGGAATCCGTCCAATCCGGCGATGATGGGTGCAACCTTGCAATTGCAACCATTTATGAACCCTGGAAAACCCTTGGATGTACGGTTGCGAGCGCTGACACGAGAAACCTACCTATTCACCACCAGGTGGACAAGTATGGCGAGTCCTAGTCAGCAGAAGGCCTGAAACGGCTCCGAGCTGTTGATGTCGACATCAGTCAGCAACAACGTTTCCAGTAGAATATGGGGATGGTGAAAACGGTGCCATCAAGCGATGTCGCACAACGCTCGCAACTGGGTTCAACGGTCATGCTAAGAACAATTTGATGCCCAGCCAAACCCATCAGCATATCTTGGAAGAAAGGGCTGAAGCAGACATCTGGTGGGTAAAAGTCGAATCGTTCAACCTACGCCGCATGGTGACTCCTACGGCCATTGAAAGTGGGCTCTCTCGGCTCAGATGGGTAGGAAAAACCTTGCATGGGAGGTGATTGGAGCTGCGTCTCCACTAATCCCGGATATACTTACACGAACCCGGTAGTTTCCCCAGTAGTCGAGGAAACTCGATGAAACCAGCCAAGGGCACGGTGGGCAGTTGTGAGCCCGGTCGGCCGTGGGCCCATCACTTTGACCTGACATCTACTCACCTGGTGGGATCCTGACAGCGTGGGCCCACTATTAGGTGTCAACTGCCGGGGAATAGCCATCCGCCCACGTCCTAGATCAGGTGTCGAGAATAGGCCAGCAGTACACCGGAAAAAATCCTGGTAAGCAGAAAAAATAGCCCTTGGATGAGGCATTAGATGATCCGGGCCCATGATTGTATCAAGCCCATTTTGCAAGGCTTTAGAGTTTTCAGTTTCGAGGTTGCAATAGTTGGCAGATCGAGTTTTAGCAGAATACAACCACAAGGGCCTGGAGGCAGATTCCCCAAGGTAGCATCCACCAGAGTGGCTTCGGAGTACCAACTAATTACAAACCTTCCGGCTGGTCTAACCTTCCAAAAATTGAAATGTCACCCGATACTACATGCAACATGCCCATGGAGCATCACTAGTTGTTCCCATGGGGCACAATCGGAGAAACTGGAGACTTTGTAACGATCATGCGGGGCACGCAGGTGTGGTGTCCGATGTGGCTCGTAACCCGAGACTCAAAAGAAATTCAGATTATTTTCTGGTGGTGGCATTAGTTTCTCCGGATTTTGCAATATAAATATCATGGAGGACGACCAGAGTATGCTTTCCTCATCAAATAATGTCCAACTCAGAAACTCAATCTGGTGCTCAGACACCTGTTGCTTCCTCCATTTTGGAAAAGGAAGAGAATCTCGATCAATCCAGCGCACCCCATGAACTCGCTGATTTCCCCAAAAAATCCAGAAGAGACTACATTGCCATCTCCTTCTTCTGTTTCTTAGTCGCCTTTGGTGGTTTCGTCTTCGGTTTCGATACCGGTACCATTTCTGGTTTCGTCAACATGTCAGACTTCTTGGAAAGATTCGGTCAACATAGATCTGACGGAAGTTTATACTTGTCCAATGTCAGAGTCGGTTTACTTGTTTCTATCTTCAATATTGGTTGTGCCATCGGTGGTATTTTCTTAGCCAAGGTCGGTGACATGTACGGTAGAAGAATTGGTTTGATGTTTTCTATGTTGATTTACGTCGTCGGTATCATCGTTCAAATTTCTGCTCAACACGCCTGGTACCAAATCTGTATTGGCCGTGCCATCACGGGTTTAGGTGTCGGAACTGTGTCTGTTATTTCCCCAATGTTCATTTCCGAAACAGCTCCTAGTGCCATGAGAGGTACATTGGTCTTCTGTTTCCAATTGTGTATCACCTTCGGTATCTTCATTGGTTACTGTGTCACCTACGGTACTAAGAAGTTGAGCGACTCCAGACAATGGAGAGTTCCTTTAGGTTTGTGTTTCCTTTGGGCTATTTTCTTGGTGGCTGGTATGCTTATGATGCCTGAATCTCCTCGTTACTTGGTGGAAAAGAACAAGATCGAAGAGGCCAAGAAGTCCATTGCCAAATCTAACAAGGTTTCTGAGGAACATCCTGCCGTCTACACTGAAGTCCAATTGATTCAAGCTGGTATTGACCGTGAAAGACTCGCCGGTTCCGCCTCCTGGAGTCAATTGATTACTGGTAAGCCTGCTATCTTCAGAAGAGTGGTTATGGGTATTATGTTACAATCATTACAACAATTGACCGGTGACAACTATTTCTTCTACTACGGTACCACCATTTTCCAAGCTGTCGGTTTGAAGGACTCTTTCGAGACCTCCATCATTTTGGGTGTTGTTAACTTTGCCTCCACCTTTGTGGGTATTTGGGCCATTGACAGATTCGGTAGAAGACAATGTCTTTTGACTGGTTCGGCTGCTATGTTCGTCTGTTTCATTATCTACTCGGTTATTGGTTCCGTCCACTTGTACAAGGACAACACCTACAACAACGAGAACACTTACAAGCCTTCCGGAGATGCTATGATTTTCGTCACCTGTCTCTACATTTTCTTCTTCGCCTCTACCTGGGCTGGTGGTTGTTATGCAATTATTTCTGAAACTTACCCATTGAGAATCCGTTCTAAGGCCATGGCTCTTGCTCTTGGTGCCAACTGGATGTGGGGTTTCTTGATTTCTTTCTTCACTCCATTCATCACCAACGCCATTCACTTTTACTACGGTTTTGTTTTCACTGGTTGTTTGATCTTCTCCTTCTTCTACGTTTACTTCTTCATCAGTGAGACCAAGGGTTTGACTTTGGAAGAAGTCGATGAGTTGTACGCCCAAAAGATTGCCCCATGGAAGTCTGCCAACTGGGTCCCACCTTCTCTCGAGGAGATGGCTCACGCCACTGGATACTCTGCTGCCGTCCATGAAGATAAGACTGAAGATGCATAGATGCCGCTTAGAGAGAATATTCATAATTTTAAGTACGAATAACGCATAATAGATTAATTAATATATTTTAAGTGTAGCATTGACAAACTACCGATTTGAAATCTTATCGTTTGACTTAAAGCGAATTGAGTATGAAGCTACCAATAAGAAATGGTTGACTGGATTTGATTACTTCTATTTTCGTCCCAAATCAATTTTCCTACTGTCAAAACTCGAATTAAGCTCATATGCGTTATTTGTCACATTAATATATCTATATAGTTCCATAATGTACCTCTGACCAAGGCAATAGCTCAAGCCCACACCTGTAATTGCTCAAAAAAATCCACCGTCTTCTCCTCCTTATTAATTAGATTGTCTACAACGCAACTCCGCAACTCATCAACCATTTTGGGATGCCCACAGGTGACAAAACAAGTCGGTCCTCTGGACTCAAGAATGGACTCTTTAACGATATCATTGATCCGTGGCCGTCCTCCTTTGAAGATAATGTGTGTCAAATCATATTCCACCGAATCTCCAGAGCCATACCCAGTTTCTACTTGTGGAAGTAACTGCTCAAGGTCTCTGGAAGAACCCGTTCTTTCCATCGGGGCAATAATGTCTTGGCTGATGGTGGAATTATTGGTCACAGGTTCTAGTTTCTCCTCTCTATCTTTCCTGGCTGGCTCAATAATGCTGGATGGTAGAGTGCCTTTGGAACTGCTCAACGAGTGCTGAATTTGGCCATAGGTGAATGTACCGGTTCCCCATGAAGTAACATATACAACTACCTCCATGCCCTTCACCCTTTCCAATTCTTTCGAAAACCATACCAATGAAATAGGGTCTCTGATTACCCAGATCAACTTAACTCTAGTCTTCCCTTGGCTGGTGCTCACTGCTTCCGAGTAGATCCCGGGAATACCGTTTCCTCCAGCAACGAAAACGGCACTATCGTAAGCCTTTGCTGGAGTCAGCTCCCCATAGCTTCCTTCAATGGCCACACGAACTTTGGTGACTCCTTGAAGGGACGCTGTAATGCCATCTTTGGCTTTAATAAATAGTACGATCTCTTTTTCTCTGTTCACATAGGTGAATGGATGTGATTGCCAGAATCCATTGAGCCGCAAGAAATGGATGAAAACATGTCCTCCAGGAACAAATTGCCAATCCAAAGGTTTGGGAATGACCACAACTACGGTGTCATCGACCACCAGAACGGTGGCCAAGGGGAACCCGAAGGAAACAATTCTCAAGACTCTCACCATACGATCCATGAACCATATGGCCAACGAAATATGGTAGTACCCTAGACACGAGAGGGAATACGTGTGGAGCCAGGCACCAAGCAAGAACACCCCGGCCAATGCAATATGAAGAATTAGAAACACTTCGTAGTTGGTTCTCCGTAAAATCAAGAGACCCTGGAAAATGATCAATATTCCAGCAGAACATGCAATGAAACCACAGATAACGTACCCTTGAGTGAGCTTCTGGTTCATCATGACTAGGTAAGGGGTGTAGCAGAATCCGTGGATGGTAATGAGGGCCACCAAAATCCGAGCTATCCACCGATGGTAGGCAATGAAAGTAGAATAGTCCCATCCGGTAACCCACTGAAGGAAATTGTTCCGGCCTCCGAACAAGATGAGCACAGGCATCACCGAGCTGGTGATGAAGGAGGCCCGAACAGCAAAGTACCTTAAGTACGCCACTTCTGGGTTGTGGAAAATGGGGTCTCCAGGAACATACTGAATTCCGTGGAAAAATACTCCGAGAGTCAAGATCAAGAATACTCCTATAACCAAGGTTTCGAACCTCGTAGGAAGAAGATAATGACGGGAAGCGTGAGTTTTGTTCTTATTGAACAAAGCTGGGAGAAGAATGTGCTTCTGGAGCCGGGTACTGGCTTTGTGGAAAGATGAGGCCACCTTATTTGATGGCCCTTTGGCCAAATACTTCACGTATATCTTTTTGAACTGGTAGCACATGCTTGCCAACAAAGTGATGGCAAACCAGTATCCACCGAGCCAAATACCATAGTTGATGGAACGGTCATAATTCCCTAAAAACTGATCATATGCTGCCACATAAGTGTTGATCAAAAGATCATCCAATTTAATGGGGGAATTTAGTGAGCACTCTTGACAATCCACTGCGTCTTCAAGGTATCGGGAATGGGCATTCTCGAAGTCTTCTGGAGACAAAAACACTCCGATCTCACTGCAGAAGCCCAAGAAGCTCTGGATCTCAGCAGGGGCCCCCACCTTGTAGCAATGAGAAATGGTGGCTAGCACGGCTTTGTTGGAACAATAGTCGATTTCCAGCACCTCTGAGGGCCACCTGGACCCGGCGTTGCGGAGGACCAGGCCGCAGGTATAGAAGGCGATTTTTGCCAGGCTCATGTTGGTGAATGGGGCACTCTTGGGCAACGACTTTGGAGTTAAGGCACCGTATGCACAAACCATCAACCCAATGGCAAGGACGGATCGGACCAGTCTTAACCCCGAGCCCTTGTTTGAGAATGCCAACGACGCTAGCAACGCTAGAAGTAGCACCAAGCTTGCTTGGACAGCAGGCATGTACATTTTGGGTAGCTGCTGCTGCTGAGCGGATGTGCTGTTTTAACTGGACCCACCAGGGCTTAATAAAGGCTAGTGACAAGGGTTTTTCTGACAGATGCTGATCAAATAGATAATTCGGCACTGCATCTAAGCGAGCATCAGGGATGCAGGAGGCCACAGTCCACCATCACTACACCCCTTGATGATTCCATTTCTTGCTAGATGCGCCACACTAATAACTTTTACGAGCACATGCTAGGAGGCTTTCCGGTGAAGTTGCTAGCTCAACAGGTTGCCATGGCTCTAGCACTTAACCCAAGGCCGAGATCGGAAATACCGTTGCGACGTCATGTGAGCGTCATGTGATGAAGGTTCTACTGTAGACGTTTTCTTCGGCATCCCCTCCGCTTTCGTGCAGGACCGAGGACAGAATGCGACATTTGCGACATCATCACCTGTTGAATGCGCGACATCTGTCAGCAATGTTCCAAATGTTCCAGACCTTCGATGACAAACGTTTTGCAATCTTATAAATACCGCTGTTCCCCAATCATTGCCACATTCCAAATCCCATAACAACCATGTCGATGCAAACCACAGCCATTAAGGAGGAATACGTTCCCCTCAGCCAAATACGGAGACCCATTGCACCAGTTCTTGACTACCAAAAGATCGATGCCATGGCCTCCACCCTCAACGGTACCCCCATGGCATCTGCCACCTGCCAGTTGGAGGATATAAAATCGGGCGAATTGCCTCCCATAGACGTATTCCGGGTCCGTGAGTCCGGAAAAGACTACTACTTTGCATTTGGAGGCTGTCACAGATTCCAGGCCTACGAAAAGATCAGTGAAAATGGAACAAAGGAAACCATGGTTAAGGTGAAACTTTTACCAGCCACTAGAAGAACCCTCAAGCTATACCTTGGTGGTTCCGTAGACGAAATGTTCAAAGATATGCCATAATTTCATAAAATGAATATTACTCGTGATATTCACCTGTGTTTCTCTATCTAATCACAATCTTATTTATAGTACTCCCCTGAGGCTTTTCTAGAGCATAATGACTTACACGATCAAATATACGATTCATACAAACATTTATTATAATAGAATGAGCACATTTTCAATTATAGGACTAAGCCCAGACTTGTAATTGCTCGTAAAAGTCTATTCTGTTTTCAGACTTGTCTAAGAAGTTAATAATGGCGTATCTCAAATCATCCACCATGATTGGATGACCACAGGTGACAAATGCTGTGGACCCCTTCGATTCAAGCGATTCTTTAGCCACAAGGTTATCCATGGAGGGTCTTCCTTCAATGAAGTTCACGTGGCTCAATTCTTCTTTAATAACAGCTACCATGGCCGATTTATCAGAACTCGATTCGTCAAAGCTTCCGCTCTTTTCAACTTCTTGGGCATTGATACTGTTGGATTTTTCCTTTAGGGAGTCAGTTTTCTCCATATTATCATTATCACTGGAATTGTCTGGGAGATTGGAAAGTCCACCACCCACGAACCTGTTTTCAAAGTTCTCAATCACATCATTGCTAGGCTTGGTCAAGTAGATGGTAGTTTCTACCGAAGTGGTCTTGAGCGCAAGCAACTCCTCGTAAAACCACAAAAGTGACTTGTAATCACGAACAACCCATACCAATTTCAAGGTCTGTGAAGTACCTCTCTTAGCCAAGTCAATTGCTTCGGAATAAATGCCTGGAATACCATTTCCTCCTGCCACGAACACCGCTGTATCATATCTCTTTGCCGGCGTAGGAGAACCATAAGGCCCCTCAACTGCAACTCTGATTTGGGTGGACTTTCCTGGGTATTTCATCAAATACTGGTATAATCCATGGGTGACACCACCCTTGACCTTGCAGTAAAGGATGATTTTGTCATCCATTTCTGGATGTTCCGTGAAGGTAAAAGGATGCGATTGCCAGAAGCAACTAGGACGGAGGAAATGGATGAATGCATGACCGCCAGGAACCGATTCCCAGTACTTTGGTTTAGGAACGGTCACCTTCAATGTTTCGTCTGCCAATAAAGAGACCTCGGAGTTGGGGAAACCAAACACAATTAGTCTTCCAATTCTCACTGCTCTATCAAACACCCATACCGCAGCAGCAGCATAGTAGAACCAAACGTAACCCAATTCGGCTACGTGTATCCAAGAGCCACACACGAAGAGTACAGCAAGGATGATGTGGATAAGCAAGAAGATTTCATACCAGTTTCTCCGCAAGTAGAGAATACCTTGTCCCATCATGAGACCTCCGGCGACAGTAGCGATGGTACCCCATATCAAGTAGTTTTCCTTCATGTCTTCACTGTAGTATTTTCCAAAACCAGCAGAGAAGCAGATTGCATGAATAACCACCAAAATGAATGCAAATCTTCCAAGCCATCTGTGGTAAGTGATGAAGGTTGCGAAATTCCATCTGGTGAACCATTGCAAAAAATTGTTTCTTCCAGCAAACATGATAAGTAATGGAATAAAGAAGGTAGCTACAATACCGGTTCTATCAGCAGTGTATCTCAATAAGGCCTCGCGGCGTGTTTCGAAAACCGGGTCCCCTTTAACATAGTAGATTCCATGGGCGCAGGAGAATATAAGAAGACCGATGAAAAGGGTGATGATTATGGATTCAAATCTAGATGGAATCAACCAATGGATGAATTTGAACATAACATGATGGTCTGTTTTAGTTCTGGAAGCTGTAGCAGGTAAAGTAACGTATTTTCTCCATTTATTGCTAATGGGTCCGGTGAACCTATTGGATACGTTAGGAACGATGTATACCATCCAGTTTGCAATACCGGCAATCAACATCACTAGAAGCCAGAACCCGAGAACACCGGAACCGTAGTACAACGAATTGTCGTAGTTGCCCAAGAACACAACGTAGGCTTTCTGGAAGATGTCCATTTGATCCGGTTCAAAGATGATGGGATAGTCAATAATCTCTGACTTGTTGAATCCTTCTATGGTCAGTGTGTTTTTGGCCTCTTTGACATAGAAGTCATATGCAATATCCATTTGATTATCAGGAATGTCGATTTTTGCTTTTTTGCAAATGTCATAGAAGTATTTGTTCAACTTGGTAGTGTTTCTGTTATTGTGATGGAGACAGCCGGTGAGAGTAGCCAAAGCAGCAGTGCTATTGCAGTAGCATTCAAACCCATAAGAAGGACAATAAGTTGCACCTAAAATGATCTGATAGTTGCAAGCAAAAAATGCGTAAAGCTCAGGTCCATATTGGTTATAAGGAGCATCCTTCCTTGCACTAACCCTAAGAGCAAGAATTAGTAACCCTATGTAATTGATGAATCTCATAGTTTTCAGCCGTGGCAATTACTGCCTTACCAGGAGGCTGATATTTATAGTTATGGTTTTTAATGAAGAAGCAAACCAAAGGTATCCGAGGTGTAACATTGCTTCTAATTAAAGACCACTGATTATTGGATCATTACCCAGAACGGGACCATATTACCATAGAAAATAAGGGTTCTTCACCCGACTGTTCTCGCTATGATTGGACTCAATTGTTGAAAAAGATTATTAATGTGTCACAAAAACGATTGTTCCATACAACTATCCAAGGCGGTCTCGTATTTCTCATGGTACCCCAAGATGAAGAGCCGTGGGTTTAAGCCACAACCGGTAGTGCTGGCATACGGCTGAAAGCATTTTTTTTACAGCTTTCTCAAAAAGAGCTCATTGGACCTGGCCTGATGTTCATCCACTTGACATCACCCAGCACAATCTGACAAGATAACGTCGCCATCAATTTTCTTGACCCTGTCAAGATCTTTTTGAAGTGGTTCCTTAAAGTAGCCCACTAAGCAATTGGAGTGCCAAGGTTCACAGGGCCGACATCTCCATGAGGACTGCGTCTTAGCTCACCTCAGGGGCTGGATAATACTTCAGTTATTGGCTGCATTAAGTACACAAAACCTTTTCTCCATTTTTCAGGCATGTGTAACCTCCATATGTCCACCTTGACTCATACTGATCCGATCTGATAATCTAGATTATCAGGCGCATTAACGGCCTAAATTATTTTTTGCCACATATTGCATACGGAATTCTTGGCGTATTATGACGCAAAAAGAAATACAATAGCCACCTGGTTCCTTATAACCCAATGGCTCGCACGCAGAGCCAATCAGCGAGATTTGACTTCTCCAGCAGTGCTAATGACCTTGACGAATAGCCTTTTTTTTTCTTCAAACCTACAACCATTTGCGCCTTATTACCGACACAAATTTTTGCTAATTTACGACTTTTTCTATTGAACACATTTCGATCCTAGAATTAATTAATTACATTGATATGAAGCGATTGACGTATGGACCCTTTAGGATAGGCTGCATGCATATGTCTCAAAAGCATTATGCAACCAACTCGACAGTATAGGAAAGTCAGCATAAAAGCAGATTCCTAGGCAGTGAAGATCCGGAACTTATTCCTCGTGATGAACATCCAGTGAACAACATGAATCCTTGGAGTAACTTAACAGAAAATTGGAATCGGGTAGGCCAGAAAATCAAGCCCAAACCTGTAATTCTTCGAAGAAGTCGACCCTCTTACCATGTGAAGTATCCAAGTTGGACACCACTGCATGACGTAAGTCATCCACCATTAAAGGATGGCCACAGATGGTGAAAGCGGTGGATCCGGGTGACTCCTCCACTTCATCAGCTACCACTTGCCTCATACATGGTCTGCCTTCCCTGAAGGTGACGTGGGACAATTCCTGGTGGATGATTGAAACGATTCTTCTCTTTTTTTGTTCGTTATCCACTGAGGTGGTACTGCTGTGCAAAGAAACCTGTTTCTCACTCTTTTGTGATGGGGACTTGTCGGTCTCCTTCTCTGCATCTTTTTCTGCATTCTTGTCCATCTCACCACTGACCTTTACTCTGTGGTTGAACTTCTTGTCGTAGCTTTCATCAATTTCTTTGTCCAGCTCGGTACCATCATCTTCTACCATGGGGAAACGAAGGTTGAACTCCTCGAGACAGCTTTCAGAGTCAGGCTTGGTAACATAGATTGTGGTTTGGATTCGGGAATTCTTGAGGGCCACTAATTCTTCATAAAACCAGTACAACGACTTGTAGTCTCTTACCACCCAATACAATTTCAAGTTTTGCTTAAAGTCAGACTTGGATCTAATGGCCAAATGATGGATTTCTGAGTAGATACCGGGAATACCGTTACCTCCGGCGACGAAAACACTGGAATCGTACTTGCACACTGGACTTGGAGCTCCATATGGTCCCTCTAAGGCAACCCGAATATGGGTACTTCTACCAGGATGTGAGGCCAAGTACTGATACAAGCCGTGGGTGACACCTCCCTTGACCTTACAGTACAAGGTAATGGTGTCCTTCTCTTCGATAGAGTCGGTGAAAGTGAACGGATGCGATTGCCAGAAACAGCTGGGTCTCATGAAGTGGATAAAGGCATGGCCACCAGGAATGGACTTCCAATACTTGGGTTTAGGAACCTTAACCTTCAAGGTTTCGTCTGCCAAAAGGAAAACCCTGGCGGTGGGGCAACCGAAAGACACTAGTCTTCCGATTCTAACGGCTCTGTCGAAAATCCAAACAGCAGAGCAGGCATAGTAGAAATAAACGTATCCCAATTCATCGGTATGGACCCAGGCTCCTCCGACAAAGAGGGCCGCCAAAATGATGTGGACAAGCAAGAACATCTCGTACCATCTTCTTCTCAAGAATAACATACCCTGGAACATGATAAGACCTCCCGCAACTGTAGCGATGATACCCCAGTGGAAGTATGTCTGCTTGGCTGCGTGGCTGTAGTAGGCCCCTTCAGCAACGGTGAAACACACTGCGTGTACGAAAACCATGGTGAACACGATTCTGGCCACCCATCTGTGGAAAGTGATAAAGGTAGCGAAGTTCCACAAGGTGAGCCATTGAAGGAAGTTGTTTCTACCGGCAAAAAGAATCAAAAGCGGCATCACCACTGTGGCCACGATACCAGTTCTGTCGGCGATGTATCTGACCAAGGCACTCTTTCTTGAAGTGAAAACGGGGTCTCCCACGTAGTAGCGGATGTTTGCACCCAAACATGCGATCAGAAGAAATAAGAAGCCAACGAGAATCACCGTTTCCACTCTGGAGGGAACAAGGAGGTCGAAGATGAACAAGAACTTTTGCTCATTGGCCTTCTTTCTTCTAGAGGTGGCGGGTAAAGTGACGTGCTTTCTCCAGGCGTTGGAGATGGGCCCGGTGAAGTACTTGAAAGCTTTTGGGAAAAGAAACTTTCCCCAGTTGCTAATGGCTGCGAGAAGGAATACCACGAGCCAGTACCCAAGAAGCCCCGACCCATAGTAGAGCGAGTCATCATAGTTCTTGAGGAATTGCCTGTAGCCTTTGTAGGCAATGACAGTGGATTTCTCCTGCAATTTGAGAGGTACGTTAACCACCTTGGTCTTGTTGAACCCTGGAATGTCCGATGGGCTCACTGCGTTCTTGGTGTAGTTTTCGAAAGCCAGATGATAGGTCTCTTCAGTCAAGGTGACATTGTACTCGGCACACTGCTCGATGAAGTAGTCCACGTACTTGGAGCTGGTTTTTTTAAGAATGGAGTAGCACCCTGTGAAGGTGGCCAAAGCATTGGGATTCAGGCAGTAGCACTTGGTATCACCTCTTCTCGAGTATGCACCTTTCATGGGCTCACAAAAGGTTCCTACCTTCTGCACAACCGTGTTGCAGGCCCGAAAAGCGTACTTCAACTCTCCATTGACGGTGTAGGGCTCACCTTTTTCAGCGACGGCCCGAGACACCCAGAAGAATACTGCAAGAAATGACAATGTTTGGTAGATCTTCATGTCTGTGGCCCCAAATCTGATGGGATGCTGTGGTTTAAATACACCAGAGGGTTACAAAAATAGATCCCTCCATCGGATTTACATTGTACTACAGGGACTACCGGATACAAACCTGATGTCTAATGGCTCACCTATGTCAAATGGCTAGTTGTTGCGGAAAATTTCACATTAAACTCTAGATCCATGTCCGAACTGCAAAATACAGCCTATTGTGC
The DNA here is from genome assembly GCA_030571845.1 of Suhomyces yuchorum. Classification (NCBI taxonomy): domain Eukaryota; kingdom Fungi; phylum Ascomycota; class Pichiomycetes; order Serinales; family Debaryomycetaceae; genus Suhomyces; species Suhomyces yuchorum. The sequence goes on along the minus strand of JAJLYW010000019.1, from coordinate 225,705 downwards.
CTGTTAATTGGCTCAGACGTTGGGAAAAGCCCCTGGCATCTAACGAAAATAGCCAGTAGCCGTGTAGGCTATTTTGCATGCCAGCTTTCCACTTGTTTGTAACCACTTTGGGCTCATGTGTGTCGGCTGAGAGCCTGCTGAGTGCACATGGTCAGAATCTGCCACAAAAAAAATAATTCAATTGAAGACCAACCATGGTTTGTTAGGTTGCGAAGGCGGTGGAGCACTAAGCCGAGATCCATTGCCGCTCACTGGTTGGGTTCTAGGTCCGCACTGGAAATGATGAATTTGCGGGAGGCTGTAATGGTGCCACTGGTGCCTGTCAGTATGGCACGGCAAACTTTGCGTCAAGGAAGCTTCTAGACAGATGGAACAGACCACTAAATGCAACGTGACACATAAGTTGTAGCGAACCGCCCCTCCTTTTCGATCCCGGTTAATCACATGTGATCTGACACTTGTGTCGTCTGGAGTGGCCAATCTAGGCTCCGGATCCAGGGCCGCCATGAGGCCCTGCCTGCATACAGCCCAACTGATCCAATCAGATAAGATGTCAAACACCTTCATAACCAAGAACAAACAAAGTGATTGGGCAGACGTAGCGCCAAGACAAGTGAAACCTTCCCTAGTTACCAGCAATGCGGCTGCTTAAGGGCCAGCCCGAAAGGCCCGTGCCATACCCAAACACATGTTGCTGCTACAGTCTTGAACAGGAACGCAATTTGCCTGGCATGTCACAGAACCCACCAGTCAATGCGCATTTGACTCTTACCCTGGGCACCAGGGGGCATCAGGGTCTAAACCCAATTCCTCAAAGGTAACACAAGCCTCGGTCCGTATCTGACACTGGGGTATCCTGTTCGACATGTACAGCCTCTTCAAACTCGCCAACGTAAAATATAATCACCAGCAGTCTGGTGATTTTGAACCTGAAATTCCAACGGTCGGCCCATCAATAGACCCGCTCTCGCTTATATTGGGCCTATGATGTTTCATCAAATCGCTATTGGAAGCTCTCTCGAACAATGCCAAAGTGTGAATCTTTCCAGTGGCATGGTGATATGTGGCTTTTCTTGATTAACAATAGTATAACCTTAACTAACTAATCATTTGCATTTCCGAAAACGGCCATATAATCGCTCCTGTATGATACCACACCACCGTTTTAAAATTTACGGGAAAGTTGGGATTTTGCAAGATATTCAAGTCGAATTTTGGGGGCTCAAATGAGGTATTAATTTCACCCCAAAAAATTATTACGTTTATTTTGGTATATCATTAACTAAGTTATTCCTAGTGTAGATGAAAAGCTAAAATTATGCTTTTCTATTGCGATATGTGAGCACTTTAACCTTAAAGGTGTCCGTAAAGTGAAACCTGGACACTTTGTTTCAAAGTTAAGTTGTTAAAGAGATTACGAGGCAAAGAATGATGAACAGAGGGTGTGGATCACTGCGTTAAGGGCGTTTCTGAATTGACCGACTCAGTACTCTGTCTTGGAAGCGGATTGTAGTTTCCATTTGAAACTTGACGTTTTTGAATTCTTTTGGCTTGCCATTTGAGAGGGATTGCTGGAAGGTACCCGTTCTTCTCTTCCCATAATAAAGAGTGAAATACCAAGATGATGACGATCCAGTAAATTATGTATCCAAATACACTTCCATATGTGGCGGAATTGGTCCAGCCAAAAATTGCCGTGAAAATCATCCAAAAAGCACCATCCTCTTGGAGCTCACCGTTGCAGCAATTGACGTGCCAAATACTGGACTTGATATCATATGAACCAGGCCCATTGCCGGTTTCGCTTGGGTCAAAACCATCACACTTATTAATAAACCTCTGGAGCTCAAAATTCCAAATCCCTTTGGAGAAAAGGCCGGCGGCCACCAAATACAAGAAGCATGTGGAAGTGACCAAGAACCACTGTAAAGAAAGTGAATTTCCAGATCGGTACAAGATAACTCCAATGAGACTTCCCAAGATTATTGCAGCCACAGTTGAGTAAATTATGGCCAGAACCAGGGTGTTTTCATTGATCCCAATACCTCCAATGAACACAATTGCCTCCATTCCTTCTCTTAGAGTGGTAACAAAGGGAAGAATAAACATAGAATATTTTTCAGAGAATAAACTCCAGCTGCTTCGTGAACGCTTTCCTTCTCTGGTGGACTTATTGATTGCATTGGAATTTTTTATGATTGAAGTAAGTTTTCTTTTCCATTTCTCTTGCATTTTGCTCACTCTCAAGATCTTGATTCCCATAACCGAAATAATCAAGCTCGCCAATATGGAAAAGCTGCCTTCCCAGTAATGCTCAGCAGCTGCCCATAAATCATTTCCAAGGATGTAGAAAACTGTAAGGATAAATGTTCCTATTAAGAGACACACAACAAGCCCTAAAAGACCACCTGCCCAGATCTGAAACTTCAAGTATCTGGAAGTGATGTTCGAGTCAATTGTCGAAACAAGGCCCTCTCCTGACAATTCTCCTTCTTCTTCTATTTGCACCTGGCTACTATTATATCCTTCATCTTGCGTTCGGACATTCAGTTTCACCACCAAATCTTGCTTTTTGAAACTTTGTTCAACGAATGCCAATAAGACCGAGATGATGATTGCCAGCTCCAAAGTCTCACGAAGAACGATTAGAAACGTCTGTGCTGAGAAGTAGTCTTCGAGTCCTGCCATTTTGCTGTGAATTGTAGCAATGCTGATGTTTAAATACCGATTACAAATCGATTTCCAATCTCACTTCACGTGTGTATAATAGTTGGTGCCGTTCGATATCCGGGTCGGATTATAATCTGATCGATCTGATAAGGTGCGAATGACACCAATTCACGTCAAGTACTAAAGCCGGGGTAACTTCGAATTCACCATTATGAAATGCTATGCATGACTTTCTTGTGTGATGTACCCCGCTGGCATATCATTCCCACTAAAATTGGAGTTGGGGTCTTTCAGTAGACTTTTTTCTATGGCCGAGTCGGTACCCCTATTTAGTCACAAGGTTGAGAGGGCAATAGAGCCACGCCAAATGACCAAGTCTTTCATGGCATAACCAGGCCAAGCCTTGGTACCATATGATGCTGAAATTCCTCTTGCTTAGACTCACCTAAACTAAATCGCTTCAGTCTGCCGGGGAACGGCGTTATTATATAGTCGAACATCCCACATTATTTGCTCATTGCCTTACTAATTTGCTCCCATCACAATTAACTATTACAGATTCTAAAAGCTGTCTTATAGCTTAAGTTATCTGACTGAAATTAACTCACAAAGAATAGCGCACAGTCATGTTATTCTAATGTACATTTTGTTAATGTTAATACAAATCTATATCCCATGAATAATTCGATCCGTTTACACAGATCGATCTATGAATATTCTACAAGTACCTATCAAACGTGATCATAAATTCTAATAGTTCATGCCCAATCCCTTTTTCTTTTGATCTTGATTGAATTTGATTTTCTCGTTTGACATTCTGCGGAATTCACTCTCCTTTCGGAAACCTTCATAATCAAGGAAATCATTGAGCTTCTCTTCCTCCTCCATTTTGAAATCCTGATCTACATCGCTCAACTCGCTTTCATTTTCTCTAGACTCTCCATTCTTCAATGATTTGAATCTCTTCAGTGGCCTTTGATTGCCATGAGGTGGTTTTCTCAAAAAGATGCTGGATTGTGCCACGTTCGGTTTTTTGGTTTCACCATAATGACTTGTGGGTCCCTTTATAGCTGAGTCCTTCACATTCTCCTCATCCTTTGGATCTATGCTATGATCTTTCACCCATACCTTAGGCTTCTTTGGCAAATTGGCAGTGCTGGGGGTGACTCTTGTTGGTTCATGGGACTTTCGTAATTGTACAGGAGCTGCTCTTTCTTTGGAACTTTCGTATCCTCTTGCTCTTTCATCTTCCTTGCTTGCACCTCGAGTCAGACTTTCGCCTGGTATATATGTGCTTCTTTCATTATAGTTTCCCGCTGCTGAACTCACACCATATTTTGGAACATAACTCAGGGTTCCAGAACGTGATGAATGACTTTGTGAAGATTTATGATAGCTATCAGTTTCGTGAGCATGCGATCTATGATCCTGACCATGATAGCTTGAATATGGTTTGGAGTGATTATTGCTATAGCTTTGGCCCGTATAGTGATGTTTTTGATGTGATTGTTGGTAGTTACTGTTCGTGTGAGCATATGAGCCAGATTGTCGTTGGGAACTCTGATTATAATTGCTGTTCTGTGGAAACCCATTTTGTCTCTCTCTTAGCTTTTTGAACCTCTCTTTATCAATCTCATGACATTCCTCGAATTTGGGTAATTCGTTGGGTTTGAGACCAACAGGCTCGTTTTTGAAAAACTCATGGTTCAAGGCATCCAAAGCATTCAATCTCTTGTAAGGGTCTAACGTGAGAAGACCACTCAAGAGAGATATTCCATCTTCGGGCATTAAGTCCTTGAATCTCGATTCGAGAGTACGCTTGCAAGTGAGTCCGATGTTGTAATCCGATTTGTTTGGCAACAATGATGCTTGCGTCCAATCCACAGGAGATCCAACCAATCCGAATACTAGCTGAGCCTGATGGACATCGGACTTACCAACCAAGATTGGTTTATGAGTGAAAAGCTCTCCAAAAACACATCCTATACCCCATAAATCCACTGCAGTAGTGTACTTTCTTTCACCAAGCAAAAGCTCCGGGGGCCTATACCACCTTGTTACCACCAATCCAGTGTATGAACGTTCTCCCCCTCCAGGTCCCTTTCCCAACACTGGAATGGTGCCATGGTATGTTCTGGCCAACCCAAAGTCCGCTATTTTCAACACACCATTAAAATCAATCAAGATATTTGCTGCCTTGATATCTCTATGCAAAAATTTGCTCTCGTGGATGTATTGGATCCCTTGGAGCAATTGGCTCATTAAACATTTAATGTGTTGTAACTCAAGATGGATGGCTGGATTCTCCAATAGTCCTACCAAATCAGAGCACATATATGGAGAAACGGTATAGAAACATCCCCGGTGTGTCACTAGGTCTGCCTGGTTAGAGACTTTGGGCTCTTCAAAGATCATTTCGGTTATTTTTAAAATGTTATCATGCTGCAACTGTTTTAAGATGGTGATTTCCCTCATCGCGGTTATAGGGAACCCCTCTTTCGCTGAATGATTGATAAGTTGCTTAAGGGCAACAAGTTTTCCTGTTCTCCTTGATTTTGCTTTTTGTACAACCCCAAAAGTACCCTGACCTAGTTTCTGGATAATTTCGAAATCCCGTAACTTGCTCATTTCAAGGGAAGCTTGAGGCTCCTTGGCCTGTTGTAGCCTTTTCCGGGCTACTGCTGTGACCGGCTCGCAAGTCGCCACCTGCTCGGAAGTCTTAGACAGCGAGGAAGTCCCTGTCTCTGGAAGAGTCATGGTGTAACGATGGAAGGGTATTGTCGAGCTGGATAAAGGTGCATGATATGGAAAACGTGCCACGTGATATTACACGTGACGTGTTCTTCTGATATTTAAGATGATCCCAACACTTAATGTTCAGCTACCTCTGTGACCGTTATGAATGTACTATTATCTATGATATGCTATTAAAAGAACTGAAAATTAGACCTGGATGAAGGTTTTTTTTTATACCGATTGTTGTTTACCAAATTTGGCCTCGCGCTTTCTTTGTCTAGACAAGGCCGATGCAGCTTTAACGTTGAAACCGTCAGATAAGAATTGGTTGGTTTCTTCCAAACGTAATCCAGCGAATTCTGGAAGAAGGAAGTACACAAAGATGAATGCAACCAAACATAAACCTCCGAAAAAGGCGAATGTTCCTGTAGGGGTGATATTTTCCAACATGGTCAAGAATGTAGATGCAATAACCAAGGAGCCAGCCCAGTTGGTGGCAGCGGCGTACATACCACCAATTGATCTGACGTTCACGTCGGAAAATAACTCGACACCAGTCCAGGCACTGTTACCAATACCAGTAGCGTAACCAGCGACAAACAAAACCATGGAAAGGATAACAAGAATACCCCAACCAGTAATTCCTCCTTTTTCGACGATAAGCTCATTGCTGTCACTGAACTTGATACCCAAGAAGTGGAAAGCGATGGCACACAAGATCATAGCGATGACCATGATTGGCATACACACAAGCAAGATTCTTCTTCTACCGACCTTGTCGATGATGCACAATGCAACACCAGTGAAAACGAAGTTGGTGGCAGCGATAATAATGGAGACAGCGGTGGCGTTGTCAAAACCAATGGTCAGGAAAATGGTGGCAGAGAAGTACATCAAGGAGTTGAAACCGGTGAATTGTTGGATACCTTGTAAACCACAAGCCAAAATAAGGGCTCTGAAATTTGCAGGAGTGGTGTGGATGATCTTGATGGAGCTCCAAGCTTGTTGCAAAGGCCCATTACCTGGGACAACGGAGTTGGAGGCAATCATGTCGGCGACGGTGGCTTCCAAGTATTCTTCTGAAGGGTTGACGTGGATCTTTCTCATGACTTCCTTGGCCTTTTCTGGCTGGCCATTCATGATGTAGAATCTTGGGGTGTCAGGAAGGAACCAGAACAACACCACTTGGATCACAGGAGGGACCAAACACAATCCGACACTGACTCTCCATCCGTTGTGGACGTGGGTCAAGCCCCAGTTGATGAAGTAGGCCACCAACTGACCACCGGTGATGAACATACAGTTGGTAACAATCAATCTACCTCTGTACTTGGAGGGGGCGAGTTCAGACAACATGAGGGGAGCGATCAACGATGCAATACCCACACCAAAACCAAGGACGAATCTACCAGCAATCATGGTCCATACGGTGTGGGCGGCCAATTGGATGATGGTACCGACGATGAAGAAGGCGTTGGAGCCGAGCAAGACGGATCTTCTTCCGACCAAGTTTGCTAGCACACCACCGATTAAAGCTCCGATCAACGCACCAAGAGAGGTGGCGGAGGTGATGAACTCCTTTTCACCTGAGGTGAGGGTCTTGCCCAAGTCGGTTCCGATGTTGACCAACGCGGAGGAGATGTAGCCGGTGTCGTAACCGAACATGAATCCGGAGATGGACGATGCTAAGGTGAGGATCACCACCATTCTGGAGGGACGCTGGTCGACGGTGGTGATGGAGGGGGCGCCTGAGACGCCGGAGGCATGAAGAGGAGCGCTGGAGGACGAGGACGACTCCAAGGTGGCCGTCTCGTGGTCGGGCTGGTTCTTAAGGGACATGCTGAGATGGAGGTGCTGTGGCAGGTGCGGTAAGAAGTGACAACCAAGAGAAGTGTGGTTAGAAGACACGGGCAAGGTCAAGCTATTTATACCGGCGGAGGCCGCCGGCGAGCGCAGAGGTTGACTGCGCACTAGGGGGGCGCCGGCCAATCACAGCGCGCGCTCGCCGAAAACAGCACGTTTTCGGCGGATTCTCGCTGGCCACATGCAGGAAGGTGCGGCGCCCTTGCCCAATAGGGAAGGTCCAAGTGGTGCACGCGAGTTGCTGTGGAAGGGCCGTCAGGGTGGGGCCGTGGAGCGATGCCGTGATGGGCTTCTCGTTGACGGACCCCACACTTGACGCCTCTTGCCAATTCCGTTGGTTTTCTCGGCCCAGGGCGTGCCACGTGACAGGGGCAGATACCCATGTCCCTCCCCTGCCACCGCCTAAACGCTGGTGATGTCTGGGGGAGTTTGGCGGTGGGAGGTCCAGGAGGTCCTACACCTGCTGCCGGTAGCTGTGGGAAGCCCGATCCAGTTCGGGATCCGCGGTAAGTGGCGCGTGGATTGTTGCAGTGCGAAAATATTTCTGAAAAATACCGCGAGTATTCCGCTGAAGACGCACTGGGGCGGAGAAGCAATCTACAATTCCATCAAGAGATTCAGTAGCCCAGGGGGCCAACCGGCCCGGTGGAGGGAGAGAGACGGGCGAGCGGTGGGGCGGTGGAGCTATGCATGGTATCGCCATGTTGGTGTAATTTGAAGGTGGGGTGGCCCAAACCGCAACGTTGGTGGGCCCTCTGTGCGAAGACAGGGCCTCGTCACTAGACGTAGTGGGAGGCCCGCATGTGCGTTGCTGCACTGTCGGCGGTGGGTGCGTTCTGAAGCCGAAGCTACGGCGAGAGTTGCCGGGCAGCCCCACTGGTTTTAGCCACTAAAATTAGCACCGTCAGCGATGATTAGCGAGATCTTTCCCCTTGCCAACCTGATGGAACTGGACTTGTTGGCCGGCGGCATGCGTTGAGTGGGTGATGCCGTTCATGGCCATGATGTCATGTTGTCATGATGGCATGATGTCACGGTGGGGAAGGATTTCGTAGTCTACTGGACCGTTGAGCTCTGTGGATGGGGAAGTCGGCTTTAAGATGGTTGGCCTTGGGAGATCTTTGAGAAGTCTTTGAGTAGATTGGTTTTGGGAAGATTGAAGCCTCTAGCTTTCCTCTACAAGTAACGAGGCCGGTACTGGATTAGAGGTGAATAGGTCACTGTAGTTCAAGTGCTGTGGTGTGCTCGATCTTCGTGTGCCATGTTGTTCCACAATAGAAATCAGCAGCTCAAGGAGAAGATCTGGGAAATGCCTGGTTATTGTGGGTGCAAATCTGACTACGAGAGCCACAGGTACTTCATTTATTGATAGTGTTTTCTGTAGTAGATCTAAATCCAAGATAAAGTCGATCGTGGGGAATCCGCCAGGTTTGGTTGTTCTGGGAGTGGAGTCAGCGATCCAAGCAGTTAATCCAACCCTTCACTTAGAACAGAGAGGTTTCTTCGCAACTTGTTGGAGCTTCTACGATCTCTTCTCCGAAAGTGTATATTATTCAAGTGGTTTTTACAAAAAGGCTGATTTGGACTAACATCTACAGTGGCCCGCAGAACAAAGTCTGCTGTAATGACAACATTTCTCCTGTTAGTTGAACCTTCTTCTCCCTATCCCCTACCCTATACTAAGTGAATCTATACCACCAATGCCATATCATGTGATGGCCATCACGTGGAAATGTTCAACCAAATCTACACTGAATTCTAGTGATATCTATTCAACACTGCTTATTATGATTTTGCAAACCCAATGCCTACACTGAGCTAGTTACACAGCATACTTTTGGCCGTCTATGTACATTTAACTCGAGACGGTTGGACTCGCCTAGCCGGTTAACGAACAATCTTCGTCAACACAACCATGGACGGAATTAAAGAATTTATTTCTTTGGAGGATCGAATCTGAACTTTCTGTTCTTGATTGGACCCCACTTGAACTTCTTGACCCAGATGGAGACCAAGTACAAACCGGAAACAACGATCAATGCTTTCAAACCCATCTTCTTTCTGTCGTCGTGCTCTGGTTCAGAAGCCCAGTTCAAGAAAGTACTAACATCCTTGGCCATTTGGGAGGTGGTGGCTGGAGTACCATCTTCGTATTCAACCAAATCATCGAACAAAACTCTACCCATAGCAATAGCACCACCTGGGAAGTAAGGGTTGTAGTTGGAGCCTGGAGGCAAGACAACACCTGCTGGAGGCTCATCTGGGTAACCGGTCAACAAGGAGAAAATGTAGTCAGCACCACCGTGTCTGGCCTTGACAATCAAAGACAAGTCTGGAGGGTAGGCACCTTGGTTGGCAGCTCTAGCAGCTTGCTCGTTCTCGTAAGGACCTGGGAGGTAGTCAGCCAACTTACCTGGTCTCTTTCTTGGCTTACCTACATCATCAGGTTCGTCATCGTACTCCAATTCTTCAGCAAAGGCCTTGGCCTCGGAGGTGGAGTGGGATACACCAACCAAGTTTCTCCATGCGATTCTGTCCAAAGAGTGACATGCGGCACACACCTCACGGTAGACTTGGTAACCTCTTCTGATGGAAGCGTGGTCAAATGTGTCGAACATACCGTTGTGGGACCAGCCGTAAGCTGGTGGATGCAATCCGTGCTCAGCAGCAGTCATGGCGTTGGCACTCATTGAGTCTTGGTATAACATATATGAGGCGGTCAAACCAGTGGCACCAACGGCACCGGTGATGAACCGTTGCAACACTGGGTTAGATGCAAGTCTGGTGGTAGATTTGAACATGCTGTGATGTATGGATGGTTGATGTTGTGTGAATTTTCAGATAAAAGTTTGTTAATAAGTGTGTGCTGTGATTGGCTGAGTGTGTGCAGGAAGGTGCGGGCGAGTTCTGTGTACCGGCCGTCTATATGCAGGGTGATGGAAATTAGACCCCCAATTCGGTGATACCGGGTGAGGTTGCCAAGGGTGGTGTGTACCGTCGGAGAGGCTCGATTGATGTTGCAGTATGGCTTGGCTAGCTCCAGTTCGGGGAGTCTGCGAGGGCATTATGGTGTAGGCTCCTGACTGGATGGTGTTTTCTGTTCTTAGTAGTGCCTCGCGAGCCACCTGCTGGCCTGTATGCAGGCTTTCAGGGATGGGATGTCAAACTAGAAACGCAAATAACCACTACTGTCTGGATGATCCCAGGGCTTTCAAGTCATTATAACATTAACCGTCCCAAATTATACTTTTCTACCGCAAAAAGCTATTTTTCAAGGGCTTTTCCGGGGCTTTTGGCCACTTTTCTCAACTCATGTGCGGATTCATCCAACCACGATCGATTAATATAAAACCCTCGAATCGACAAAAAAATGAGCCCGACGCGGGGGTCGAACCCGCAACCTTTTGATACCTTAAGAATTATTCTTAAAAGTCAAACGCTCTAGCCATTGAGCTAGCCAGGCAACTTCGTGCTGATAGTTGGTATTCTTCTACCATGACTATTTATGGAATATTAATAATTTATTATCCACATCAAGAAATATAATGCCGGAGATTGAGTTACTGAACCCTCCTTGCCCTCCCGTTTGATTTATTCCTCATTTAACTTTTATTTCAACCTTTTCCACCTTGAGAGGCTGAACCCTGAGCCACATCGAAGCAGTGAAATTTTGATTCTGGACCAAGTCCTTAACCGTCCCACTACCAATGTTCTAGCCTTGGCCATGGAGACCGGTTGCAATTGGCTGCATCCAATCAACATGATTACTTCTCCACAGAAAGAATCCTCGGTTCGACTTCCAGTGGACGTTTTTACTCTCGTAAACCTTCTCAAACTACTCAAGCCCAAACTATAGGATTTCTACAACAGGAAACCCAATAAGAATAAGTAAATAGCCTGGAGAGCGAAATCCAAATTTAGTCTTCCAAGCATTCTTTCACCTTTGCGAAATTAATAATCAGGCTACAAGGAAACACTCAGCTCTTCCATCCACCCATAAATCTACTGATACGTTTGGTGTTGCCGTTATCCCAGACAACCAGACCACTCGTGGTACAGCTCGGCATATATGGGGTGTCTCGGTGTTTATCTTTTGCTCGTTCCTGACACTGGCAAACTTGGCCCCATTGGGCGCACCTAGGCTTGACGAGAGCTACTTTCGGTATTGTTAGTGGATATTTTCAGAGTATGGGGAAATGGCAAATCTCGGCTGGGCCCTAAATCCCCAATCCACAACCACCACCACTGCTTTATTGAATCGAGCCCCCGCTCCACCAGTCTACACCTTTGACCAATCTGGCCATCATAGATTACAGATGTTAGCTTTTTTGCACTGAATAATACATTGGCTGGATATATAATGCACCTACTACGAAAACTGCTCCCACTTCAAGTATGGATGAATATTGGTACCCGGAAACCAATCTACCACTTCTCTTCGGGGTTTTGCTTGAATTCGACGTAGTCCTCCCATTTGAACACGCTGATTTCGGTCTCATTCTCGACTCCCAACGATTTAAGAGACTGGTCTTTTGAGACGGTGGGGCTGTGCAACACCCAGTTTTCGTCGTCATCGAAGTTGATCACCAAGTTCATGGACTTGGACCCATGGGCCTTGGTGTAGATCTTGAGCGAGTCGTACTCCACGTTCCGGTACGGACGCATGCCTCCGGTGGTGTCGATGATGTGTCTGATCTGCTCAAGGAGCTGTTTTGGCGTCACTTCCTGCAAGTTGACCGGGCTCAAAACGTGGTTCTTGACATTTCTGTAGGGAAAGGACTTGATGATGCGGAGAGTGACCAATGCACTGGTGGCTGGCCGCACGTTCGAGGTCAATGGTTCTCCGTCCATGGTGGTGATGAGTTGACATTTTTCATACTGCATCACGTGCGATATTTCACTGGGTCGTGCGCGGACCGTTGGCTATTGGCAAATGGCAAATGGCTCAAGTGGTCCCACCACCTTCAAACTGCCCCAAGAGCGCAAAACCTGGTGGCTCCCCCAGAATCAGCCAGGCTGGCAGGCCAAGCCCGCGAGTGCCCCTCGTGCCTCGCTGCTGTCAGGGGCTTCTGAGGCTACACTTACCGCGGACAATTGGGCCACTTTGAGCCTCCCACCGCGATTGAAAAAGCGAAAATATCCTGGAAAATACCCAATTCTCGGCCCCAAAACAGCCCATTGGTACCACCAAGCAAGGTGGGGCTTGACCCATTGGTGTTGGCAACGGCCACCACACCATACTGCCCCCGGCCAAAAGCCCCGGCTTTTGGCCCCTGGGGTGCTGGGGCTCCTGGGACTCTGGGGCATCGTTGGCTGTGGTGCGGGCTTTTTGGGGTATAGTGAGCGTTTGTGTGTCCAGGTTAACTCCGATGTGTTTACCTTATGCACCGATCAATGAGATGCCCCACATCGCGTCCTGCCACGCCTTACCAGAACGATCACCATCCGTCAGGCGCGTCCCCTTTGGTGTTAATTGTGTCCGCTTTGGACAAACCCTGCAGCACCATGTCAAAACACGCATGCACGTCCCAAAGCGTGTGAGCCCACGCGTGTGTATCTAATTACGCGAGTCCAATTACATGGCCTTCCCAATCGGGACAGACACGTCGCACCTGAGGCAGCGTGAAACACGTCTGAGGGCGGCGCCAGAACCACACGGGGATGCCAGCAGACTCTCTGGTGGCCAACACTGGCATCTGGGGGTCGGGAGAAGTCGCAACAGCGTCCGTCGGTCCCAATGCCCGTCAGTGCTTTGGCTGTTCTGGGCCCACACCGTGTTTGTTTACTTCCACGCTCGTCTGATTACTTGCCGATTGTTCGGTGCGTGCGCGCGCTCCTAACCGGGAAAACGTTATATATCCCCAATGGTTGCCAAATGACCTGACACCGCGTTGCCTCTTTACCACCTAGTGCTACTCTTTTCACCGCCAGGACCATGCCCTTGCCCAAAGAGCCCCCCACTTGGGTCCAATTGCAGACCAAGACCATGATACGGTGGATCAACAAAAAGCTCGCCGACGAAACCCCAGAAACCCCCCGAATTCCCGCCAGTGCCTCCTCCATCTCCTCGTTCACCGACCTCCAGGACGGCTTGGTTCTTGTCCGTCTCTTCAACCAGCTCATCTACGAAATCACATCCAATGCCCGCCATCCCATGAACCGCACCCAGCTCTACTATATCAAGCCGTTGTATCCCAAGCCCTCATTCAAGTTGCATAAGTTGGAGAACTTGGTGGACTTGCTCCAATTCGCCAAAATGATCCTCAACATCAACGTCAGCGGTATCAGTGCAGACAACATCTACGATGGCGACCACAAGTTGATTTTGGGGTTCATCTGGCAGCTTTTCCTCCTTGACTCGGCCGCATCGTTCTCGGCCTACTCCTCGTCCACTCCGTCCCTTGTGGAAATTAAGTCCATCTTGACCGGCTGGATCAACCGAATCTTGAGCAAGCGCAAGATGGAGATTTCCAACTTCAACAAGGACTGGTCGGTGGAAATCAACCGTCCAGATGTGATATTCGCGGCCATTTTGCTGAACTACGGTATCAACATCGTAGCCAACGAGCCCAACAAAACCCTTCAAAACTTGGCCACCATCCTCTCCTACGCAGAAGAAACCTTAGGCGTCCCTCATCTTATCGATATCGAGGATTTCAAGTTGTTGGTACCAGATGACAAAAGTATCATCACTTACCTCATTGAGTGGTTTAAGGTCTTTGAAATCAACAAAATGTACCAAGCAGTTCCTTCATCCTTCGATGAGGTGATTCAACTCATTACTGAAACAGTGAGGGAAAAAAATAAGTATGAAACGAAGTCATTGAGATTCTTGAACAGATCAAATCGCATTATCGGTCAGTTATCCCTTGATTTAGGTGAGATAAAACTGCCCGGTGTTGAACAAGATCTCCTCGCAGACCTTCTGCAATTCCTTGAAGCTCCCTCAACTCACGGCTCCAAGTTTTCAACAATTAATTCCAAACTCGACTGGTTATTGAGCAAATTCGCATCTTTCCAATCCTCTCGCTCATCCATAATAACTGACTTGATTTACCAGAATTATCCTGAACTTCTCCAGCATATGTATCTCGTCAAGGCTAACTTAGCTGAGATTGACTTGATCTACTACCCTCATATCAAACTTCTCAATTTGGATAACTTGTCCTTGAAACTTGACAAGTTGATTGAGCTAGAGTCATCAATGTTGATCCATTCCAAAGAACTCATCTCGAAATTGATCAATTTGATGGACTTCAACGAAGTTAAACCCTCTGATGAAATTAAGCAATTGAATTATGTGAAACAACAGTTGGAATCAGTTTTGAATTCTTTGAGTAAAGAAATGGAAGTTTCGAATGACAAGGACCACAAAAATGAGGAAGCAAACAGGTTAGGTGCTAGTGTTTCCGACTATAAAGAGTTTATTGACCGCATTTCGTCTTTGCCCTCATTACCAAATCATTTTGAATTGACCAAGACACTTAAAACATTGGTCACATCTGATCTTGATGCACCTTGTTTTGATGCATTTGTAAAACTTATTCCTACGAAGTCAAAAACGTTGGGTATGTCGGCTTCATCTAGTTCCAATTCGATCTGCGATAGCGACTTCACCCTCAACCCTTCGGCTTCTTCCACAACTTCTTTCTCTGATGAAGTCGATTTCATTTTTGACGAAATACAGCAAAAATTGGACTCCCACTTCTCAGGGACAAGAGACAAGGTTTACGATATCAACGAATTTCTCATAAGGTTGGAGACTGGATTCAACTTATGAACTTCAAATACTGGATTATTTACATGCTGTGACAACTATTATATAGCAGATATCTCTCATGCTTTATTTGGTATGGAACGCTCATTTTCACTTCTCTTGGATCTTTAATAAACGGTTATATTATTTTGAGCTATATAGATTGTTTGGTAAGCCCATAATTGTAATTATACGATTCAGCTGCTCATTTTGAAAAATGGATGATCCATTGCTTCTTTCGCCGTTGGTCTCAATTGGTGGTCAAAAGTCAACAACTTGTCTATGAGATCGACCACTTCTTCACTAACCAAGCTCTTGTTGTCATTGTTGATGAAGCTTTCCCATGGTTTTGTAGGATACTGATGTAAAATATCATCATACTCAGAACTCAATTTAATACCGTACTTTGCGATGTATTTCATGAGCTTATCGGTACCCAAGACTTTAGCAATTTGCACCAATTGATCATTATTGGAGTCACCTCTGAAAAAAGGCTCCTTTTTGAAGATGATTGCTGCAAGCATACAGCCGACAGACCATAAGTCGAGTGAGTAGTCGTATTGTTGTAAGTTGATAAGAAGTTCAGGGCCCTTGTGGTATCTTGATGCCACACGAACATTGTAGTCCATCCCCATGTGATAGAACTCAGCAAGACCCCAATCGATCAAGCGAAGCTTCTTGTTGAGGGGGTCAATCATGATGTTTTGGGGCTTGACGTCTCTGTGGATAATACCCATTGAGTGGGAGTAATCCAACGCAATCAAGAGCTGGGTGAAGTAGTATTGGATGTCACTGATGGAAAATTTAGGGTACAACACGCGGAAATCCACGTTGTTGACCTTTTCGAAGATGAGGGCTGGGATTTTGCTCTGCTCGTCTCTGACGATGTCCAACAATCCGATGATGTTTGGGCCCCCGGTCAAGTTCTGCAATATCTTGACCTCACGGTATATCTTCTTCAACTTGACGGGCTTTAACACCTTGATGACACATGGCTCATCGTTTAGCACGTTGACTCCCTGGAACACCTCCGAGTACTTACCCCGTCCGATCTTGCTGATGATTTCGTAGTTCTTTATCTCTCCCCACGAGATCTTGTGGTGTTCGTAATCCCAGTACTCCGCCGGGCGGACGCTGTTTACATCGGCATACACACGGGCCACCGAGTATACTCTGGTGTTGACGCTCATATCGTTGGCTTAGCTGGCGTAAGCGGTTGTTTTTGTTGTTATCGTGATATCGGGAACTGGCTGATGACTCCACAATTTGCAACACCAGTGTTCTTCCAATGGTCTGAGGATAATCCACGAGATGAAGAGGATGGATGGATCGATGAGGTGTGAGCGAGCTACCGCAGATGGCTTTTGGAATTCCAGATGAAGTTGGATGGACGTATGTGACTTGGGCGAGCCATCGTTTGCCCTCGTGAAAAAATACTTGTAGCGGGCAGCCACGCCAGGAAGGCCGCGATAGGGAGAGGTTGCGAGAAGGTCGGGAGAAGTTCGGCAGCATGCCCGCGAACGGCCGCTAGAAGTGGAGCTTCCGCGGGAGACCTTCCGCGGCGCACCGGCCGCAGAAGAACACCTTTTCGCGAGAGTTCGCGGAACGGTGTGATCTAACGAAGACTCCTAGTCTCCAGGCCAGGGGCTCGCCCCATGGCCCCCCATTGCTACCAGGGAAAGGCCCCCAGGCTCGCTCCAGACCCCTGACCTCCATCACAGGTGCGATTCCAATCTCGAGGTCCGGTGGCATCCTGAGTTCTCGAGCCCTGCCCTCAAATTGACCCACTGCTCCGAACGGCGGTGCCTCACCCACCTCCAGATCTACTGACAGTCTCCCTAATAGTGGTGCGATCTCCACAATTATGCACTTTCGCACTATCGCACGCCAATCGTAGCAACGATCTGGTGATGACATCGCCAGCCCAACCGCTTCCTCCGCCAGATCCTCCCACCACCAACTACACGGTGCAAGCAGCGCAATTCCCGATCCTCGGCACCTCCCCCCAGTCGCCCGAGTCATGTTATGCCGGCCACGATCTCCTTAATCCACCAACAGTCGCGTCTCGAGGACATTCAGGTCTGGGATGCCGACTCCGTAACCCTCCACAAATCTCCATACTGCCACATCTCCACCCACGTACGGCCCTCCTTGATCCCACCGCACCTCTTGCTGTCGCTGGCGGCCACAATATACACCAATAACGCCCAAACCAGCCAGTTCTTCAAAACCCACCTCCTACCATATGCATTGGCCCACCAAGTGGGTCTTCTCTTCAAGCACGACACTCAAGACCAGTACCTTGTGTTCTACTACGACGGCAAGGTTCGACTCCTTGTGGTGGATTTTGCCAGCTTAAATAAGGTTCTTGGGGTGATCGAGTCCAATCCAGATGTTGCAGCCAACACCTTCATAGAGCTGGCCCCAGGATCGGTCCAAGAAAACACCCTGGTTTTCGACAAAGTGCTCGAGCGAAAGAAGCAGGCCAATCCGTTTATCGAGGCTTCCAAGCCTGCACCAAGCACCATGCTGGTGCTTTCCAGTCAGGAGCACATCAACCAGGCAGTGAACAAGATGATTCTTTCCGGATTGAGAATCAGGGGACTCTCCACCAGCTTGAACCATTCCATCAACGACAAAGTCACCATCAAAGAGATCTACCAAATGACTTACAAGACGGCCTTGTTTAGTCTAAGAAAGTATAATTACAGTTTTGGAGGAAACGGAAAGCGAAAAATCCGCATGGATGACATCCAAGACGTGGTTGAAAAACTTCTACAGGCCTTTGTGGATGTGGATTAGATCCCCGATTCGGCTGTGAATTCCTCGGAAGGAGCAATCCATTCGGGATCAATCAACTCTCAAACGGTACTGTTCTCATCGCATCCAAATGCACCTACTTTTCAAGTCATTTCATCACTTTTTGTTTTCGGCCACTATCCCAACAGCCGCTACATTTGCATAGTCGTATTTTACGTGAGTTTAGTATAGTTTATTAAATATATACAAGAAACTATTCAAAGGTCGTCCACGGAAACGACTTTTCCTTCGGTGAATTCATTAAATCTGTGGGCAGATGCATTTACGGACTGTCTCTCTAAGGCGGTCTTCTTTTCGGTCTTGGTGTAAGTGCTGTTTGTGTTCTTGAGATGGTCCAAAAGAAGAGAAGTATCCTTCAACAAGTAACCTCTCTTTTCTGGGTTGGAGTAGTAGTCGATATCTCTTCTGTGTGTTGGTCTTGCTGCAAGAGGAACGTACCCTTTTTTCAATAAATAACGGTCTGGGTTAATGTGGGCATCCAATGACAATTTGGTGAAGTATACTGCGGTGAAACTCTTGTCCAAACCTTCAATGGCCAGTATGGCTTGTTCGGAAGCTCTGGAGGCCTCGATGTTCAAAGGAACGTTGTAGCTCTCCTTGCCGTTGGCCAAGATCTTCACACCATCCTTCATGGTACCTGAAATCAAGCCACACTCCCTCATGACCTTAATGGTCAAGGTTTCGCCGGCCTTTAATGGAATTCTGCCAGTGTTCCAGAAATCCTGGATTCTCTCCAAGTTAAGATCGTAGAATACTCTCCTGTGGGGTCTCTTGAAACCTATGATAGGAAAAAGCTTGTAGTATGGGGTTTGACCACCTTCTAACCATCTTGGGACCTTTCCTCTAGCCTTTTGACCCTTTTGACCTCTACCAGAGGTTTTACCTTTTCCTGATGCTGGACCTCTACCGAGTCTTTTGTAACTTGTGGTAGACCCTTCGTTGGGCTTCAAGTAACCCATATACGACACATTACGAGTGAAGGAGGTCACGCTTTGCGTGAACCTTGACTTGAGTTGGGTGAACATTGTTGGTCGTAGTGAAAGTGGTGATGATAATTTGGTGAAAAATTATAAGGTCGTGTGCGGGTGGGGTTTTTTGGCAATAGTTGGATCATCAATCTACCAGATCAATGTGCGTTAGTGACGCTAACACCAATACAGTTATGGTTCTGAAATATGTCTCGTTTCACTCTGAATTCTTAAGTTTTTGATACTCTTTTGGCCTAGCGATAAGATTTTTTTTTTTGAGTTTTCTGTTCTTTGTGGCTCATACAATCAATGGCTCCAACTGACTAGCCGAATAATTGGTAGGAAAGTCTTGTTAAATGCAAATAGATACTAGTAAATGGAAGTTTATAATGCACTGGATATGTTTTTTAGTTCCTCTTTTTGTGCTTGCTGATTATTTACAACTGAAAATTTTTCTAGTGACTTTTCAGAGAAAACCCGTCAAAAAAGATAATCCCTGCCATTTAGGTGAGCCTGGACTACAGATATTATGTCTAGTGAAAAAATTAGCCTTTGAGAACTAAGTATTGGGGTAGGCAAGGTAATTGACAATTTTGGAAATTTTGTTCTTATGAACTGTTTATTTTACTTTTAGCAAAAATCTTGAAAATCTTGAAATTTGATGAATTATAGCTTAGTTCTTTATACTGTCTTCCACACGATGTATTTCAAATTGAACATTAGGGTAGCAAGAAGCTTTGATCATTAATATGATTCTAGTAAAAGCGAACCACGAAAGTTAGTCAACACCAATTTTTTCAAGTTTAACGTGGAGCACAAAAGGTTTAAAGATGAGAATTTCACCGTTTTAATTCCCAAAACTCGCAAACTCATTATATTTCAAAATACTTGAAATTCAAGCAAAGAGTGATCTAACTGTAAGTGACGTTTGTAGGACTAGTTTTATTGCCTACATTATTTCAAGATGGGTATAGGTAGGAAGTGGGTGCCTCCTTACAAGAAAAGCCTTCATGGCCAAGTTGGTAAGGCACCTCACTAGTAATGAGGAGATCGTCAGTTCGAATCTGGCTGAAGGCATTTTTTTGCACTACTTTTTCCATACAAAATCGAATTATACCTCACTTTCACTGTTAATTCAACCTAAAATAGTCGCCAAGATGTCCAAGTCTGAAGAGGCCGAATTGAACGAGCTCTTGAACATCTTTCAGGATTCTCCGGAGGAAGTCAATGCCCGCAAGCAGAAACTAGAGAAAGCAACCCTCCAACAGGCCGAAACGCTTGACTTTCCAAACCATATGTCGATGGTCACCGCCTTGGATGATCTCTTCGGATGTTTTGCTCTTGGAGGCCAGGTAAAGCATTACTACAGGTACGGGACCTACGATTCTTGTTCCAGAGCCAGAGAAAAGTTCTGGTTTGCCATCAAGCACGGAGAGATGTATCTGGGTAAGGAAAAGCCTTTGGACCAACTCTCCGAGAGAGAACTCACTAAAGGGTTGAAGATCCAAGACTTTTACAAACAACGCTGGATAGAAGACAAGGCAAAAGGACTGTCTGAAGATGTTTGGGATGTTAGAAAGGAGAGACTCGAGAATCCTTTCAAAGGAACTTTCAAGTAGCCCAGCTGAAAGACAAGGCTTCACAAAAGATGCCCAACGATGCCAATGACTTACAGTGACCAATGAAAGAGCCCACTAGCTTCTTGTACAGAATAATCGTCGTCTTATAGTACGAAAGAACCAACATGCGAGAATCCATCTCTTTGGGAGAGAATGATTACTCTTACCTGAAGTTGAGGCTTTACATTCTCTGAAGTCACAAGCATCCTTTCGGAGTTGCAGACATCTTTCTTTGGTGTTTGGGCGTCATAACCAATTTTTTTAGGTTACCAGCTACCACGCCACGTTTCTTGTACATAGAACTAGTGTATATTAGTTAGAAGAGTTCGACACAATTTACTACATAACAACGCAACCCTTGCTTTCAGGCTCGTTGTCGTTGGCACCCTTAGGCTTAGCATTCAATGCACATCTAGCAGCCTCAGAAAATGCTTCATTCACACCTCTGTTCTTTTTGGCAGAACATTCCAAGTATCTTAATGCTCCCACTTTCTTGGCCACGGCCAAACCTTCATCATAAGTGATGAGTCTCTTTTGTTGCTGGTATGGATTACCGGATTGAGAATATGGGTTGAAAGACTCCTCTTCGTTTGTGTTTGCATCCTCAGCGTCTTCATTGCTTCTTAAATCACACTTCAAGGCCACCAACACCAATTTCACGCCTTCACAATGGTCGGTTATTTCGCCAACCCACTTGGACTGTACGTTTTCCAAGGAATCTGGCGAATCTATCGAGAAACATAACATGATGCAGTGTGTGTCGGAATACGAAAGCGATCTCAACCGGTCGAATTCTTCTTGACCAGCGGTATCCCATAAGGATAATTGGACAGATTGCCCGTCGATGAAAATGTCATGCACGTAGTTTTCAAACACGGTTGGCTCGTAAACCTGTGGAAAGTAGCCTCTGGTAAACACGTTCAAAAGCGACGTCTTACCACAAGCACCGTCTCCAAGAATAACGATCTTTCTTTGTACTAAAGGTTAGTATTGCACAGGTCAAATCCGCACATCAGGGCATTGTTACAGAGCCATAGAAAGAGGTCTGTAGGCCACAGCGTCCACTGTAAAGGGAAAACATCGGGGCCAGCCCTGGATCCAGGCAATTTGCCCACTGCCAACATCAACAAACAAAAGTTTTGGAAGCTGTTTCCAGCTCCAGCCAACCCCACGTTCTTGTTGTCGTTGTGTTGGATGATCTGCTGATGTGATTTGTTTGGTACGTACTGGTCTTTGGACCACCTCCACAGATACCCATTTTAAGTCTATTTGATTTGTAGCAGGTTCAGAGTTTGTAGGGTGTTTCGTCTCTCTGTTTGGAGGGAGATGCTGAGCCCGTAGTAGATTCAGATCGTGGTTGTTACGAGATCGTGCCTCGTCTGTTTTTTGTCGTGGTAAACAAATGCGTGGCTGAGACGGTTCGCGGTGGGGTTTGCTAGGGAGAAGATGACAGATCGTCCGGTGGAGTAGGGAGACACCCATGTCCACAGAGCAAGAGATAAGGACAGCCAATTGAAGGGAAAGAGACAGTGGAATTGGAAGGGGGCATGTAAAGTAGACAATCAACTGTACTGGTGTGGACCGGTGACGGAACGGGAGCCAGCATTTTGAGTGATGTGCTGGTGGGAATTATGATGCGATGGGAGGAGAAACTGTGTGTGGCCTAGGTCCAGGGGCCAAGGACGCACTGGGGCCGTGCGGTGAGACAGTAGTAGGAAACGTTGGTGGTGGGCCCTCGCGCGGGAGGTCTGGCGGTGGTGCCTGGAGTCAAAAAACCACAGACTTTGGACGAGGTGGAGCTTTTGGTGGAGGTTGGACAGATATTCCGTCCCGGATGCAAAGCCAAGGGGCTGACAGTACAAAAATGCTTCCCTTTGGTATTTGGGGCCTCTTGTTGTCTCACTAGCTGGTGCTAGCCTGCCACGAAAGCAACCCCAGAGACACCAGGAATCACAGTAAAAGCGATTTGACTCACAGGTATTGCTTTTGGAACGTAGCCATACTCCCGCTATAATCCTACTATTGGAGAGGTGAAGTCATTTATGATCTTCAGCTCATGTTCGCTTTCTGGCTAGATTGCCGGGGTGATATTGGGTGCAACTCAACACTCACTCCAGTGCAAACCAGGGCACTCAAGGTTGCGGCAGAACTGGCCTGTAACACCAACCAAAGCCAAGCACAGAGTTTTGTTGGCCCGAGAGCATCAGAGGATATCCCAGCCCGCTTTCATCCCCGAACTATCAGCTGGAGCACTAGCAAGTGCCAGTTTTTATCGCTAAAGGCAAGGTACACCAACAGTGTCTCACTTATGCAACACACCTCTGAGATCAGCAAAACCCTAGCAGCTAGGGCCTTGCAGCAAATGTAGAAGACTCGCAAACAGGAGCAAAGTACTGAGACCAGAAACCAGAACAGCGTCAACAAACGCTTCTTTGGAGACTCGAGTCCCTTCCGTTACTGGGGGGGCACAGGTTCGCAGCCTAGGTGTCGCTGCATTTCCTGGGCAGCTCTCCATAATGTGGAGGCTCGGCCCAGACTCGCACCGTTATCTGTTCAATCCAACGATCAATACCGCCATCATTCATCATGAGCCAGCTTGAGGAGTTCAAGGCCATCGCCGGCCTTGAAGGAGAGGAACACAACGAGAACGCCAGCCGCCTTCTCAGGATCCACGACAACAACCTCAATAATGCCATATCTCAGTACTTTGACACCGGGTTTGATGGCATAGATCACCCTCAGCACACCCCCACCCCGTCTGCCACCATCGATTCGTCGGGGTTTTCGTCTGCGGTGGAGACCCACGAAACGGAGGAGGTCCACCGCCGACACTCCGAAGTGGTAAACTTGCAAAACCAGATGTTTATGGATGCATTCATGCCTAAGCTTCCCAAAGCTCCCAGATTGTCCACTGCGTGGCACATGGAAGTGGGAATCCATGCCTCTCTCACAGAAAAGCAGCTAGTCAGGGAGTTGAAGGAGGAGCCAGCGGAGGAAGCTAAAGCCGTCAGCAAACCCGTATGGAGATTGTTGTGGTTCATCTTGCTTGTCCCCAAGTCCATTCTACACTTTATTTTAACTGCAGTCAAGCACATTTTGGGATTCAACGTCATTCCAAAGATTGCCGACCCCAATCGGTTCCCCAAGGACTTCCAATACATAAACTATCATCCCGAATATCATTCCCCCTCATCTCTTGACGATTACAACATCGCCACCAACTTCAACGATGCATATGACCAGTGCCAAAAGACCTACGTGTGGCTTTTGACCATCCTTGTCAGCGACAAGGAAGACTCAACCGCGTTCGTGTCACACTTGCTCGAGCAACCCACCTTCAAGGCTTTGTTCAACAAGACCGACGGATCGTATAAAGAGACGTTAATCTTCATTAACGACGCAACCAAATCTAGAGAGGCTTTCGAAATTGGTCAAACATACAAGGTCAAAAAACTTCCATACATCATGTTGGTGGCCAATGTCTCCAGCAACCCACAAACAATCATGAGCTCCATGTCGGTGGTGTATAAATCCAACTTGTCGAACCATTTCACCATTCCAGCCAACTGCAAGTTGACTGCTGACAAAATCACGAGAAATTTGTCCAAATTGCTAGAAACATACAACCCACAACTTATTTCATCCAGATTTGACCAGCAGGAAATGGAATTCGCCAGATTGATCAAGCAACAACAGGATGATGCCTACGTGCAATCGTTGGAAAAGGACCGTGTCAAGAAGATTCAAAAGCAGCAGGAAGCAGACAAGACCCAAGCAGCGGAAAATGCAGTGAGCATAAGAAAAGCATACTTGTACAGCTTGCTTGGCCACAACATCACCAACCCCGAAAACTCCACTTCTACCTCCAGAATTGCCATCAAGCTTCCAAACGGCAAACGACTCATTGAGACCGTGGACAAAGCAATCACTGTCAACCAGGTGTATTTGCACATCGAGTTGCAATTGTTCATGTTGGAGTCTGAGGTGACAGCTGAGAGCAACAAAGACGAGCTCTTGGCAGAAATACCAGAAGAACTTGTTGAGAGGGCGCAAGACCTCACCATAGAGGAGTACTGTGAAGAGTACCCATTCAAATTCGAGCTCGTCCAGCCTTTTCCAAAGGTTGTAGTCGCTGCTTCTACCTGCACCGTGGGAGAAACCAAGGAGTTGGCGGGTGGGAATTTGCTTGTGGAGTATCTCGACACTGATGACACTGATGAGGAGGAATAGTGCCTGGCTTGAAAATTAGGCACCAATTAGTTTTGGAAGGCGTAACCTCCATTGGCAGTGAAAACTTCAGAAACTCGAGAAGCCGTTGGAGGAAGGTTCGCCTAAATCTTGCCCACCTCAAAAACAAAGGAATCATTGCCTTCAAAGCCCAGACCCAACCGTCTGATCAATGCTGATTCCAAGAAATACTGGGATGCTCGAAGCTCGAGTGCCCAGGAACAATAGAGAAATACACTGCAACAATACATGAGCACCAGATCTACAATGGTGCACCAGCTGACCTGCTTTGCTGACCTCCCATGGGCTCAGCAGATTGAGCCTGCCAACAAACTCGTTCGAAACGAATTACTGCAAATTCCACGTAGTCACGTAGTGGAGCTTATCACCTTCTCCGTCAAACCCAGAACTTCGTCCGTGCAGCGCTCGCAACCGCACCATTTTGGGAAAGTCCATGAACCAGCCTAAGCCCCGGAATTTGCCCCAGAAGGGCCCCAAAAGGTCCAGAAGGGCCCACCACCACCATTTTAGCGTGGCCATGGATTAAGGCGCCCTTCACATTCGCTTCACCTTCGCTTCCCCTCTCCAACACTCGCTAGTGTCCCCACCTGGCCATTTCCTCCAATAACTGCCCTGATTCCACATCACCCCACCTGTTCCTGCAGACAAGCCTCCACCACCGGTGAGTGGGCCGGCCCACTTTCCAGGAAATCCCATCCAAACGCCACCAACCCCAACTCACCCCAGGCTGACGTCATTTATTGCACCAGTACCTCGTGCTGTCCTGCAAACAGTTTGTCCAATCAGATTACCCTTTCAGCCCGCTGTTGGTGCCGGTTTTTCCCCCTCAGCCGTGTCCTCCGCCTTCTCCACCACTCACGTGCGCACAAAGTACCGTGACCACCCATCAAACAAGGAGAACTAACGCCAGATCCAACCTCCACTGTTTAGTACCATCGCTCAGCGTTACCAGTAGCTTCCTTTCCCCATAGTGTGTCAAAAGCTTCCTGCAAACGGTTGAAAGCAACGAGTCCCATCAATCCCACCGCCAGACCCTTCAAACCGTCCCACCACATTGCTTCCACCTGGCAGAGAGACACGTCAGATTGTTCAATTCCACCGCCTAGCATGAGTCGCCAATCTAAGTTAGATAGCGAAAAGTTATCCATCATCCAGAAATCCAAGTCCAGAGGCAGATCGTTGTCGCCCACCAGATCGGGCGACAACAGTAGATCGTCGTCCACGCTGAACGACGAGTTCAACAAGGAGTTGAAATGGTCAATTACCAACCACGACCCTCTGGAGCGGATAGAGAGCTTGAGCAAGAACGCTTCCAAAGACAAGGACAACGCCAACGAGTTGTGGAATGACGAGGTCAGTGAAGAAGAACACATTTCTGATGACGAGCACAACGAAAAGTTCCAGTACGATGACACCGGAAACATCTTACCCAACTATGCATGCCACGATGAGAAAATCAACGAGATCTCCACCATCCTTGAAAAGTCCAATTTGTCCGACCAGAACACTATCAAGAAGTTGGAAGAATTGACGGCCAACGAGCGTGCATTTGCCGCCGCCAAAAACATCGGCAGTGCCATCGACAAAGAATCGTTGGACAAATTGGCCAACGACAAACATAAGTTGACCGGCCAAGAAGGCTTGGATTTGAGCAAGTCCGACCAGGATGCTGCGTCCAGAAAGCAGAAGTTGGAAAACTACCAAGCATACAGAAAGATGATTATCGAAAAGAGACAAGCTGCCTCTCCCGGTGTTTCGCTGCCTGATAAATCTGATAAAGTCGAAAAATCAGATAAGGCCGATGACGACTCCGATACTGATTTCATGGTCCCATATACTTCTGCCGTTGAAGACCGTTTGGACAGCGAGTTTGCATCTCAACTTAATGAAACTATAAAGGAAGGAGAAATCGACTCAAACAGAGCTCAAGGAAGAGCTATTCAGACCATAACAAGAGGAAACTTTTTCCAATTGGTTAACCCTAGAGTCAAGCCCAAGATGTTCTTGGTTTGTATGGACTTTTCTCCCGAATCTATCTTTGCCCTTGAGTGGTGTCTCGGTACCGTATTGGTCGATGGATCTGTTTTGTTCATTATTTATGTTATTGAAGAAACCGACAACCATCATTTGAAGCCCAACAATATCAATGAATCAAGTGCTGAATCATTCAGATTGAACATGCTTACCAAAGCTAAGCAGCAGGTTCTTAATTTGCTCAAGTTGACAAAACTTCAAATCCACATTGTTATTGAGATCATTCACCATCCAATCCCAAGACATTTGATTCTTGAAATTATTGACAATTTGAAACCAACTTTGGTAGTGGTTGGATCCAAGGGACAAAGTGCCATCAAAGGTGTTTTGTTAGGTTCCTTGTCCAATTACTTGGTCACTAAATCTTCAGTTCCTGTGATGGTTGTTCGTGAGAAATTGAAAAAGATCAACAGATTCAAATCGGGTTCATCAGTGTTCTCAAACAATATTAAACCATTGACATTATCTGAGGCTAGAATTGATTAGAGTTTTTTCTACATTTTTTCTACATTTGTCTCATTTATTTATATTTCTATTTCAATTCTCCTTTGCTTATAGTTGCAACCTAAACGCACCATCAACAAAATAACCAATCCAAACCATTAATATGTAATCCCAAGAAGTAAACTAGTTGTAAATTTCAACAAAATTCTTTGCGGTGAACTTTTTATTGCACTCAGGCCCAGGGCATTTAGCAGGGGAAACCAATGCAGGATTCGTAATGGTATATAACAAAACCTTGCTCCTTGTTCGTTTGGGCCTGTTTCCTATGTTCTTCACACATCTTCCACAAAAGACGTGCCCACACTTTGATGCAAAAACTCTCTTTGATAACTCAACATCGGCCTCAGTACATTGTAGGATACAGAACCATGGAGCTTGTACCTTGTACTTGCTAACGTGCTTCTCAAAATTTTCGTTATATCTTGCATCGGGTTTAAAGTCCGAAGGTATTCCTTGTCCTAAACAGATTCCACATAACTCACAGCCTAGGTCTTTATCGGGACTTATGTCGTTAGTATAATCTTTGTTTTCTTTCTGTGCTTGTTCTTTCTTCTCCTGAAGGACTTTTTTATTAAAATTGTTTTCGTTGGCTAACCTTTGATCCAATGCTGTTTCGTTTTCTCTTTCGATTCTGTTCATGATTGAGCTTTCAATGGCGTTCAGCTCATTTTGTCCGAATGTATCAAATTCGTTGAAATCTTGCTGTTGCCTCAATACGCTATGTATGTATTCTGCTAATTGATTCTCTGCGAGACTTCCAGGAACCCTTCTGGTTCGCATGCTTCTTCCAGTCGAAGAGAAGGGAACAAAATTTCGAGTTCTTGTTCCTTCCCTTCGAGTGCTGGTACCCTCGAGATTTCCAAGATGGGCGTGCACCATGGAACTTATTTGGTCAAACAGAGGAAGCATGTGTCTTCGAGGGTTTCTGTTTCGCTGGTTGCGGAATATCGAGGCCGCAGATGGTCTTGCTATCGGTCTTTCGTTGATGATTTCGATTTCGCCATCGAAATCGTCCACTTCGGTGGGGTTTTCGGAGGTGTCCAATGGCGTGGGGTTAGCGTTCGACCCGGTGATTTCTAGGTCGTCGTCGTCTTCGATGTGGACTGTTCTGGGTCGCCTCCGTGGACGGCCCTGTTGTCTGCCCGCCAGGTTCGATCTATCGAACCCAGTACTAGGGCGAATATCGGTGACCTCGACTTCATCGTCGGAGATTTCGATTACTTCGTTCAAGTGGTTGCCTTGGTTCGTTTCTTGGGTGGAAGGAGTTCCAGTCGGCCGCTGGGCGGGGTGTTGCTCTGTGCTGGAGTCCATTTTTGGACTACTTACCTCCTCTCCACTTCGTATGCTTTCCATACCACCGGTATTCTAATTTGTGGGAATGTGACTGGGACTTCGTTGCTGTTCTAACGGGCCGTGAAAGCTTTGCGAGCTTGGGGAGATTGTGTGTTATTCCAAGAAGATTCAGTAGTTTGGCTTAAGCGCACTGGGACTCAGACGGTGGCAAAGTGTTTCAGCTGTAGTCGTTGGTAGCGGCAATGATTACAATTAATGATCGGTAATGTTTTTCTACAATCAGTGCGGGTTACGGAATCTACAGTCGCAGGATGATGAGGGAACGGAAACGAATGTCTTGACAAAGGGTGCCCTAGAGAGGAGACTGTGCAAACTATGCCATATTCTAGAAGCTACGTATGATTTTAGGAACTGCCCTTTGTTTGATGATATATTCACCGGGTGTCTCCGTAGTTGTATCAGTAAGCTGTGAATGTACCTTGGTGGAGGCTCAATGTCATGATAACGGTTTTTTCCGGTGCGGGATCTCACTAAGCGTAGGGAGAGCTTTCGTGAACTGTAGGGAGAAATGATGGGGACCAACAGTCCCCAGGTTTAAGGAAGTAGCCAGCCATAATCTCTAAATGATCATAAAGGGGAGAATATTGTTCTGAGATCTACGTCTGGTGTGCGGGCCAGTAATGGTGGAGATATCCCGTAAAAGTGCGGATCTTCTCCTCTCACCGAGTGAGAATAGTTGGGCCAGTTCAAGTTTATTGGGTCCCACATATCTCACTTCAACATGTGGCAGCACCGTTCATACCAGTGGATATCTACACATTTTGTACTTGGTGTTTCCTCTTCTGCAGGGAAAATCGTCAACTCTATGCACTACATCAGATACGGATCCAATTATTCAATTATATTATACAAACCAGTTTCCTGGAACAAATATGCTTACCTAGGGCTTACTTCTTCAAGCCACTTCTGATGTAACGACCAACGACAACACAGTGATCTCTCTCATAAGGTTCCAAGGTCAATTGTTCCAAAGGCTTGATTCTTTCTTCTCTCAACTTTTGGACTTCTCTGGCGAAAACGGTTTCGGCATCGACAGTGGAGTCAATACAGTTGGCCTTGATGGAGATAACAACGGTACCTTGGTCCTTCAAGAACAAGTGGGAGTTCAATGCAATGATACGAGCTTGATCTGGTTGGGCAACATCGGCGAAGACAACGTCAACCATACCAACCAACATACGGTACTTTTGAGGGTGACGAGCATCGTCAATGATAGGAACCACGTTAGGTCTCTTCTTGGCCATACCGATCAATTCTCTACCTGGTCTGTGAGAGAATTCGACGGCGTAGACGGCACCTTCAGGACCAACAACGTCAGCAACGTAGGAGACGGAGGTACCAGAAGCAGCACCCAAGTACAAAACCTTCTTACCTGGAGCAATACCTAACTCATCGATACCACCCATGATACCGGCAGCCAACTTGGATCTGAAAGGATTCCAGACACGGTACTCAACCTTGGTTGGGGCTTCACCCTCTTCCTTGGCTGGCTCTTCGACGGTGATTCTCTTCTCACCGCAGACAGATTCACCTGGAGCAGAGTTCTTGGTGACCAACAAATCTTCCTTACCTCTGGCAATGAAGACACCGGCGTGTCTGTGAGGTTCGATGACGACCTTGGCACCACCTCTGGCACCACCTCTAGCACCACCACGGCCACCTCTGGCACCGCCTCTGGCACCACCTCTAGCACCGCCTCTAGCACCACCACGGCCTCCACCGAAACCACCACGGCCACCTCTGGAGGCACCACCGAAACCACCTCTGGCACCACCACGGCCTCCACCGAAACCGCCACGGCCACCGCCGAAACCACCACGGCCACCTCTAGCTGGACCGCCTCTACCTCTTGGAGCACCGAAAGCCATTATGTGTTGTTTATCCTTCTATTTGCTCAATATGTTGGATTGGCTATCAATCTAACAACTGTTGTATAAGGTATAATTGAAAAATTTTCCTTATAGACCGATGCTGTGAAGAAGATCGCACCCGTCCGGGTAACGCACTCGTTACGTAAGATATTTGCGATGATGACTAAGCGAGGATGGGTGGTCCACATGGGCTGGAAATTACTTGGGACTACAACTCAACGTTGAAGCTGTTCTGAAGGCTCAAAGTGTTTACTTTGGCTTTCGTGGTATAGAAATACATCGTAGTGAGGTTTTAAACGTAAAATATGGGTACAAACTTGACATACTGGGCGATTCCGCTTGCATTATTTAAAAAATACCGACAACGAGCCATATCTAGACTGCTTGGAGTGTGACTACGTTCAAACTTTTCCAGAACCTACAGATAGTACGTATGTACATAATAGGCCAGTAATATGGAATTGTTGCTTAACAAATAGTAGAGTTAAACCTCCATTTGTTCATGCTGGGGTCCTCAGAACGATGCCCATCATGCGGCTCAAATTAATCACGTGCATTCGTTATCAGTAGTCCAAGTGTGGGGTTGGACCATACCTGGCCAACCTCGAGACATTATGGGGTTAATGGCCCATTGGCGATTCCAAAGCCCAGAAACCCCACAACAAATCTCGAAAATTTATCAAACCCGCTCACTATTCTTCTCCAAAGGGACTTTTTGTGGATACTGACAGCAGCAGCCAATGACCCACGCAACCAATTTCTAGCTGTAGCCATCCAGAATGTTGCCAGCTTCCATCCAAATCTCTTGTTGTCACTCCTGTGGCCACTAACCGTCTGAATCTTCCCCAACCCGGTCCGTAGCTCAGACCGTTAGATGTCAAATGCAGTTGTTATCATGACACGTGACCTCGGGAGTGTCCCAATGGAGCCTTATAATAGGCGGGTCTGTTGGGCTCCAGATCTACTACACTGCGGATTTACCAGAGCGTTTCATCAACTACAACATGAGCTCGTTCAAAGTGGTGACCATCGTGTTGGGGACCTTAATCACCGGCGCAGCAAACTCGCTCTTTACCAAGTACCAAGACAACCAGTGTGTCAGACACTGCAACAACCCCGATGTTTCTAAGCACAGAAACTTCGAGCAGCCAGCGCTCCAATCGCTCCAGATGTTCATCGGAGAGTTCGCCTTGCTCTTCATCTACTACTTGGTCTATCGGACAGACTTGTTTGGTAAGCGTAAGGGCTACGCACGGATAGGCGAAGACGGAGAGGAGGAGGAAGACAAGATCTCGGTGTTCGACAACATCCAATTGTCCATTCCCGCCATCTGTGACTTGTGTGCCACCACGTTGTTCAACATCGGGTTGGTCTACACCCCTGTTTCGATCTACCAGATGACCCGTGGATCTGTGGTGTTGTTTGTGGCCATCATGTCGGTGTTGTTTTTGAAAAGAAAGATCTCCAAGTTGGAGTGGATTTCGTTGGTATTTGTCACCTTGGGTGTGGCCGTGGTGGGAATCAGCGGCTCGTCCAACTCGGGAGAGTCCACCCAGTCCAAGGAAAGCGCCGCTTTGGTGTGGTTTGGTATCGCATTAATTCTGTTTGCCACCATCATCCAGGCATTGCAATTCGTTTTCGAAGAGCACATCTTGAGCAAGAAGTCCATCAAGCCCTTGAAATTGGTGTACTGCGAGGGTTTCTACGGAATGGCAGTGCTCGTGGTGATGATGATTATCTTGAACTTCATCTTTGGTGCCATCCAATCGCCAGACCAATTCGAAAAGTCTCCCTTCAATATCAACGAAGCCTTCTACGAATTCTTCTACAGAAAGGAGATCTTCATTTCTTCGGTGCTCATTATGATTTCCATCTCTGCATTCAACTTCTTTGGAATCACTATCACCCATTTGCTCTCGGCTACCTCAAGATCCACTGTTGACACTTGCAGAACCTTGGTCGTATGGGCATTGGCCATTGTGATGGGCTGGGAATCATTCCACTTTCTCCAGTTCATGGGCTTCGTACTCTTGGTGTTTGGAACCCTCTGTTTCAACGGAGTTTTGACTCCTGAAGAATGGCTGTGGGTGCCTCAATCTTTGAAGTCCGAGAACACCCACCGTCTTCTTGAGGATATCGAGGAGCCATTGAATAGATCGTAGTAACGCCAGATACCCCAGTTACTTCTAGCTATACTAAATGCTTAGTGATTCACTGCTCGTATACCTTCACCTTCCAATACAGGTTCTAGCGTGTCACGTGACATACAACTCACTTTTGGTGAAGTTTGCCACTGTTGAGGAAAGTTAACTATAACGAAATGGTATGTGATCCACAGCAATAGGTTAGAAAAGGTCTGATGATATATAAACGCAATTATATGTACGGAACTCGATGCCAACCTCATTCCTTGCTTTAAAGATTGGAGTTTGGCTGTTGTTCGATACTTGAGCGAGTGAACTCCTGAGAACAGATCGTCAAACAAGTCGAGGTGAAATAGGCCAACGGCACCAGAATTCCCTTCATTCGTACCACGTGAAGAATTCGATGGCCATGGTGGTGATTATTAAGGCAATTGAACGATTCTAAGGGCCTAGGAGATGAGTTGAGGTACAATCCTAACAAGAGTAAACTGTCAGCACATTTGATAGATTCACACCGATTCAGACATGGAGACCAAGCCGAAGCAAGAGACAATACTAACTACAGTCTATGAGAATTGTTCCAGAAAAGAACCAAAAGTCGGCCATCAGCTCGACGACTTTTGGTGAGCCTGCTGCACATGCACCAGGATTGCAAGATATCTTGAGAACCCAAGAGGGTCCATTGAACATGGCCTCCAAATTGAACAACAGACACCCCTTGGAGTCCCGTGTGGGCAACTGGGATCAAACACAGCAAGACTTGCGCATGGAGTCATACAGAAGAATTTTTGGAGCCGGTGAGCCAATTAAGAGAACCATGGAATTGGAGATCGTCGACGCCACCGACTTCAAGCCTGCGGTCTTGGGCGGGTCTGACTCCATGCACAAGGACATCCTCCTCAACAAGGACACCTCTGTGGACTGGGAGGACGTCTACAAGGGTGGGTTCGACAGTGGCTTGAACGTCAAGGATTTCCACACCGACATGGAGAAGAGAATGGGTCTCTGAGCGCTTTGATAAGCTACAGACCCTGATCCACCCATTCTCCCCGCGTCACCCCTGCCTTCTGTTCTTCTGCCTCGGCCATACTGGAGCCCTCGCGATCCACCGTGGGCCTGTGTGCGTGCACACATCCACCATTCTACAACGCCTATAAAGGCTATACAAGCTCAATTACACTGAAACCACCCTTCTATGGAGGGCGGTTTCCTTCTGTGGCCAACCTGCTCTGTCAGCTTGTCTCAAGGGCCCTGTCTTCCAGGTCCTTTGCACGACTGGCCCCAGGTTATACCGCGCTCCCTATATAGAAAAAATTTTCAATATAGCACTATCAATCATTATCACCAGAACCGTAAGAACACCCATCTCAGCCCCGAAACCGAGTCCTCCTGTTCCGATGTATAAAGCAAGAAAAGAAAACAGCGGCGATGATGCCCATGTAACCATTCCCGTGAATAAAGGCGGCCAGCGCTATAGCATGAATCAAGTGTTTGATGTATGGTACCACAACCAAGACCAGATCTTGGGTGCCAGCGTGGATCTCCCGATGAAGAATGGCGAAAACTACAAACTAGCACTGCCCCACGAGATCTACCACTTGGAGTTGGCGCCCAGAACATTGAATGGAGACGTTGGAGGTGACGTTCACCTTGAACAGGTGGACCACGCGATGGCAGCAGTTTCCTTGACCTCTGACGCCGATACTGTGTCTGGCGAGCCGGCAAATCCGCCCGTGGAGCCAGAAGCCCACGATGCCGTGGCTTCGTCCACCTCGGTCCCTCAGTCGTCCATGAGCTTGCCTCCAGGCTTGGCCCCTCCATCGCGAGAAGGTCCCCAGACCGTGCCTCTTGTAACCTCCGACAAAATCGAATGGTACTACTTGGATCCCTTGGGCACAGAACAGGGCCCGTTCAACGGAGACTTGATGCAAGAGTGGTTGACCGGCGGTTATTTGGATCTTGAATTGCGCATCAGAAGGAAAGAAGAACACTCGTACCGTCCATTGAAGCAATTCTGTGAAGCCGTACAAAACTACATCCAGCCTTTCAAGGTTCCCCTTCCCGACTTGAACCCGGCCCCTCTACCACCGCTACTCAACCACCAGCTCCCCCAGCAGACTCCCTTGCACCAAATGTTGTCCTCGGGCCCCGGTTCGTTGGGTGCTGCCAACATGCGTATGGGCCAAATTCCAAGCCAATCGAACCTCTTCGGCACCGACTTCATCTCCCCCGATCCGTTTGCCGTTGGCACCCCCGGCGCTTCTTCGTATGCCCCCAACCCCGGGTTTGCCAACATTGATCCAATGCATCAAAACCTTGGTTTTCCTTTGAACATGCCCACCTTGTTGCAACAGCAAATCCAACAGCAGCACCAGCAGCCGGTTTTGTCTCGCACCAACAGTGGTTGGGGTCTTGACACTTCCAACGGTTTGATGGCCAGCAGCAACCCTGGAACCCCAGTCTCCGTCAACCCTGTGTTATCAAGCCAAATGAACCAGCCTACCCCGATCTCACCATGGCTCACCGGTATTCAGTCCCTGTCCCGTGTCAGTCTGCCATTCGTCCCTACCCCTGCCATTGCCAACGAAACCGTTCCTTCCACCGATGATCATGTGTTGGATGGTATTCCAAACTCAGTGGTTACCGACATCTTGGGTGAAGAAGATTTGCTTCCTAGCTCCAACGGTAACTTCCAAGATCCTGCTCATTCCTCCTCTGTCCCTGCTGCCATTATCCAACAACTGATTGCTGAACCTGAACCAATTCCTGCCCCAACTTCGTTTTCTGCCCCGGAACCATCCACTCCTCTTGTCAAAGAAGAACCACTGGTTGTCGAACCAACCGTTGACGTTATTGAACAACAAGTCGAAATTATTGAAAATCCTGAAGCCCAAATCATAGAAAAGACTGAAATTGTTGAATTAAAACCATCCGTTCCCGTGCAACAAGAATTGGCACCATGGGCAAAGTCTGGAGCTGCTAACTCCCCATCTTTGACCATGAAAGAGATTCAAGCACTCGAGGCTGAAAAGCTCGAAAAGCAGAAGCAATTACAAGCTCAATTGAAGGAACAACAAATGTTATTGGCCACCCACAAGCAAAATTTGGAAGAGAAGATCGCTGAAAAGCCTTTCCTTCCAAAGACTTCCAGTTGGGCAACCTCTGCGCCATCAACTCCAACAGTTGTTAAATCTTTGGCTGAGATTCAAAGAGAGGAAGCTGAAGCCGCCAAAGCTAAGTCTAAAACCAAAACATCCAAAGCACCACTTGGATCTGTTAAGACTACTTCCTTTGCTAGTGCATTGGCCAATTCAGTTCCAGAAGACAACTCTGCATGGACCACTGTTTCTACCAAGAAACCAGTGGTCAAGAAGCCCACGACCGTGACTTCAAGCAACACACCTACTAAAACAAATCCACAATTGTTACGTTCGGTCTCTGCTCAAAGACCTGTCTCTTCAGTTAACGGTAATGCCGTTAGAGAAGAGTTGATGGTATGGGCAAGATCTTCCATGACCAATTTGTATCCTACAGTGTCTAAAGACGATTTATTAGAAATGTTCATTACCATGCCAACTTCCAGTGCTGATTCAGCTGCTTTGATTGCTGAGACTATTTATAGTTCTTCTGCCACCATGGACGGTAGAAGATTTGCACAAGAATTTTTGAAGAGAAGACAAAAGGTTGATCAACAACTTGGTAGAAGTGACGACTCTTCGTGGTCAGCTGCCATCAATTCATCAGCTGATAAGACCGTTACTGTTGATGAGGATGGTTGGAGCACCACTGTTAGATCCAAGAAGAAGGGTAAAAAAGTTTAAATAAATAATACAATAAACAGTGTGGTGTGTTGTCATAGCTGTAGCTCATAATTATTCATCTTGATCCTGTAACGTTTGTTGAAAAATGTCCCCGATTATTTTGACGTTTTCTTCAGGAACCATAATTATTCCTGATTTGGCCATGGATAGATAATTGATCTCTGACGGGTACAGGTTATTCAGAAGTTGATTAAACCCGTTTATAAGTCGACTTGCCACACCTGCCACAATACCTGTAGAATCCAATGGCAATTTCTGGAAGTCTATGGTTATCGGTATAAGTATGTCTTGGTCTGAACCGATGATACAAGTGGAATCAAATCCCATTTGAGCACGGCGTCTTGATGATTTGGGAAGCACTAAGGAAACTTCATTGACAGAGGTTCTAGTGATGGCAAAGTAACGAGGAATGAAGTGGGAAGATGTGAGAACCTTGGCCACCTTCAAGATAGTAGTGTTGACTTCACCAGAACGAGCACCAGTAAGAAGCAATTTGACCTTGTGATTAATTACCGGATGAATGCTGGCTTTTCTGAATAATTCAAACGTTGCAGTTTCAACATCCTGGGTGGGTTTGGATTCCTTGATAGACAAATCTTCGAAATCGCCTATCAAGCCATTGCTTTCGGTAAAGCTGAAGTTATTTTGGGTCAAGGCATGGATTACCTTGTCTTTGAATGCATAGGGTACAACAACGATGTCGTTGAAATGACTGGAGATGAAGAACAACGAGATATTGTTTTCGGATAGAGGTTTTGTGAGTTCCAAAATCAGATTGGTATCGAATCCGCTATCGGTATCAACTTGTAGACTGAGGAAGGTGTTCTGGATCAAGTCCACACCCATCCCAAGCTGCTTGCAGATCAGGATGGGCTCGCTGAAAAGCGAGTTCATCAACACCGTGGAGCAGATCACGGTACACTCTGTAGGAGTGAATGCAATATGGAAGAAGTATCCATCAGACTCGGGTTCTTGACCCAAGTCATCGATATCGGGGTTGGAAAAGGTATCTCTCTCGGGAGAAGGGTTGGACACCTTGCTGGAATTATCCACCACCGAGTCTGCCTTGGGTGGCAATGGTGGTCTGGTGTGGTAGGTGGTGGATGGCTCAGTGGAGCTTGAGGTATCGGAGGACCCTTCATCGTCATCGAAAGAGCTGCGGCCAAGATGGGCCTCAGTGCGGTTCAATTCGTCGTCCGACTCGTTTCCGTCGCTTCTGGACGATTCGTTGTAGAGAAGCTGTAATATTGGGCTGGTGAAGATCCAATATCGGTCTCGGGGGATCGAAAGAATTGAGAGCCTGGTGGGGTTGAGTTGAACGTGAGTGCTCATCTTGTCGTTACCACACAGGTTTTCTTCTAATGAGTTGATGGCGGTGTTGAACAGGTCGAGAAGTCACTAGTGAGTGTAGCTGGCTGTGTTGTTGCCGCTAGACGGGCTTTGGGTAGAAGATCCAGTCGGTAGTACTTGTTTGGGGTGATCCTTGAACCTTGATCTTGTGATCTAGAGATCTGGTGAAGCTGTAAAAGATCGCTATGACTCAAAGTACAAGTTAATGCGGCAATCACAGGTTCAGGGACCAAGACTGTAATTGAGACTGCAACTCTGCGACCAGGCAGGTAGAGTCCAATGAAGTAAAGCAGAAGAGATGGGTAGAGCAGGATGAAAGAGGGTGAAGCGACCGACTAGAGACAGTAGTGGAAGACAGGAAGGTTGAAGGTGAGGCCGACCAATTCAAAGACCATGAAATTTCACCCAACGACGGAATCGGAGCATAATTTATACACGGTGACCATGTGGCCGTAGCTAGTTGGATACGGTGAAGGATACTTCGGAGGCTCGGGTCCTCCATTTCTGGAAAGCCCCCAGATAACGTTTAGCAAATGTAAAATATCACAAAGGACCAGGACTTTAATTCCTAATTTTCATAGGGAAAAAAGGGCCCAGAATGGCCACAAAAAAGCCCTGAAAAGCCCTGAAAAGCCCCCATTAAATTAAAGAATAATAGAAATCGATTTTGAGGTATTGTGGTGGACCCTGTAGTGGGTTTTGCGGTGGTGACAATCGATTCAGGGGGCCGGTATCCTGGCCATTGGACCAATCATGGCGTCGTTGTGGTGAATTAAGCTCTGATGGCGGAATGTAGCGATGTACTATTTGATCCAAGCGAGAGTTGTCAGGACGCTCAATGTGGACCACTGCCTCGAGCAACCCGATATCACCGTGAAGGGCCCCGATAAAACCGATATGGTGGAAGATCCACCACAGGTGTTCCTTTCGATAAGGTGTAAAATGCACACGGTCACCAAGGCATGTAGAGCTTCGCCAACTGGAAAGGGAAGATCTTTGTGCCATGATCCAGACACTCTGGAACCCTCAAGTGGAATTCCAGTGCAAAAAGGGTTGGTGGCGTTCCACAGGCGATGATCCGACTGGGATGGTGCCATTTGGGTTGAATGCTATTGTGGTTGAAGGTATGGTGATGGCGAAGGTGATGATAACCGCAATAAAGCAAAGATCAATTCTGATTGATGGAGAATCTACGCTGTGGAATTCATAAGTTAGCAGTGGCTGCGGGGGAACATCTATCTCCACGTCGTTACGATTCCAACTGAACCAATTCCTCTCCAGCGACCGATGAGGCCGAGAAGCTTATTATTTTTAGATGCCTTCTCTGGTTGTAGTTTACAGCCAGGGATGGAGGAAGGAGTTGGAAGGTGGAGCTACATCGTTTCCGATAACATCTATTTTGGTATGTTCATCAATAAAGAGGAGTTCCCATCAGAGCGAGAATTTTGTTTGGCCACCTGTACCAGTAATTTAAATTGGCGAATGAATATCAAATACTTGCGAGATTCTGTCTTTCATAAAAGGTTTCGTAAAGCTCGATGGTTTCCTTCTGTGACTCAATCGAACTTTCGATAAATATCTCAACACTATTGCGGAAATCCTCAATCTTTGCGTACTCGAAATTGGCAATTTCTGACTTGATGGTGTCGCTGATAGTATTGAACTGCTTTTCGTAAATCGACGTCTTTTGCTTAAGCTTATCCACCTCAAAAGCCAAGAGGTTATTCTTATCCACTTGCATCTTATACTTCCGGTTTTGCTTATCCAACTGGGCTTGTTTCTTCACCAAATCCTGGTTGAACGTTTGGTACTGTTGATACACCTTTGTTCTGGTTTCAAAGACAAACTTAATTGAGCCAATGATTCTCAAGTATTCTTCAATAGTGAACCCTAGTGTCAAATGGTCTTGGAGGTTAATACGATCCAAGCTTTCCTTCAACTTTAATTGTATCTCACTAAATGAACTCAAAAGTTCGCTGGTGGTCTTCAGAATCTCTAATGCCGCCAATTCATCCAATGCCAAGGACACTTCATCATAAATTGAAATTAACTCTACTCTTTGTGTTCCGATTAATTCGATTGCACGGTAGAAGTTTTTCAAGTTTTGCTCCAACTCCTCAATATATTGCTTCTTTTCCACAAAGTAATCATCTGGTTCGGTAACCTTTGCAGACATTGAGAATAATGATGTCATGAAACCTCCACCACCACCGCCTATTATTGGAGCTGAATTGGTGCTGCTAGTACTTCCTGATAAGCTATCCTCATCTTTGTCATTGTCCAAAGAATCGTTATTTTGTAGGGAAGCTCCGGAACCACTTTGTCTTTCACGCTCCTTTGACTCATTAGCAAAATCTTCACTCACCAAAAACATAATGAAATCTGGATCATTGCTCAACACAGGAACGCTGCTGATCTTATTCAACATCTTCTCCAATGAAAGTCTTCTATTCTCAATGAAATTCTCATTGAACCTTCCAATATACGTTTGTTTCGTTGGTGGTGGTGGTATAATACGTCCTGGATGGTTATTTTGAAGTTGGTGAAATATCCATCTAAAGTCTTTGTATCTTCTAGAAACCGTGATGGGTTCTGCGAGCGCTGGTAAGCTTGATGGGTTTGTATTTTTGTTTTTAGTCTTGATGCTGTACACAATATGGGCCGTCGTTATGTCTCCAACCTTCATGGGATCGCCAACGGCGATTTCCAAATTGTTTCCTGCCGGATCAACAGGCTCGGTATCGTGCTTAACATCTTGAACAACAGGCTCGGTGGGTTGAACGGTTTCCTGTCTAGGCAAGTCGTATAATGGGGCATTTGATTCCTGGACGAGCTGCTCTGCTTTCTGGTTGGATCTTATAGAGTTGCGATCCAACGACTTGGCGTCGTCAGCATCCAACGGACCCAATGGGTTGGACACAGTCTCTTCATTGGCCAAGCTTTTGGCGTCCAAATGCTTGATAATGGATTTGGAACCAAACTTGCGTGTTCTGGGGTTGGAACGGTATGCTTGACTGTTCTTTGTGTTCAATGACTTTTTGGTTCCTTTGTTTTCCACCTTTGGCGTGGGTTCGAACTTGATCGGACTATCCTTAACGTTGAACAAGGACTCCGAAGGGTTGACCTTCTTGGGGGTAACAATAGCGGATGCTCCTAGCAACAGATCCTCGTCATCGGCGCCACTAGTTAGTTCTGATAAAAGGTGTTGCTTGTGCTCTTTGCGTTCCTCCTTCTTTAGCTCGTTCAATTGCTCTATCTCTGCCAGTTTTACGTAGTCTGTATGCTGCTGTGGAACCGCGTCGGGCTCTTCGTGTGATTGAGCATCCGAATGTGGTTGATCGGGTTCGTCCTGTTCGTTATGGTCGAATCTCCCTATATTCAATTCGTCAAACTCGTTATGAAGATTGGCCGGTGTGTGGATTGTGCTACCGTTCAAGTTGCCAAAAATGGAGCCTGAGGTGGGAGACAAAACATCATCCCAATGGGAAGTGGTGAGATCGTCTTGATCCATTCGTTCGTGAGTTGTAGATAGCCAGATTGACAATGTCTAGTGGTCAATTGCACTATTGGAGGGGGTCACGACCCGAAGTTACGTAAGCGAGAATATATGGTGTCGCAAAAAAAGGGGCGAGCTGGGAATTGAACCCAGGGCCTCTCGCATGCTTGTGAACTCACGGAAGAGCTTACCCAAAGCGAGAATCATACCACTAGACCACACGCCCTTGTATGGAAAAGAGTTGAGACTGCAACAATATGCAGCGTATTAGAGATGTGAGTGGAATTGGACAAACTGGGAAGTAACGTGTGAAACTTCGTAGAATGGCACGAAATGAGAAGCTAGATGAACTGCTTGACCTGTTGGACCGTTCAACTAGCTAGAACTGCTAGACTGCTTCGAGCTGCTTAACTGCTAGACTGCTAGACTGCTTGGAGCTGCTAGACTGCTAGACTGCTAGACTGCTTGGAGCTGCTTAACTGCTAGACTGCTAGACTGCCTAGTGCTAAACTGCTTAACTGGTGTGATCTGACTTCATCTGTCTCTGGTTCTATGTGTATTTCGATAGAGAGTCAACACATGGTTAATGGCCTTTCACCCACTCGCCAAGTGGCCGATTCCTCGCAATTGCCACCGTCCACACGCTAGACGATTTCATGATTCAATGCCCTCGTAGCCCATAACCTTCGTTTGTTCCCTTCAAGAGGTTTCTCTTGCTGTCTTGGCCATGCCCCAGTTCCCCACACGGCTCAGCTCCCGATATACGAGCAGAATACGGGTATTTTTAGAAGCTGAGGACGCCCCAGCCGACAATCTGATTGTTGTTCGACACTGATAATGCCACATCCGTGGTGGTTAGGGTTCAATGGCCTCTGTCCCAAGAACTTTTTTGTCTCATCAATGCTCCACCAGAATGCCCTGATCGAGGCTAATCTCCGAGATATCCCAGGCAGCCAGACTGGGTTGCAGCCCGTCCGCCCCCGTGGGGTGGCCATATTGATTGCACAAGGTGCAATCAACCCGCAACAAGATGCAATTGTGGAGAGCAACAGCTGGCCATGGTAATACTGGGTAGGATTCTGGCCTCCTCTGCGCTCACTGCACCTGCTGCTGGTGCGGCCATCAAACCGGGCCCATGTGCACTCCAATTGTGCGTGGAAGGCGTGCTCTTTGTGTAAGTATTACCCTCTAAGCCCTTTCACGCTGTTCCAGTGTCTAAGGCAACTACACGCGAAAGCCACCAGCGGATAGTCAGCGATCAGATGGAAGAACAAACGTACTCGCTCAGAAATGGGCAATGGGGCCATTGCGCCATCGGCCAGCCAATAGAAACGGCTGTGCCCAACCGCTATCAAGATCTGGTGGGTGCGATTAGTAGCCCATAATGGCGGGGATCCTTCCTCGCAGTTTGTGTCACTTGTGCAGATTAACCACCCCAAGTTCCCACAGCTGATCTACCCAATTGGGGACCCATTGGACCCCTGGCGGGCACCCTTGACCAGGCTAACGGAGCCTGGTGTGAGCCGGCCAGGCATTGGGTGTGTTTGGGCCCGAATCACCGGCACTTCACCTCCCGTCGT
This sequence comes from Suhomyces yuchorum, assembly GCA_030571845.1. Lineage (NCBI taxonomy): Eukaryota > Fungi > Ascomycota > Pichiomycetes > Serinales > Debaryomycetaceae > Suhomyces > Suhomyces yuchorum. Next base: position 182,872 of record JAJLYW010000019.1, on the reverse strand, counting down.
ACATCTGCATGGATGCTTCCATCATCTCGGAGATAAAATATTCGGCACAGGGAGGCTTTGCCCAAGAAATATGTCAAGGTGAAATCGATTGCAACTTGAGGTTAGGTTAGGGTTACCATAGCGGGAGGGCATCGGGCTATGCTGGCTTTCTTGGCCGAATTACAAGGGGTTTTTAGCACGTTCATAATATTATTCTTATATAGTTTGGGGTTCATAGCTTAGCAAGCTTAGTTCTTCTTGACTCTAAGAAGTTGCTCGACGGTCTCAACAACAGAGGCCTCGATGTCGTAGTACTTGAAACCCCAGAGGTTGTCGGAGGCGGAGGTGTTTGGAGTACAGAAAACAGCGTTGTCGAGGGTGGTTTGGGTGTTTTCTGGGTTACCGACTGGAACAACATCGGAGAGTTCTGGGAAGTTGGCTCTGATGATGTTGGCGAAGGATTGGGTACTCCATGGGCCGTTGGCGACGATCCATCTCTTGCCGACAGCTTCTGGCTTCTTGGAGGCAATGATGTGGGCCTTGGCGACGTCTCTGGCATCGATGTAGTAACCAGCAAGTGGTGGCAAGGCGTCGGTGGACTTACCCTTGATCAACTTGTAGAGCATCTCGGAACTGGTGTTCAAGGTGTCTCTGATTTCGTTGTCGAAACATTGAGGACCGAACATGAAGGATGGGTTGACGGAGATGGCGTCGAAGTGTGGCTTCTCGTCTTCGATGTACTTCCAGAAGGCCTTTTCAGCAGCGACCTTGGAGTACAAGTAACCCAAACGACCGTTGGAGATGGCGGCTTGGTATGGGATCACGGTCCAACTGCTTTCGTCGGCTGGGTGACCCTTTTCGAGGGTCTTGTCACCGATGGAGGCGTAGGCAACGGCGGCGAAAGAGGAGGTGACAAGGAACTTGCTAAGGTTCTTACCGTAGGTTTGGGCAGACTTCAAGGCGAAGACGGTACCGTTGATGGCTGGTTGGATAAGGTTCTTCTCGACCTCTTCGTCGGACCAGTTGAATGGGGAGGCGGTGTGGTGGAAGATGGTGATCTCTGGGTTGGACTTGAGGACATCGTCGAAGGCACCCTCAACACCGATGTCTGGGACAATGGCGTAGGAGAACTTGTCACCCAAGTTGGCCTTCATGGCCTCACCTCTTTGTTCGTTTCTAACAGAACCGATGACCTTGTAGCCATCTTTGATCAACAATTGACACAAGTGTTGGGCGAGGAAACCAGAGGCACCAGAAACAAGAGCAGTAGACATTATATGAGTGTTGTAGATTGGATGTGGTAGTTGTAGATTGAGTAGTGGACTCGAGAACTGATTTGTAAATTTCAGGACTTGCTCGACTTTATATACTTTTCACTGGGGGCACAACCCCATTTTTCGCCAGGTCTCGGCTCTGGATGTACAATAATCACGGTGATAGATGGCCGTGCATATCCGTATAACTTCCCTACCTAGCGTGCGCAGATAATATGCACTGTCGGTTTTGTGATCGAAGTTTCACCATGCGGATGCGGCGAAAGGCGGCCATAGCTGCGGAGTCTGTGCTAGGTGCTGCCGCCTTAGACATGATGCGGATCACGGAAGTTATACACGTGCCGCGCACGTGAAATGGGGCCCGCGGGCACGTGCTATGTGGCACGAGTGGCCGGAGGAAGTAGAAGCGGGTGGCGCTAGGCGGCGTTAGCGCGGATCTTACCGTCGATTGTTTCCGCTCCAGCTGCAAGTCACATGATCGGATATGCAGAGGTGGATCCATCCACGGAAAGTAGCTCTGGAACGGACCGGCGGTCGTAGGACCTAGCCGTCGCCACCAAGTTGACCCATGGAGTGGTCAATGGCCTGCAAATGGGTCAGGACATGTGGGTCCCCGAAATCTGGAGCTGGATACCTTGAAATCGGCCAGTTTTGGCCCCAACTCTGGCCTTTTTGGGGCAATCAGAACCACCAACTTGGGCTTTCGCTAGGTTGACCAAGTCAGAACACTTAATATGGACCTTTCAGAACGTGGGACCGATGATTTGGCGGTTCATTCCAGTATACCAGCTATCAAAATAATGAATCGAGCATCCTTCGTGGAAAAAACGTCCTAACACCGTTGAAAATTACATTTGAAGTTATGTTACACATTATATTCGGGTATGGTAGCTTCGGATAATCAGTTGACTTGAGAGGATTATTCCAATGCTAGCAGAAAATACATGCTTCATACAATATCAGAAAGATCACATTGCTACTAACAAAGGTTTTGACTCAAATGAAATACTGGAATAAGAAGAAGGTCAATCTCTTCTGCCATGATCAACAATAAGTGAGTCAAGAAGTTTTGGAAAGAATTCAGTGGCTTTTGTTTCAAATTATGAAAAGGTCAATTTTTCTAAACTTTTATAATTTTTGCAAATTTTGTAAGTTTCTAAAAAGCTAAGAATTGTATCTCGTAATGCGACTGATGGAGCCAAGGAATACTTACAGATTGAAAGTCAATACCAAATTCAAAGCCTTATCGTACCCAATAGTACTTTCAAGGAGACGGTAATACACTACAAGTATAATTCCATAAATACTAACTTAATTTGATCAAGTTATTTTGTTAATTTCATACACGGATAACGGAAGCCTAAAAGAGATCCTTAGCAAGCTTGACGTCGTCAACATTCAAAAAGTCCGATTTGAGCTCGAATAAATCTTTCAAGTGTGAATTCAACAAGCTGTTTGGCCAGGTTACATCTCCCCAAATTCTGGTCTTGAGATCGAATTTATGGGCCAAATCGAAAAACGATTTAAGTGTGGACTTTTGCTCTTCGGTGAAACCTTCGTACTTGGCTGCCTGATAAGCTTCCTTGCCCAATAGGTCCAGCAAGGAGCCGCTGGCAACTTTTGATAACTTGCTGATTTCATGCAATTGCTTTTCGTCGGTGGAGCCCTTGAAGTCCACCAATGGTCCATCAAGGAACGTGTAACGAATCTGTTGACTCCTAACAAGCTCGGTGGGCAAGTTGCCGGTGATAGTGATCACCACTGGGCCCGGGTGATAGGTATCGGTATTGGCATCGTAGTAAGCAAGGTATCCTTTATCAATGAATGGTTGAAGCAAGGGACGGATCGCCTCGTATGTCGAGTTGGGCTCCGTCTTGAAGTCCATCCAGAGGTATAACGGCGTCTCGGGCGAGTTGTAGAACACTCCGTGCTTCGAGCCAATGTCCTCCAATAATGGGCTCTGAGAGCTCAAATGCTGGTCGATGTAGCTGAAAGTAGGGTTGGAGAACTCCAAGAATTGAAACAAAGGATTGAGGTAAAGATTAAACAAGGTGTCTATGGGCTTTAGATAAACCTGGTTATGGCCCACGTACACTTCGTTATCTTTGAAATACTCGGTTCTGGTCTTGCTGGACTGAGACCCACCAGTGGTCTCCGTCACCGTTCTCTCCAGCTTGTAACCACTGGGGAAGTACCACACATCACTCTCAATGCTCTGGCAGCCGGCACCCAACGCATCGAAGAACGGATCCCATCTCCAGTAGTCGTTGTGGGAGTGGAGCGGTTTCGGATAAACGTCTCTGGTCAAGCTTTCTATGGTATGGTTGAAGGGTAAAATTGGCGTGGTCAGCGATGTGCCATCGTAGGCCGCCACCGATGCAGGTGAACCACAAGAAGGTCTGAAGATACTGATCATGTTGAGGCCCGTCCGGATAGGTCCATAGTAGTCTTGATATTAGCGACTCGTGGGGCAGTCGTGCGCAGCCCGCAATTACGTCATATCATCTACCCTGCTGTGCAGTCGTGCACCCGGTGACGGTTTCACCAGACCAGGTTTGACGGAAAAAGAAACGGAGATGTTCCACTGGCTTCGGTGGCTTCGAGCCAGTGAGTCGGCCAACCGCCGATGCCGCCGGAGACTCCTCAGCTGCCTTCACCTTGTCGTCTGATCATCTCACTGCAGATCGGCCCGGTCACGTGCACTTTTACCCCGAACCAGAAACCGGAGGCAGAGCTGGAACCCAGTTCCCCAGGGGCACCAAAGGGGGCACCTGGAGAATGCATGCCCGCATCAAAACCCGCAATCGTAAAAAGAACAGCAGTTTCCGAACAATACTTTGGGGGTCCGCAGATGTCCCCCAAACAGGGACGGTGCCAATCCCACAACAGAGAAATAATAGAGCTGTGTCCGCCCCATAGCAATGGGCGGGCACCGAGCTTTTCTGGAGGACAACACTTTCGTGGGGTGACACCCCGCTGGAATTGACGGCATAGCCCAAGTTTCATGGCTTGCACAGAGGACACGTGACGGGATCCGGGGAAACCTCCAGCCAAGTGTGGACCCACCCCGCACAGCAGGGGAGCAGGGGAACCCACAAGGGTGCCCAACACAGCATGCAGCTGTCTGCTGACGCTGCTCCCGGCCCTGTCCTTGTGCAATCCTTCCCTACCGGCCACCCTGCCTCGTCACTGTCTCCCCAAGAAAACGCATCTTTACGTAAGCACGCATCTATCTACAGGATCCGGGGTGGCCAGGTACCAAGTTTCTCCGGTGTTGTTCCGCTGCCTCCACCGAATAGATGATACCTCCGTGTGGGGACGAGATCAACTGGCTGTGTGCACAACTTCCCCGTCAACCGTTGGTGTTTCCCAGGCCATCTGCCAACGCCCCGAATCTCCTCCACCATAATCGCGTCCTGCTAATCTATTTGTGCCTGTTTGTGGTGTTTCTCCGTCGGCGGAATCTTCGATTTCTCGGAGGAACACCCCGTGGGGCCTGCACACAGGCGGCAGTTGGCGGCGGTGCGCACACGTGAGCGCGCTATTCCAGCCTGTCATCGTCATCGGGCATGGAACTCTGCGCGCAGTGATGCGTTTCGGAACAAACACCCTCGTTTCTTTTTACAGTTTATGAGAGTGGTCTCGCCGTTTCTTTTGGTACCTCCCAGGCGGGTGCATTTTGTGGGGGAAGACCCCAGAAGGCCCGGAAACTATATAAGGAGACCAAGCTGCTGGCTTTAATCGACATCAATCAACAGCTTTCCCCTAGTCAAGTTCCCATTTCTGGTTCTTCCCCTGCTAATTGATCCGTTACTCGTGAACCCCATATTTCACTAACTCATACACACTCCACAACCCGCTGCAATGACTGTCGAAAACACTCAAGCCCCAGTTAACATCTGCAACAAGGACATCGGCTCCCTTCCTGCTGCTTTCCCAAACTTGTCTCCAAACATCATGGACCTCTTCTCCTTGGGTGAGAAGAGCGCCGTTGTCACCGGTGGTGCCAGAGGTATTGGATTCGTCATCTCCGAGGCCTACCTCCAAGCCGGCTGTCTCAAGTTGGCTATTGTCGACTACGCCGACAACAACGTTGTCATCGACAACTTGAAGGAACGTTTCCCAAAGGCCAAGATCACTTACCACCACTGTGATGTCAGAAAGGCCGAAGAGGTCGAACAAGTGATCAGCTCCATCTGTGCCGACTTTGAAGTCATCGACATCTTTGTCGCCAACGCCGGTATCGCCTGGACCTCCGGTGCCATGATCGACCAAGAAGACGACAAGGAATGGCACAACGTCATGAACGTCGACTTGAACGGTGTCTACTACTGTGCCAAGAACATCGGTAGAATCTTCCGTGAACAAGGTAAGGGTTCTTTGATCATGACTGCCTCCATGTCCGCTCACATTGTCAACGTTCCACAATTGCAAGCTGCCTACAACGTGGCCAAGGCTGGTGTTCTTCACTTGGGTAAGTCCTTGGCTATCGAATGGGCTCCATTCGCCAGAGTCAACACCGTCTCCCCAGGTTACATTGCCACTGAGTTGTCTGACTTCGTTCCAGATGATCTCAAGAACAAGTGGTACTCTGTCACTCCAAAGGGTAGACAAGGTTTGCCAAGGGAATTGTGCGGTGCCTACTTGTACTTGGCCTCCGACGCTTCCACTTTCTGCACTGGTTCTGACTTGAGAGTCGACGGTGGTTACTGTGCCGTTTAATGATGTATAATAGATAGATTAATAATGATAATTCCAATTGACTTTTAGACTTTTCTGTAAACTGAGCTAACTACATGAGCCAATTCTTCTGCCACACTATTAGGATTATCACTGCAAAGGAAATAGGCAACAGCCATTTTCTCCGAAAGCTGACCGGACCAAAGCATTTTACACTGCCTAAGAATACCATGGACAATCTTCACATTTACTCCACTTTTTTGGGCAGGCGATCCCATGCTACGAAGCCACCCATCCCCTGGTTCTTTTCACCTGATACCATCCCTTGTGCAAGGGCTTTTGGCCCCATCCAGGGGATGGCTTATCTAGGCTCTCTGCATAGTAGCGATGGTTAGTGGGGCAGAGGTGGGGCAGAAAAAAGTGTCGCCTCTAAGCGAAAACAGTACCTGTTACAGCCAGGTAGTTTTGCAAAGTTATTTTTGCATATTTGATAAATACTTAAAAACTATTGGTAGAATGTAGATGTTGAAACGATGCCCGCTAATCATGCCCACGTTTAGGAACTGGTTGAGAGAGCTGGAATCTTATACACCAGGAAAAAACCACCTGATGGGGTCACAAATGACGTAGAATTACATCAAAAGTCATCAAAACCCATGAATAGCCACCAAAGGTGCCTCCCAACCATAGTACTTAGAATAGTAGCTTGAAGGCCTAGATTGCTGCAATCAAATTTCCATCTTGCAACTGGTTTCTACGGAAAAGCACTATTCTTCACAGGTTTTGTGCACTTCTTAGGAATCAATCACTTCGTGATCTGCGTTATGTGTTTGCCACCATACCACTAAATGCACTTTATCGATCATCGCATGACATCAACAGCTCTGGAGCAACCTGCAAGAAAGATGACGGAAACAATCGCAACCAATACCTTCCAGAGAATAGTTACAAATGCGGTGGATCTCTGTAGTTCAGCTAATCTAGCATCTTTAGATTGCACGATCGGCAGAAGGGAAAGCCGCCTGATCATCCAACAACGTTGTGACTTCTTGCCGTTGGTATCAGCTGATTCACTGCTACAGCATTGCTTCGTCCACGCTTCTGTTACGAGTACATTGAAAAATTGGTGAAAAACTGGCTTCTACGGAAGAAAAACCACCAGTTTCTTGGTATCAACACCCCGTTATACGTGAGTTGTGCTGCCAAATGGGCCGCTGACATCCATTTTCATTGGATATCCATTGGATAAAAGTGATATCTCGAAACTGGCCGATTTTTCACTCTTCTGCATTTGGTGAAGAACGACACTAATTTTCACCCTAAATCGTTGCTAATTGGGTTGATTCCAACGGTGGCCGATCCCAAGCATACCCGTGACCTCCATGACACATTTGCCACCATAACCAGGGGGGCCAGGTTGTTGGTGGCCACCACCAGCAATCAACCCCGGCAAACCCTGTAGCCCGGAAAACCCCGCCGGGACTTGCGCGGAATCTGGGGTCGACCACGTCACGTGTGAGGTGCGCTTTCTAATATCGCCAATGCCATTGGCCCAATTGCCACAGCCAAACACCACCCCCTAGCAGGCCAACCACCCAGCCAATCCTCCTGTAGACCTCTGCACCTCACGTATACATCACCCGGACTCATTTCCCGTTTTTTCCCGGCCCAAAAAACCGCCCCATTCCCCCATTTTCGCTCTCTCGTCGCCGCGCCAGTTTGTGTCATTTCCACCAATAACTGCCCGAATTTTCTCCATCCATTTCTGCTCTTTTTCTAACTACCATCTTCTCCTTCTTCCATCAAAATGCTTTCATTACGTGCCAAGTGGAACGTGGGACGCCGGGCATTGTCGTCCACGGCTGTCCGTCGCCAAGTGATTGGTTCCAATGTCAAGGGAACCGACTTTAACGCCTCCAAGTACATGGGCCAAAAGTACCATGTCATAGATCACGAGTACGACTGTGTTGTTGTGGGTGCTGGTGGTGCTGGTTTAAGAGCAGCCTTCGGTCTTGCCGAAGCCGGCTTCAAGACCGCTTGTATTTCCAAGTTGTTCCCAACTCGTTCCCACACCGTTGCTGCCCAAGGTGGTATCAACGCTGCCTTGGGTAACATGCACAAGGACGACTGGCACTGGCACATGTACGATACCGTCAAGGGTTCTGACTGGTTGGGAGATCAAGATGCTATCCACTACATGACCAAGGAAGCCCCTCAATCCATCTACGAGTTGGAAAACTACGGTGTTCCATTCTCCAGAAACGAGGAGGGCCGTATCTACCAAAGAGCCTTTGGTGGTCAATCCAAGGAGTACGGTAAGGGTGGTCAAGCCTACAGAACCTGTGCTGTCGCCGACAGAACCGGCCACGCCTTGTTGCACTCCCTTTACGGTCAATCCTTGAGACATGACACCCACTTTTTCATCGAGTTCTTCGCCACCGACTTGATGATGGAAGACGGTGAGTGTGTAGGTGTCATGGCCTACAACCAAGAAGACGGTACTTTGCACAGATTTAGAGCCCACAAGACCGTTATGGCCACCGGTGGTTACGGTAGAGCCTACTTCTCATGTACCTCCGCTCACACCTGTACCGGTGACGGTTATGCCATGGTCTCCAGAGCTGGTTTGCCTTTGGAAGATATGGAATTCGTCCAATTCCACCCATCTGGTATCTACGGTTCCGGTTGTTTGATCACTGAGGGTGCCAGAGGTGAAGGTGGTTTCTTGGTCAACTCCGAAGGTGAAAGATTTATGGAACGTTACGCTCCTTCTGCCAAAGATTTGGCTTCCAGAGATGTTGTCTCCAGAGCCATCACCATGGAAATCAACGAGGGTAGAGGTGTCGGTCCAAAGAAGGATCACATGTTCTTGCAATTGAGTCACATCCCAGCTTCCGTCTTGAAGGAGAGATTGCCAGGTATTTCTGAGACCGCCCACATTTTCGCTGGTGTTGATGTCACCAAGGAGCCAATTCCAATCTTGCCAACTGTCCACTACAATATGGGTGGTATTCCAACCAAGTGGAACGGTGAAGTTCTTAAGAAGAACGAAAAGGGTGAAGATGAGGTTGTTCCAGGTTTGTTGGCCTGTGGTGAGGTTGCTTGTGCTTCCGTTCACGGTGCTAACAGATTGGGTGCCAACTCCCTTTTGGACTTGGTTGTTTTCGGTAGAGCTGTTTCCCACACCATTAGAGACTCTTTGACTCCAGGTACTCCTCTTAAGCCAGTCTCCAAGGACTTGGGTTACGAGTCCATTGCCAACTTGGACAAATTGAGAAACGCTAACGGTACTAAGTCTACTGCTGATATCAGACTTGACATGCAACACACCATGCAAAAGGGTTGTGCTGTGTTCAGAACTCAAGAAACCTTGGACCAGTGTGTCGAGCATATTACCGAAGTCGACAAGACCTTCGCTGACGTCAAGACCACTGACAGATCCATGATCTGGAACTCCGACTTGGTTGAAACCTTGGAATTGCAAAACTTGTTGACTTGTGCTACCCAAACTGCCGCTTCTGCTGCTGCCAGAACCGAATCTAGAGGTGCTCATGCCAGAGATGACTACCCAGACCGTGACGATGTCAACTGGAGAAAGCATACCTTGTCTTACCAAACCAACTTCGGTGATCAAGTCAAGTTGGACTACAGAGATGTCATTGCCACTACCTTGGACGAGAACGACTGTAAGCCTGTTCCTCCAGCTGTTCGTGTCTACTAGATGCGTCGGGCATATTTACATGCATTCGTATGACGTGGTCTGACCGGTCATTGTTAGTTATTTATTCAATATAGGCGCTTCTTATGAATTTATGTTGAACTGTCTATATACGTAACGTAGCGGAGGTATAGGAGCTTTCTCGAGCTGCAATGGACTGCGTTTAAGCGGTCTGTATCCCTCAGAACACCTGGTAATACTTAACTAAATAAAACAGCAGATGGACCGTATCACACTACATTCAAGATCATTATATTTGGAATCAGACTGGAAAACTAACATTAGAGATTCTGGTGTACTTAAGACAGAAAGCCAGGGATATTTAGAATTAAAGATTAGGATGTAAAGTTAAGTGAAATATTTGGAACTGTAACACAAAGGGGAACTAGAGAGCCAAGGAGAGAGCATAAAAACTAGCTGAACCACCAGACAAAGCGACACCAAAGCCCAAAGACTACGCTTGAGGCTCTATTCGTCCAACCTTCTGGTTGTTTGTCTTAAATCAAGCTAAGACACTCCAACTTTCTTGGAAACTATCAGCTACTGGATATCGCAGGGAAGCCGGTACGGATAATAGCACCCAAAAGCAACCACAAACGATTTCTCCGAATGGTTATGGAAACTCGTAATCGGTGTCCAACGTCTGAATCACCGGTGGTTTGAAACTCTTTGATCTCAGACATTATTAACTAGGAAGCTTATTCATCGGAATAACCATCACCGCATCGGCGAGCCGCTGGGCCAAATCTGTTAATTGCAAGGGTCATTAAACTCCAGCTTACATTGCTAATGGGCTACTCAATCTTGGCAAGCGTCCGTGCCCCACATTCTGTTTGATTTGGCCACAATAGGTGTAAAGTCCGCATCTCCAGAGGACGTAGACGGTTGCGGAACGGGGTGCAACGGCCATCCAAGCAAGGAAAAAGCTCGAAAGCTTGCCAATACGATCGAAGAAGCCCGGGACGTTGGCCACGTTTATGCCTGGTGACCGCTCCGTTCGCCGCCAGATCTCCAGTATTCCACCCACTTGGTCTAAGTGGGTATGAGGCCGGTTTCGAGCCCACGCAGATCCCCTTCCAGGCTCGAGGAATGTGACATCATTGGCCCGTTGATGCAACCGCTGCCGGGCACTACAGACACGCAGCCCAACAGCCCAGCCGGGTCTGACATCATCGGCCCCATGCCCGTAATACCATTACATCAGCGATTACATCAGCCCTTACATCAGCCCTACATCAGCCCAACGTAATAGTGCTTCTCGGAACATCCTCATGCATATCGTCCGGACGATACGCTTCCATGCAGGAGGCGACAAAAGGCAGCACTAGCCACTAGCCGTTCCTACCCCGAACCCCGACCGGACCACATCACTGGCCTTGGGGCCCCCTCCGCTGGACCCCACACGGCCATCCGTCGGGTCCTTCCGTGGAGCTCGAGGCCCCCACATCCCCCACCACCTGCCCAAGCCGTGGCTATTGTAGCGCATGCTGTTCGGAGACGCAACTTTACCACTGCCACTGTTTCCCGCTACGGAGGGGCTGCCTGCATGCAGGCAGCTGCAGGGTGCCACTCCCTTTGGCGATAGTCTTGTTTAGCAATAGTTGCTAGACCCCGAGGCTGTTTCCGTTTCAACTATAAATACGAGCGGGTTTTCCTTCGGAGTTACTTCTACTCATCACTTCTCATCTACACCACTACTTTGGCCTTTTGGATATTCTCAAAAACCCCCAAAGTTCGTCTCATCCCTGGAATCACTAAATCAGGGTCCTTATCTATAACCGCTCCGCTCTCCCACAACTAGCGCCAAATCAACAGATCGACAATCGCCAAAATGGCCATCACTTCACTCATCAACGAGGCCGTGGGCCCATTGCCCACCCAGCCACCTTCCTTGCCCGGCAACGTGCTCGAGTTGTTCTCGCTCAAGGGCAAAGTGGCTTCGGTGACCGGATCCTCCAATGGTATTGGCTGGGCCGTGGCCGAGGCCTACGCCCAGGCCGGTGCCGACGTGGCCATCTGGTACAACTCCACTCCTGCCGACGACAAGGCCGAATACCTCAGAAACACCTACGGCGTGCGCTCCAAGGCCTACAAGTGCAATGTTGGCAGCCACGAGGACGTCGAGAAGGTGATAGACCAGATCGAGCAGGATTTCGGCACCATCGACATCTTCGTGGCCAATGCCGGTGTGGCGTGGTCTGAAGGCAGATCGCTTCACGCCGAGGGCTTCGAGGGATGGAAGAAGATCGTGGACTTGGACTTGAACAGTGTGTTCTACTGTGCCAAATCCGTGGGGCGCATTTTCGAAAAGAACAAGAAGGGTTCCTTGATCATTACTGCATCCATGTCCGGCCACATCGTCAACGTTCCGCAATTGCAGGCCCCATACAACGCCGCCAAGGCCGGGTGCTTGCACTTGAGCAAGTCGTTGGCCGTGGAATGGGCCCCATTCGCCAGGGTCAACACCGTCTCGCCAGGATACATCCAAACCGACATTTCTGAGTTCGCCGAAGACGAAGTCAAGGAACGCTGGTGGAAGTTGATCCCATTGGGTAGAGAGGGTGTCACCCAGGAGTTGGTAGGTGCATACTTGTACTTAGCGTCCAACGCCTCCACCTACACCACCGGTACCGATATTCTTGTCGATGGTGGTTACACTGCTCCATAAATGTACCAGTATAGAGTACTGGAGCTCATAACTTAATAATAGACATAATAGGCCTTCCATGGACTACTTGTAGAAACAAAACTTCCCATGATTTCACCAGAAACCTTCCCTCAAATTTGAAGTGGGAGTCGAACGGCATCGGTAATGTTCACATTGGCAATTTAGTAAAGTGGAAGCACTAGTAACAATCGGGAAATAGTTCCTTAGTAAAATTATAGAATAATAGAAGTTATGAGAAAGCGAATTGATTGGCTGAACCTGGCGTACCAGGAAACGAAGCTTAGAGGCATTTCAATTCAAGTTTCTTGATCCAAACTCACGATAAGAGCATTAAACTGGATTGGAACGTAGTGAGATAGTTTCTAATGCTTAGTAGTCTTATTGGACCTTTCTGAGTACTCTACTGGTAAGAGCAATGGACATGAGCAATTGAGAGGCCAAACCGAATAAACTCCAGGAATCAACTGTAAGAACGGACTCAAGGGAAGCATGGACCAACTACAGTCCAACTTCAAGCCCCTAAGCCACATAACTTCAATCAATTGTCAATATGTTTCCAAATAGGCACAAGGGGTAAACCTTTTAGAAGGGAAATCCTGATATGAGGGGTGTATCTACTACTACGTCAGAGGCACATCTAATTTGTAGGTTGAAGAACTAAATGATGAAATGAACTAGAAGATGACATCATCTTCGTTTTCTTGAAGGATATCCGAGGCGTCTTCCAAGGCAGACTTTGGCTCGGCAGGCTCTGGCTCAGCAGATTCTGCCTCTTCCACTGGAGCATCCGAGTCCGAGGGGGGTTTGGCGTCGGAATCGTCAGACCCAGACTCTGCTTTGGCTTTGGCGGCTTTGGCGGCTTTGGCGGCTTTGGCGGCCTTTTCTTCGATTTCGGCAGCAGCAATGGCCTCTTGCTTCTTTTCCTGGACCTTCTTCAACCGGTAGAACTCTTCTCTGTCCACCTCGTCCAACTCAGAGTTGATGTATCCAATGGTGTTCTCAGTACGAGGGATGATCACGTGCTCGATGGCATTGACTCTTCTGTTGGTCACCTTGATAACCTCGTCCAAAATCACAAATGCTGTTTGCAAAGAGGCCAACTCCACCAAGGTCTCGACCGCCTTGGTGTACACCAACTTTGCCTTTTGGACCTGCTGACCACCACGGCCCAAACCGGTCAACTTGAAGTCGTTGATTTCTTCGTTCACATGGCTTTCAAACGTGGGCAAGTAGACTCCCGACACGTTCTCCTGCTTGGCACGCACCTGGAAACGGGCTTTCTGCACCAGTTCTTGCACTTGGTACCCGATATTGTCTCCGGTAGCGTATTGGACCTCAGCAAGTGAGAAAGCAGCCGTCTGCATCACCCGGCCCATCTTTCTCTTACTCTCGTCAATTCTTTGAGTGATTTCACGGAAACGCTTGGTCAAAGCTTCCGACTTTCTCTTCAACAATGAATGACCCTGTTGGGCGCCCTTGAGCTTACCCTTCATCACACCCAAAGTCATTCTGGTGGGAAACACCTGTTCTCTATTACCGGCTCCCGACATGGCGACCTTTTGCAATCAATCTCTCTAAGTTCACAGCACGTGTCAATCACCAATCAGATGCTATCGGCGCTGGTGGTTTGCGTGGAGTGGAGTAGGGGAGTGGTTTTGGAAGATACGAGACTGAAGTTGTCGATAGAGACTGTCACGTGCACAAAGCACACGTGACTTTAGAGGATGCCATGTAGAAAACGTGCTTCGGCACCGTTAGTGGTGGCTGTTTAAGTAGTGACTCTAGTGCTGCAGACAATATGACCATATGGCACCGTTGGTGAAAGTAACGGTAGTAGTAGCGAGCTCCCAGAGAGCTCTTCTGAGCACTTGTTCGGGAGAGGTGAAAAATCGCCTCGGTAAGATTGACACTCTTTCCTCGACCATTTCAACTCACCTGATTAGCTCTAGCTAGTGTGATCTCGGTATTTTGGAAGCTATGGAACTTAGACAAGCTAGCTTCTGCTCTTTATTTGCAATCATCACCACTTAAATATGTAGGTACACGACTCCAACTTCGAAGCACGTGACACTCTATCTAGGGCATCGATAGTGTCTAGAATCCAGTGTCTCCTACCCTACCATTCCTACGGGTTACCACCAACGTTCAAGTGGAGAACCGGTTTATTTCCGAGCTCTGTATCATAGCTAGTACCCAATAGGATATTTCAGCCCGAAAACCAACTTTTTAGCTCATTTTGTATCACTATGACTTGGGCCATCGAGGACTTAGTGACAGAAGCAGATGTTCAAATCGAGCAGGAGTTGGCCAAAGACCCCCAAAATGTGGAATTGTGGAAGTCATACTACGAAAGTTCGTCCTCTTCGGATCTCTCAAAGAAAATATTCATCCTTCATCGAGCTGTCACAGCTATGCCAAGATCCATCGAGATGTACACCATTTATCTTGACCTTTTGGAGGAAATGCTTGCTCCATTGGATTACTACCACCACAAGAAACAATTTCAAATCGTGAATCGAGTGTATCAAAGAGCATTGGAATTATTGAGCTCAAATGTTGAGTTATGGAACAGATTCTTAAACTTTTTGATCACCAACCAGAAATGTGAAATAACAATGATACGACGGACATTCAACCACGGTCTTTTAAGCTTGAAGGATAAGACTCATAATCTCTGGCCATTATACCTCGATTTTGCCAATGAAGCAGGAGGGTTAACCTGTTGTGAGGTATACCATAAGTACCTCCAAGCACTTGGAGGTATCCAGAACGCTAGTGGCTCTCAAATCCTCGATTGTTTGAGCAAATATCTCGAGTATGAACATCGAGTTTATGCTTTGGAGCTATACAAAAGTCTCATTGAAACCGAAAAAGAACTTCCTGTTTCTCCGCTACAAGTTTTGACCGATTACCTCTCACTTCTTGAAGAAATATGCACAGATCAACCTTCTGACAACTTTGCTACTCAGTTCAGCTTACTCATTAAATTCGGCATTGCTAAGTATCCTGATCAGATGGGTCTGTTGTACACCAAGTTGTGTAAGGTTTATTCCAATGTGGGTAACTATGCCCAAGCCAGATACTACTATAATAAGGGCCTCGAAAGCTGTACAAACATCAAAGATTTCGTGACGATCTATGAAGCATGGACAGAGTTTGAAGAGAATGTGGTGGTAAGCCTTTCTACCAAAGTTGAGGATTTACAAAACGATGAAGAATCCCTGGATACGTTGGCTAGGGAGTTGGCGACCTTGGATTTCCGTATCAACTACTTAGATCAATTGGTATCTAATAGGCCGTTCTTGTTTAACGATATGATGATCCGTCAAGAACCTCATAATTTAGATCATTGGTTTGAGCGAATTGAATTATACGAAGGCAATTTGGACAAGGTCTTGCCTACATACGCCAAGGCATTGACCAATATCAATCCCCTCAAGGTGAGCTCGAACAAGTCGAATTCTTTACCGCTATTATGGAAGAATTATGCTGGAATTTATTCTTCTAGAGGAGATTGGAAAACATCCAATTTAATTTTCTCTAAATCGGTAACCTCTCAGTTCAAATCCGTGGATGAATTGGTCAATCTCTATATTGAGTGGACCGAGTCCATCTTGAGCTCGACCTTGCCCGATGCTGACACCAAAGCCATCACCGTTGTGGAAGATGCTTTATTCAACACACCAGGGACTGATCACTTGCGCAAGAGTATTCCCAAGAATCTAGAATTATGGGCATTTTACATTGATTTGCTCCAATCATTTTTGGATGAAGAGGAAACCAAAAAGTATTACTTCGACAAGATCGTCCAAGCATATGCCAAAATGATTGAACTCAAGATTGCAAGTCCGAAAACTATCCTTGCGTACGCAGATTTCTTACAAGAAATGCACTATAATGAGAGGTCATTGACCGTATACGAACTTGGACTCAATTTGTTCAGGGATAACGAGCTCAGATTTGAATTATGGAACGTTTACCTATCAAAAGCTATCAGCATGAAACTCAGCTCAGAAAGAATTAGGGATTTGTTTGACACATGCTTAGATGAAAAGGAAGGTTGTCCAGCAGAGTTGGCGAAAAGTTTTGTGGTTTTATACTCTAATTTTGAGAAAGAGCAAGGCTTGATTTTGAGGGCCATGAAAGTGCTTAAGCAAGGAATCAAAAAGCTTTCTAACGGTATTAATATGAATTCCAATGGCTCCATTAGGGACAAGATCGCCAATGATAAGTTTGAACTATTCAAGATCTCATTTTCCTTGACTTCTGATACTGAAAGTAAGAGAGGCTTATATGAAGAAGCAGTTGAAGATAGTCAACTTTCGTTGGATCATCTAATCAAAATTTCTAGTGAATTCATTGATTTTGAAATATCACAAGATCAAATCAACAGGGCCAGAAGCCTTTTTAAGTATATCTGCAAGTTATGCAATCCCAAGAATCTTAGGAATATCCATATAATTGAAATATGGGCAAAATGGGAGAAGTTCGAAGTTGATTTCGGTAATGAAGTCAAGTTTAAGGAAATGCTCAGATTCAAGAGATCAGTGACGGAAGACTTTGAAAAGGTCAGTCAAAATAACGAAGAGTTGAATCCAATGGGTTTCATTAAAGCAGAGACTGTTGGAGGTAATGAAAAGGTCCAAGCAAAGAATCCAGAAGAAATCGATATGGATATGTAATTAATAGCATTCTATACTACTGGTAATTCATATGATGAATAATATATCTATTGTATCCTATATCCTTAATCTAAAATGTAATGCTGTGAAGAAATGAAGAAAATCAAATCAGAACTTCTTGAAAGCGTCGACCCATTTATCGACAAAGCTATTCAAGTTCATAAATTGATCCGTTGAATGATTGAGCTTGATAGATTTATTAGATCTAATCAACTCTTGATGATTATTCCAATTAATGTGATAGTATTGGAAGATTACCATTAAGAAGGTTTGCATGATTTTTAATTCATTCTTCTTCTTGGTTTTCCTAGAATTTGAATAAATAATGAGCATTTGTAAAAGTTTGACCATCAATTGAAGTGCAGAAGAATTGATTTCAACACTAGCTTCTTCATTTGTGCTAGTACTAGTTCTTGGTGTATCATTGTCTGGTGGATTTGAGTTCTCGTTCGAGAAACTGCTTGAGCATGGACTATTCCACGAGAGTCTGAAGTGTTGCTGGGTCATTATAGGTGTCGATGGGGCAGATAAACTCAACGGCAATTTATCATTAATCTGAGCCAAAATGTCGAAAAAGGAATTAGACTTGAGGTTTTCAAATTCTCCGAGGTTACTCTTGAATCCATTCAAATATTTTGCAAGATGCGTGGATTGATATGAAGCTTGCTTAGGATTGGTCCATGCGTCCAAAACTGAATTAAAAGCAGTTAACAAATCATCATCAAAGACTTCCTTATTGATTAATTCAAGTAAGCAATAAATCTCTTGCATTGAATAGTTTGGTTGGAACAACAACAAGAGTAATGGAATCAAGAATGATTCTTCATGCTTGCGTAATCCATATTCAGAAAATGACTTAATATAAAGTAGGTATCTGAAACTTTCTTCGAATTTTAACAAGCTGAAATTTTCATTTGTTGGTTCGATTTCTTTCAAGATACATTCAAAAAGTGGCTTTTGTAATACACTTTCAATGATGTTGTTGAATTCGATATCCTTATTGTTTTTGATTGTGTCAGATAAATTAGTGTAATTTTCATGGAAGGTGGTAAAATCATTATTTATGATATTGACACATTCACTTCCGACTTGATTGTTGGATAATATCTTCATAAAAAATTGATATCTCAATGATGAGGGAACATTGAAGTCCCAAGCCATTTTTCTTATGGAGTTCTTCTCATTGCCGAATTTCTTATTGAACTGCTTCGAATTTGGTTCATCGATCAAGGTCAAGACCATTTTAATCCATTGTTGGTAATTTTGCATGAGGACCTGGTTGGACTTTTTTCTTGAATCATTAAAATTCTTATTATTGAGTTCATAGTTATTCAAAACCTTTTGAAATTCTTTGTTGTGTTTAGACTTATCCTCTTCAGATTTTGGGGGTAAATGTACTGGTCTCGTTTGATCCAAAACGCTAAGTTTCTCTGCTGAGATTAATTGCAAATCATCGATAGAAGATTGATGCTTCACGTAATTAGGCAACTTGTTCAACATAGTTTGTTCTCTTGAATCCTTTGCTACTCTGGCAACCGAAGTAGATCTTTGATCATAAAAGTTAGAAATGTTTCTAGTAATTTCAGAGTCGTCAATGGAAGTATGAGCTGGAATAAAGCTTTCATCTTCCTCAACTATACTATCTTCAGTTGCACTGAATTTAGAGTTTCTGATGTCGGTTTGAATAGTCAATTTCTTTGATGATTCACGAGAAGTATTCATTGGTCTTGGATGTGGCTTTGAGTTGACGTTATACTTATCATTGTCATTATCAACCATGAGGTCACTATGACTGAATAATTTATGACTATTAAGCAGTTCTGTTGAGGAGAAGGATCCTGATTTCATAGTACTGGGGGTGTGAAGACTAGAATGACTTTTCAGATTCAACAGATAAAGCTCACTGTGATTCTTAATTACGGGAACATTGAAGATCAAGTTATCTAAATCATAAGATAAGATTTCATCGTCATCATCATTTTCCTCGTACTTTTTCTTCCGCAAAAGTTTTCTTTCTTTGGATTCTTTCGAACTCAAGTATCTTGTTTTCGATCTCATGAGCCCGGGATGACCTTGTGCCATGGAGAAGGTGGCTGCCTTCAGTTGAGATGTAACTCTATTTGTTTTGTTGATTTGGGGAGTTGACATCGAACGCATACCAATCTTATTGGGAGGAGCGTAGGTCAAGTTTGACGCAGAATGATTCGATGACAGAGTCATGCTTCGGGCGAGATGGGGGAACGATTTTGCGCCTTCGACGTGGCCTGCTTTGGGTAGCACATCCGAGTTGTTTTTGGAGGTGATGGTGGAAAGCGATGCATTAGGTTGAATGTCGGAGCCGTCGGAGCCAGTGGACTGGTTGGCGTAGCTGTAATTGAAAACGTCATCCTGATCATCACCTTCGTCAAAGCTATGGGTGTCGCCGTTGCCCTTGTAATAGTTGAATGACGGCGAGTCCAGAGGAGAAGAGTTGATGATGGAGTTGCTGGTCATGGAGCTCAAGCGCGACTCGAGCATGGGGTTGGTGTGGTCTTTGGAGTCAAACTGAGAGGATGCTACCAGCGATGCTTCGTCGGAAAAGGTCGATTGCAATGAAACGATGGAGTCTCCCGACACAGGACGATTCAAGGGGTCCTTGCGGCCGGTCAAGTTTAGCGACGAGGTCGAGAGCTTTTTGACAAAGTAGTCACCTGGTCTCTTGATGTGGGACTGTGCCAAAGGCACGGTTGCTTCATTAAGGGTGGAGAGCGAGGACAACGAGCCGATTCGTTTGGGGCCAAACTTCTTCTTTGCCTGGGGCACTAGCGAGGTGGGCGGGCCTAGCGATGTGGACGAGCCGTTGGTGTGGATGGATAGACTGGATGTAGATGGCATTTGGTGGAGACTTATGGAAGACCCTTGGTAGTGTTTCTTGGAGGAGATCGAGATATCGTAGTAGTTATCGTTGGGGTAGGTCATGATGGATTATGGGAAGCGAGCGACTAGGAAGAGGAAGTTATAGGGGAGATGGTGTAGCTGGAGCGGGAGCTGGAGCAGGAACTGGAGCTAGAGCTGGCGGCACGGAATGGACTTGAAACCAGCGCAATGTCACTGGGAATTTGTGTGTAAGAAGTGACGGTAGAAAGTGGCAGGTTGCGGTGTGGGAAGAGCTATGGAAGGGCCACGAGGAGGGGTGATTAGCCGATGCCTTTATAATGGATGGGAAGAGGAAGGAGCAGGCTTTGACCGGAAAGTGTCTGTCTGGGAGCAGATGCAGAGTGGTGATGCAGAGGGCAGATGCAGAGAGCTGAAGTGTGAGCTGAGGATGGGAGTGTCTGAGCGTCCGAGGATCAGTGTCTGAGACGAGTGTCTGAGTACCGGAGACGATGGGGAGTGATGCAAGACGCAGACAGCGGCGAACGAGTGGCCAGATGTGCAAGAGGAGGGACGTAGAGGGTAGCTAAGCAAATGGCGGTGGTTTCCCGAGAATCCTGATCTTCCGTGTAGTGAGTTGGATGGCACGAGTAGCCCGTAAACATGAAAACTTTGGGACAAAGCGACAAAAATAGCGAAGGCGGTCGGCCGTCCACGTGACCGTGAAGTACCCGGTTGCTTGCGGTCGCAGACCCTCACGATTGTCGCGGGGGCGCACGCCCAATGCGGAAGGGGGTGCGACGGTTTGGGAACGCGGTGTCAGTAGAACATGCATGGGGCAGGGGCACAGCAGCGAGCGAAGGAACAGCTTTATCTGGGGCAAGGGCCCAGGACGCAGTGGGGAGAGGCCAGGTGTGGGTTTGAGGAAGGTCCCAGGTGGGTGCTACGGACTGGCTGGGTCGGGGCACTGCTTGACCGGGGAGCAAGTCCGACAGCATCCATGCATATTGGGTGAGGTGAAAAATGTCTGCAACTTTTGACGCGGTGCGAGCCGGGGGATCGCCGGGCTCGTGGCCCAGCTGGTTTGGGCCGAAGCCCATTTCACGTGGGTCTGGCCAAACAGAGGCTCGAGACGTGGGCGGGCGCCACGATCGTGCCAGTGGGCAGACTGGCGTTCCCCAGTGGAACTAAACAAACCAGCCCCAGCCGGCTGGTGCTGGGACTATTGTGGAAACACATTCTGGAATGGGACTCGCCAGAAATGCGGTGTGCACACGACCAGTGACCCCATCGCTAAGGGCAATATTGACGTGCACGCCCATCGTCCCCATCGGGTGGGTGCAGCTCGGAGGTAGCGAGTGTCTGCCGGCGACGTGCTTGGCGATGGCATCAATGTCTGACACATTTGGCCAGGGCCATGGGGTGGCCCGTTGCGCGGCCTATGACGGTCCTTGTTGTGGCTATTGGCCATCGGCACTCTTCAGGTGCCTCTCTCTGATTGAGTGTGTTACGAGAATGGCCAGATTCCTCCGGTGCTTTTGTCCTATTGTGATGTTTGTAGGATGCGATTTTTCAAATTGTCTGCAATTTCGCCTGAGATTTGGCAACGGTGCGCCGACATTGATGACAGTTTCGGGTGGTGCGTCTGGAAAGGTGTGGTTTCTTTAGTCAGATTGTTAGGAGTCAGATTGTTAGTAGTCAGATAGCATCTGATAGTCAGATTTTGGTGGCCAGTTTCTTGCGGCGAGTTTGTTTGTGGTCAGGTTGTTGTTGTTTGACTGTTTGTTGCTGTTGTTGTTCTTGTTATCGGCAGTGGTGGTTAGATCGATGGCAGCCACATGTTTGTAGTTACATTTGTTCCTAGTGGACTGCAGGAGCAAATGTCTGGGACATGGAGTGTTGGGATCAGACACTTTTCTTATGTCTGAGGCATGGAAGCCCAGAAGCCCCGGTTTCTCCCGAGGGTACCAAGGCAATGGGTAAGGAGTCCCCACCGAGAGCCCCTTGTAGACTTTGCCTGTTGTGATCTGTTGGTGATGTCAAGATGATCTGTCATGATGAGCTCGTAATCTGGCCCTGGTACTTCACATGCTGTTCGCAGCTTCCAGAATTGCCTATTGCTTGCCAATAGTCTCGCATTGCCTGGCCTGCGTTATTTGCATCCTCTGCAGCATTGCACGGTCTGGTATGCGAGTTCGCAATGTCTGCGTTTGCATCGTGTGCATCATTTGCATCGCTTGCATACTACTTCGTTTGCATATGTTCTGGTGCATATCCTCTTGGCTCCTGGTAGTATAACTGGGGTCAAGACATGGACTAGGGGCACTGGTTGACGTGAACTCCTGCTTGGCGCCCAGCAATGACGGTCAATTTTCCAAAACACTCAATGGCTGCGAAAACTTCGGGTGAAATATTGCCCCACAACTCCTGACAACTCCTTGTCGAGCGTTCCTCGAGTAATCACACTTCCGGCTGTACCAACAGCCAGTTTCAAAGTTCGGTTCGATTGGTATGGCTGTTGCTGTTTTGTGAACAGGTACCTTTTGCCAATGGTCTCTTGATTACGGGATACTGTAATAATACAGTTCTGAAACTGTAATTATGCTCCATAAATAATACTACTTCTGATTATACTTGAGACGTAATTGTACACTTGAATATACTGTAGCTCCGAATCAGTTCCAATTCCCAGTTCTAGTTCATGCTATAGTTAGGCAAACGTTTTACTTTGATTGCGTTGTACTTCCAGTCTGTGTTAGTTTTAATTCTGTTCTATACTTAGGTTTGCTATCATCTAATTCGATATTGTTGCTGTGTATTAATGTAGTTCTAGTTGCAATTGTAATTGTGAGTATAGCTAAATTCGTAATAATGACAACATGTAGAATACTAAACGTCTCAAGAATCCTAAGAGACTGCCGATCGCCCCCTTCAAGCGGTGAAACTCTGGAGGGTCTTCGATAAAATGCAGAAACCTGAAACACGAAAATATTTCGCCAGGAAACTTCAAATGATCAACAAGCTGGATCTCCAGATTCACCAGACGAAAATCTATGCGGCATTCGCTCACAGCCGAGATCTTGGGAATGTTTCAGTGATGTGGATATAATAAATAATAATAGAATGTCGTAAAAGGGATGTTCATGCGTTGGCCGCTATATTGTTGTGGATTGCAGCGTGAAATTGCTGATGGATTGAGGATGAAAATTTGGGTCTATTGGCACGCTCGTGGAACCAATAAATGCATACACGATAAATCTCGTCTCCCACCGTAACGAGCAAAATCAATCTGATTTCATGGGATCTCGAGGTGGATTTCATCTGCTGAAAGCAGTTTATTGATCGTGAACTGGGCGCACAGTATCGATCCAATCGGTGGTACTCATCTGTGACAAACGAGACAACGCACGAGCAAAAGCAAACTTTTCCTCGTCATTGGCAAACATCGAAGCCTTCTTGGCAATCAGCTTGTCGAAACCGTGCTTCACCACCAACTCATCTTCTTCAAAAGTCTCTTCACTGCCCTTATCTTGCTGGCGTCGATACAACTGATAATTCCCACTTTGTAAGTCTTCCGGCTCCACAAACAAATCATTAAACAGCGCAGCGGACGTGACAGCCAACCTGCCGTGGGCATCGTAAACTGCATCCAAGAAGGTGATGAACCTTCTCACCGTATCACGTACATTGATGCTGAGGTAGGGGATATCAGTCACCACGAAAGATTGGAAAGAGTTGGCCAATGTTAAGTAGTCTCCGGCAGCCAAGGGCCTTCCGCATAACTCCTCAAAGGTGAACTGGGCAACGTATGGAGGCGAGCATTTTGGTACCTTAAGTGAACGTCCCCATACTTCAAGTGTATAATCTGTAAGAATTTCTGGACTGTCGTTTGCAGCGTTGAAATAGTCGAACCAAGCCTGTTCGTGTTCTCGGCACTTCTTCTGGTTGGTTTTGGATGTCCACTTCACTCCTGGCTTGGGGTAATGGTATACTGCACTCATTGGCTTGGGGATTTTACGGTAATCAGTGGGGGAGTTCAAATAGATAACCTTGGTCTGATTCTTGATTTGCTGGATGCAAGGGATGAAGGAAACTCTCTGAATACCATTCAAGTACAAATCATCGGGAGCTCTGTTGGAAGTTGCAAAGAGAATCACCCCATATTCCGGAGACAAGAGCATGGCCAAAAGTCGTCTCAACAACATGGCATCGGCGACATCTGTGACCTGGAACTCGTCGAAACAGAGGACAGTAGAGCTTTGGGCGATTTCGGCTGCGAGAAAGGGAATAACATCGAGATCGTAGTGCTGGTGCTCCGCCTTCAACTGGTGTGATCTCTTGTGGAGATGCTGCATGAACTGGTGGAAATGGACTCTCTTCTTGGGCAAGTTGCGTGGAATCGTAGAGTAGAACAAGTCCATCAACATGGTCTTTCCACAGCCCACATCCCCATATAAATAGATCCCAGATGGTGTTGCAGCTTGCACGGCACTCCCCTTGGATTTCAGCCCAAAAACCAGCGAGAACAACTTCGAGATACCCTTCTTGGGCACCAAATCGTCAAGTGACGGGATCGTCACGGTGGGAGGGGTATAGTCCACCAAGTTTTGGTGCAAGTTCGATAAACTGTCGATGATTCGTCTTTGATACGGGTCGTCACGGAGACGTCCCGTGGCCACCTTGGAGTCGTAAGCTTGCAACGGCGTCATCACACTGGCCGTGGGAGTCACGAAGTCGTGTTGCAAGTCGATGGTAGCTGCAGGGGCAGCAGTGGTGATGGCAGAAGAGAACCGAACCCTGTGCAGAACAACTGGGAATCCACATTTTGTGGCCCAAACAGAGCCCAAGGCCGACCGCTTGAGTACCCTGATCCCTATCAACATGTCTATGGAGGTCTAAAGTGTAATACCGTCTAAGGTGGTGGGAATCAGAACGGGGAGCCGAGTAGGAGTAGAGCTTGTAGTGGAAGTACACTATGGTCATAGTGGATATAGTGGGTACGCGCACGACATACCCCGGACTTTTCTCGATCACGTGAGATAGACTTGGGAAAGGTGGTGAAGGTGCAGGCCTGTGCTGGGAAACGCGCTGAAACTGGAGATGACACCTCGGCAACAGATATTTGCGTTCTTCTGGCATTGTTTTCCGGCACTATCCGGTGCTTCGGCTGCACATCCACACCTATTGTGCTTCGTGCTATTGGTTGATCTCGCACGATGTTGACCACTGTGCACGTGACCTCATTTTTTGTGGTACGCGAACGACCTCGAGCACGACCCTAACATCAAGGTAGCACTACTAGCAAACCTGCCAGCCAGACGTCCATCCCATCCCACTGCTGCTCATACACCTTTGCGTTCAAGATAACGATAGAATATGTCACAAACACCAGAAGCCGGGGGAATAGATCTCCAGGAACTCTCCGATATCGCCACAAGACCACATTCATTCAAACAGAACTCGACTCGTCCAAACCCACCAAGAAGGTATAAGACCAGCAAGCAACTCTTCACCGACGAGCAGAAGTACTTACAAACGAAAGACATCAAGTTTGATACGCCTACTTGGCAATCGATTGCTGCACCACCCAGTTTGAAACCCAATAAGCATTATTGTGATATCACTGGCTTGGATGGAAAGTACAAGAATCCCGCCAATGGATTGAGATTCCACAACGTCGAGATCTATCAGGAAGTTATCCGTGGAATGCCTCCAGGAGTAGACCAAGAATACTTGAAGTTGAGAGGTGCCAACGTGGTATTGAAGTAAGTCGCAGGAGTATTTTGCACTATCAAAACTAGAGCACATGTTCTATTCTATTCTATATCAAACGGACTTGCAAATCTACGTTCACTCCAATTCGAGGCCAGATTTCCGCTGACACCCTGGCCATGTTCTTTTGTCGATCTGCAACTATTTGGCCAATACTAGGAACTATCACCTCAGCTCTGCCAGATGCAATTGTCATGTCGTATAATTTGGCCATACTAAGGGAAACAGGGTATTCCTAAAAGAATTCAGAGCCTCGTTAAATATCGAAAGGCTACAATTGGTATGCTAGGTTCAAGAGAATACGAGAAGACTTCGCATTAGAGATGTGAGGTATATATCTGTTCCTATCGCGAATTTTTTCTCAAAAGAACTGATATCCTGCCCAAATCATGGTGTTCGCTTGCAGTAAGTACAGAGCCGTTCAATCAGACCCGCTAGTTTATAATATTATGCTATAAGAGGACAAACGATAAATCTATAAATACATTATTCGCCAAAATGATCTCGGTAATATCCATCAAAGTAGAGCAACCCATCAATTCACACACCTACTACTGGTTCCAAAGTTTGACAATTCGGCCAATCTTTCTCTCCAAGGTGCTGTTGTTGATGGTGTCCTCACTTTCGACCTCCTGCTTCATACCTCCGAATGGGTTGAATATCGTGGCCAAGTAGCACTTGTATATCTGGCTGAACAACTCCTTCAAGTCGCCGGTAGCTTTCTTTTGATTTTCCCCCTCACCGCTTTCAAGTCCAACTATGATCTTGAGTCCATTATTGGTCTCGTACCCGTATACAGTAACATCGTCCTGGATGAAAAGCAACACGATTCCGTGGGTATCGTACCCCTGCTGCTGCTGCTGCTGTTCTCTCAAGCTGATGGACGTGGGCGACGAAAAGATGTCCAATGCCATGTGGGAAAGGAAGTTGTACTTGAGGAACTTATTGGCCGATTCACTGTCGGGAGCGTCGCTCTCCGGCAAATCAAACGCCTGGATATAGAGTGGCTTATCGTCACGAGATATGAGCGACACAAACTGCACCTTTTGCGACGTGGTGGAAATGGAGGACATGGTAGTAATGGTGTATGGAGGTTGGTTAGCTAGGTGATCCACGTGATGGTGAAAGTCATGTTGACTCACGTGCGCGAGACCGCGTGACACACCAGATACCTCCGCAAGACCAGGCCAGATAACAACCCATGACGGCACCAACATGGTTAATTATCCCGACTTTTCCAAGCTCAAAGAGAAGTATTCGCCCCAAAAACGCATTGCGCCGCTCGGGAGCAGCGCTCTATCCGGAACATCCAAGAATGTGTCCTCCAAAGCTGAAGTAAGGCCAGAGGTCACCAAAGGAGGTTTCTCCCCCATACGAAGAAGTGGCTCGCCAGTGAGAAGAATGAACATTACTCAGTTGGAGCAAGGTGCTTCTAAGGATGACGCGCCTCCTCTTCACCGCAAAAGATCCAGAGATGAGGCGGAAATAAGTCAAGGCATCGATAAAGCAGCTTCGGAGGTGATCCACGAAATCACCGAGGACCAGGAAAATCACGTAGTCAAGAAGTCCAAGGGGGTCACGTTCAACCCCGAAATTCAATTCAAGGAGGATAGCTTCATGGCCTCGGATACTGAAGCTAGTTTTGTGGATAGATACCTGGAGATGATGGTGAGACTAGACCAATTCGTCAACAATGTAAATGAGCGTCTCGACTCGTTGGAGGCCAACCAGAACCTTATAATGAAGAAACTCAATGCCAACAGCAACACCAGCGACGAATTGAGCACGAAATGCCAGGCTTTGCTGGAATCGTTGAATGACCTTATATCTTCCATCAGAAGGACAGGATGAACATCCGCGGGAATATTGTACACTAGGAATGCTGTCGATGTATTGTAGTGTGATACGAGATTATTTACTACCTAAAAGTCGATATCCTTGGTGGTGGACTTTTCCTCAGCTTCATCTTCCACAGGAATACCCCATTCTTCAATCTCGAACTTCTTCCGTCCATTCTTGAAGGCATATTCTCCGTCACGGATCATCATGAGACCCTTCTCGGAGAGCACAGGCAACTTGATGATGTTAACCAACCCATGCTGGATTTTGGAAGGCTCATTCTTGTAAGCCTTCTCGATGAGTTGGGACATTTCTTGATTAAATGGTTGCAAGTGAATTACTCCATCAAAGAGCGACTCCAACATGCCAGTAGCAGAAGATTCACGAGGGTACAAATCCAACGGTATTGATGATATTAAAGCGGTATTGGTGTGCTTTTGTAATAATGCCCTCAACGAATGAATGAATGGAAAGAGATATGTGGGGGAAGAAAAACTGGGTGGGTATATCGAAGGATTCAAGAGTCCAGGAATGATGATTCGGCAAACTCGCGTTTTGTTCTTTTCTATAATTGATGAAATACGAGTGATCAAATCCTTAAAGTTTGGCATCAATGGTATGTATGAAATGTCCGAAGCTGCTGGACCTGGTGACAACTTTTGGGTCAAATCGAACAGGTGGGAATAGTCTGTGTCCTGTTGAGATTCTGCCTGGGCCTTCTGTTTGAGACCATATCTCCAAGCAATCTTCATATCATTAGATTGGTTGGCCAAGTTGGCGACACTGATTTTAGATTCGTTTTCTGCGATCTTGGCCTTCTTCTGGTCTTTGGAAGAACCCTTGTAAAGTCCTGGAAGTTCATTTGACCAGCTTGCGTTCATTCCCACCACGATGACATGCGCATGCTGTTTGTCTTTCTCAAGTCTGTTGTGAATGATTGCTTGCGAGGCAAAGGCCCTCAATATGACGGATGAGAAGTCTGTGTTTCCACTCTCTTCGATGAGAAGCGAGGTTCCTAAGGGTAAACCTTGATGAAGGAGGATCTTGTCCAAATCCGCACCTCCAGTGGAGATGGTTGGCTGTGAAGTCAAAAGTGATGGTCTAATGCCCGGATTGTTTGCCGTTTCTGACAATGCTTTGTCTTGTGTTGCAGTAACTGGGCTGGTTCCACGAGCTATGCCAATATTTCGTGCTGTTGCTGGAGGAATGCCTCTTCCAGGCACTGCTCCAGGGATTGGTCTTGTCAAGCCTGCTCCTGCAGAATTTGCAGGTCCTCTGAGGGGAACAGGTCCGCTTGGACGCGAGATACCCACATTGGCGTTTGTATCTCTTGGGTTTGATCCAGTTCCACCTGGACCCCCAATCACTTCACCTCTCTTCCTAAAAGACATGATGATAATTTTTCACACTTCGCACGCTCTCAGATAAGAAGTTCCTTTCAGGAGCAGCAGTATTACTCAGTTGCAAAAAAATCGAATCACCCAAGAGCAAATCTACAACATACGATTGTGCTAAAAGTCTCTTCCTTCATTTGGAATCGATTCTGGGAAGTTAGGGTCTTTTTAGTCATCATTCCGACATAATTAGCTGGCACAACATATGCTCCAAAATGCCCCACATCAGGGAAACCCATACATGTAACCAACAAAATATAACCCCAATACACGCCATAACTTCTTTTCGACTCTGATGCACCGGTATTCCATTCAATCAGCCACTTATATCCTAGACCTTCTCCTCCATACTAGAGCGTGCGCCTACCACTAAGCATCCTGCACCTTATGTGAAGTGACCTGTAGCTTACCGTCTTGGATACGCCCCCATAGCTACACCTCTGACCGAAATCCCGTCAGCACTAGACCAACTCTAAACCAAACCCCTTCCCTGATCCCCTAAATCATTAGAAGCCAAAGGCCGGCCTGAAGTCCAAGTACTCTTCCTTAAACCTATACACTAGCCTACTCCATAATGGGTGCTGCCATATCTATACCGCTTTTGCCAGTCACCACCATCCTAACTCCCCTTCTCAGTTGTTGTGGGGCAGCCACGATGTCGGGCCTTTGCTCAAGCTTGGGAGGAACATTTCAATCGTCCATCATGACCAGAATCACATATGCCATAATACTCTTGTTCAACTGCTTATTATCGTGGATAGCGCTATCACCGTTCATTGTGCACAAGTTGGAGAAAGCGACGTTTGGATTCATCAACAACAAGTGCGGACCTGATGGCGCGGAATGTATCAGTTTCACCTCAGTGTACCGTATCAACTTGGCCCTTGGTGTGCTTCACTTGATCTTGGCATCCCTCTTAATAAACGTCAAGTCTACCGCCAATCCCAGAGCTGCCATCCAAAACGGGTTTTGGAGATTTAAGATATTCGCATGGTTCTGCTTGATTGCAATCAATTTCTTGTTGATCCCAGATAACTTCTTCATCTTCTACGGAAACAATATCGCGATCATCTTCTCCACAATTTTCCTTGGAATCGGATTGATATTGTTGGTCGATTTCGCCCATGCCTGGGCAGAGAAGTGTCTCGAGAAGATAGAGTTGGAGGAATTAACTGGCGAAGGCGACTCTTCTATGTGGAAAAAGTTACTCGTTGGCGGAACTCTTTCCATGTATTTGGGAAGTATCATTTTGACGGCAATCATGTATTGGTTTTTTGCAGGCAGCGGCTGTGGAATGAATAAAACTGCCATTTCTTTGAACTTGGTGTTTGGAATCTTGATCTCTGCGATGTCGGTCAATCAGACCATTCAAGAATACAATCCTCAAGCAGGTCTTGCACAATCCTCAATGGTGGTATTCTACTGTACCTACTTGGTTATGAGTGCTGTTTCTTCAGAACCCGATGACAAGATGTGCAACCCATTAGTCAGATCCAGAGGCACTAGAACTGCCAGTGTTGTATTAGGTGCCATGTTCACTTTCATTGCCGTCGCATACACCACCACCAGAGCAGCTGCAAATTCTGCATTTTCATCAGAAACCTCCGATGTCATCAACACCCAGCCACAAGCGCGTAATGAAATGAGATACCAGGCTATAAAGCAAGCTGTGGATGAGGGGTCCTTACCAGAAAGTGCCTTAACTCAAATCGACTACTATGATGAAGACTACGAGGCCAATGACGAGGAGAAACAGGCTGTGAAGTATGACTATGCCTTGTTTCATGTGATCTTCTTTTTGGCCACTCAGTACGTGGCCACCTTACTCACCATTAATGTGGAGCAAGACGACTTAGGAGACTTTGTACCTGTGGGAAGAACATACTTTTCAAGTTGGGTCAAGATCATCAGTTCTTGGGTGTGCTTCGTGTTGTACGGATGGAGCTTGGCGGCCCCCGTGCTTATGCCTGACCGTTTCGGCGTCCAAATCTAATATTCACCATCTTTCACTTCGATATCGGATAACTATATCATCAATTACGTAATATTTTACTTAAGCCACACCATTTTCATCACACATGTAGAGGGTATACCAGATAAGGGTGGCTCCCACTGCATTTAAACCAAGCAATTCCATCACAAAGCTCATTCGTTATTTACACTATTCATTCATTTTGTCTCCGGGCTTCCCACATTCCCCACCGGGTTTCCTGGCTCGATTCTTGGTACATGCTCACTCTGATTGGCTAACGGATTGTGCGCTCCAAAATTTTCAATATCCGAACTTTAAAATCAAACGACCAACCAAGTAACTTATCATGTCTGCTATTGTCACTAAGGCCACCGGTGCCATCAACGGCTTAGTCACCAAGACTACCAGCTTCGCCAACTGTGCTCTCTACTGGTCCAAGGTTGGTGCCGAAGTCGGTAAGGTTGTCTACAAGAAGGAAGGTTTAGCTCCACCATCCTCTCAACAATTCCAACAAGTCTACCAAAAGGCCTTGAAATTCGTTCAAACTCCAGCTCAACAAAAGGAATTCCTCACCAAGGTTAGCCAAATCAAGCCAAACAAAGAGACCGCTGTTAAGGCTGCCGTGTATGGTACCCAATTGTTGGCTTTCTTCTCTGTTGGTGAAATAATCGGTAGAAGAAGCTTGTTCGGTTACCCATCCGTCGGACACCACCACTAGATGTATCATAAAGCCTGTTAGCAGGCTGCAAGTCCAAGGCTAGATCACTAGGACCCAAGGAAAGGAAAGCATGATCACTTGTCTATAAGGTTACACAATATTTATTCATGGTGTATGATAACTGAATATACGCATGTATTATTTAGAAGTGAAGTAGCCTGGTAGACCATGTGAAAGACACAGGCGTAGTTTTTAAATTCTTAATTAGCAATATAGATGAGATTATTCCATATATTCGATAACTACCTTGTAATGTTACAATACTTCAGTTTGAAATTGCTGTATATTAAGTGATCTGAGTTGGAGGTGCTCCAATGATATACATCGAGGAACTTCTTAGAAATACTCAGTATAGAAGCCTCTTGGGAAAGTTGTGAATTAAGTAAACCTTTTTGAGATGAACCATTTTTTAAGTTTCCTTTATGGTAAATTCATTTGTGACGATCGTAACTTTATGAAACCCTGTGAATTTTAATTTTCGCTATCGTTTTCGTGGTGATGTTTCTTTCTGCTATCTTCAATCATTCTTTGCTTCTTTCTCTTCTTGTCCTTGATGACCTTAGGAACTGTACTAATATGCTTTCTCTTGATTTGGCCCCTCTTAGCCTCTTGCTTCTCGTTTTTGGTCAACTTACCTAAGTTCTCCATCCAGCTGTTATATCCATCTTGACATCCAGATTGCTTCATCACGTTCACAATAGGCTTCACCAACTTGTCGTCTTCCTTGGTGAAGAAAGTAACCGCTTTACCTTCTCTTCCTCCTCTACCAGTTCTACCGATTCTGTGAACGTAAGCCTGAGCACTTTGTGGTACATCATAGTTAATGACTAAATTGACACCTTTAAAGTCAACACCTCTAGACAAGACATCGGTAGTGATCAACACCCAAACATCTCCGTTTTTGAATCTTTTTATCACTTCTTCTCTTTGCTTTGGTGTTCTTTCTGCGTGAATGACATCTACGTTCAATTTGTCATACATCAACTCGTGGTATAATGCTTTCGCTCTGGTAATGGACTGCAAGAAAATGATCACAGGAGGCTTGAATTGACTCTGTTGAATCATTTGTCTGATAGCCAATAATTTACCTTCTTCATTTCCAGTGTACACCAATTTTTGGTCGATAGTGTTACTAGCAGCTTCTTTATGACCAATGATCACTCTAATAGGATCTTTCATGATTGAGTGAGCCATCTCCTCAACTCCCGATGGTATGGTAGCCGAAAACATGGACTTACGAATGGTTGGCAAAGTACAGTTAGACAAGATATCGTCGGTTTGTTCCACAAATCCCTTGTCGAACAACTTATCAGCTTCATCGATAACCAATTGTTCGACCTTTGACAAATCCACATTTTCGCTTTTAACCAATTCTATCAACCTCAAAGGTGTGGAAACCAAAATGTCAAATTTGGATGCAGAAACTATGTTGTTTGAAAGCTTGGATGCTAATTGCTTCAGCAAGATACCCACGGTTAATTTCTTTCCTTTGGTAAGATTCTGAAGTTGTTGAAAAATTTGAATGGTTAATTCATTGGTAGGAGAAATAATCAAGCCTCTGATTCCGTAGTTTTTCTCGTTATTAGATGATTTTGCTTCCAAAATTTGTTGGATCAAAGGGATTAAAAATGCTAATGTTTTACCAGAACCTGTTGGAGCACATGAGATAAGATCACGATCGTGGAGGGTAATGGGGATAGACTCACATTGGACTGGTGTTGGTTCGATGAATTCGTTTTCAATGAGGTTACTCAATAATTTGGCGTCAAGCT
Source organism: Suhomyces yuchorum (assembly GCA_030571845.1). NCBI lineage: Eukaryota > Fungi > Ascomycota > Pichiomycetes > Serinales > Debaryomycetaceae > Suhomyces > Suhomyces yuchorum. Next base: position 149,551 of record JAJLYW010000019.1, on the reverse strand, counting down.
TGAATCTCGAGGTCAAGTCTTGGAATGATCCAATAGGCAATGGGATGTCTTCACCTGTCACTTTTGCGGAATTTGCCTTTCTCAAGACCACGGCGTCTTCTGGGGTGCTGATCTTTGCAGGTGCTTCCACTACGTGAGCAGCAACCTCATCTTGTTTGGATTCTTCAATATCATCTAGGTCCTTGAGTTCCACCTTGTGAGACTTTGTGTGGAAGAAATCGATTTCTTTGTCGATTTGGTGATTCAAAGTTTCTTCCTTTAACTTCTCGTTGATTTTTGGCTTAGAATAGCCACCTGAAGGACGGTTATCTTTACGGATAGAGGCACCTCTACTTAAAATTCTAAAGATATCCATTGGTGATTTGATGCTAGGCTCAAGAGATGGATTTGAATTTTTTGAGATGCGTTACGTAAGCGCTGACTCAGCACCAAATCCACGCCAGTGAAAAGATTTTTGACCGACATCAACTCCACCAAATAGCCATGAACATCGTACGAATTGGATCCCCCCAGTCCACCCGCTTTTTGGCCAGATCTATCTACCTTCATAAGGGCCCAAGGGTCAGCGGGCTCAAAAGAGACCCCCAAGAAGCATTCACGACCACCACTGGCCACACCTACGGCAAGACCGAGGAGAACTTGAAGTACATCAAGGGCTTTTTGCAAGATAAATACGCCATTTCCGACGATATGGCCTTACAAGTATTGACACACAAGTCGTTCAATAACGGCCTTAAACCATACAACGAAAAATTAAGTGCCATGGGATCAAAGTTGGTGAACCTCTTCTTTGCGAAATACGTGACAGAAGGCACCACCAGCAACGAAAACAGTGTGAACGGTAAGAATTTGGACGTTTTGGGAACGCCCATAGCCAAGGAACTCTCGGGAAGAATGACCATGGGCCTCTTTGCCAGATCCAAGAACTTGAACAAGGTGATGTTCTGGAACTCATACGGCCACGGCCTTAACTTTGAGAACAGTGGAGAGATGAAGGTTAGCGCCCAATTGATGTATGCTCTTGTGGGTGCAGTCACATTTTCCCACGGTAAGGAAGCAGGTGAGCAGTTTATTAGAGAGAAGTTATTGGGAGATGTGGAGGATATCACTGTCAAATTAGTTAGCGAAGTCCAAAAGACCGGCGATGCTAGTGCAGCTCGCGAATAGTCTATAGAGCCAAATGGCAGCTTGTATATAATTGCATTACTTATTTGGTTGTAGTTTTGGGAGTATTTGGTTCTTAGTAGTATTTGAACTTGATTGGTTTTATTAAGGAAAGTTAGATCTCTATGACCCATCTAGAGGCTCAAGCAATTTCTGTTCAATGTCGTGTTGAAATTATTGGTTCACAAATATTCAAGTTGCCTTCCAACTTGTTGCCATGTTAGTGAACTTAAGATATGATTCGAAAGGGCAAGTGTGTGTGCTGAAATGAAAGAAAGAGTTGAACAAATCAGCATTTCAGGTGTAAATTGATACCAACTTGATTTTGCTGAACGAGTCTTGTAAATTTATGCCATATTCACCATGAATCAAGTGTTCTTGGCCACCAATTCTTCGATGTAACGATACTATCTGCTAAAACTGCTATACTTTAGACTGATATTCCATTACATCTGACGGTATAACTTATGCTGTAATTTATTCCTAAACTATACGCTAGATAACCAATCGGCTACTCTGGAGCTCATAATCTTAAATTTCACTAGAGTATCAAGCAAAACCTGAAGAAAAGCTACAAGAAATTAATCAGCTACATAATATGCATATTAGGCTTAGAAGAAAAACCAAGCAACCGCATGGCCAATGGACAATGCTCAATTGAAGGCAACGGCAATTTTGTGGACTTGACGGTTGAGATTATCTTGACGAAATCGGTATTTAATTTTCTAGTATTACTTGTGCCGATATATTTTAATAGAAATTTCAGTCGAGTTTATACTACAAAGGAAAAACGGTAATAGTGACTTCATACCAGCTACCTCCTAAGAATCCCCAAAATACTATGACACTCTAATTCATCAAATTTTTCTTCAAGCCTCAACTTGAAGGTCCGAAATCAAAGCCATGGTTGGGTGCCTACAATTAAAAATTTCATTACTCTATCTGTGGCCCCCCTCCCAAATTCACTTCAAGCCATTCATTTGGAAACTTCTACCAAAATTAAGTCCTAGTTAGGTGGAATTTTGCTCTGAAAGATAAGTGAAATAATTAATAAACCCAATTAGGCGGTTGATCACGGAATGGAATAGAAGGGACGCCGTGGTAGCGTCTGAGAGAACCACCGTAGTCAACCAGTGTGTAGGATCTGGGGTCAAGGGTCTTGGGTCTTGGGTCTAGGACCCCGCTTGTGGAACTTCCACGTGCTTCACATGAAATGAATTGGTGGTTTGGCCCCATTACACACGTTTCAGGGCTGACCAGAGGGACAAATTACCTGTGCAATGCTTCCCAATCTTCTGATTTACCATAATACGAGACATTACGGCCCAATTGGGACCATTGGGGCTAAATGAGCGATGGTACTACCGCATGTGCCAATCTTTCGCAGCCTTCTCGCTACGCAGCAGGTGTCTCTACAAGTTGCACTTTGAACCAACTGGCCTGGCCAGTTGCGGTGCCATTTATTTTCAAGTGGCCATGGAATGCAGGCCCAATGTTTTTGACAGTGTGGTCGTAGCAATTACGTTGAGGTTTTCGCATGTTCCTGTTGCTTATTGCTCACTCTTGATGTTCTTTGGTGTTCATTAGTGCCAGTATGGTTCTCGAGGGTGCTGGGGCCATGGCGGTACCATGGCAGTGTGGCTTTGCGGTTTTGGTTTCGCAATCGCACCGCACTCCACTACCTGCCCGTACCACCGGCGCGGGCTACCGCCACGCAAGCGTCCCACAACATGCACACCCACGCCCGTTCCTGATATCCATCTGTACCTGCCGGAAGGATCCAGCCAGCCAGAAACCCCCCGGCGCTTGGTCAATGCTGTCCTCGGTATTTGCGCTGTTTGTGCAGCGATAGCTGCCAGTGGCCCCAGTTGAACCGATTCTCAAGCCGCATGAGGCTCCCCAGCTCGCTAATTCTCTCCTAAGCTTATCGGAGCCTGACCGCGTCTGGCCCACTATCTCGCCCCAATTCCGCCACCTGGGCGGTTCCAATGTTGTTGTCTCGTAAAGTCGTGCTTTTGCAATTGCATGGCCACGTCCCGTTTGTTGATATCTTGTCTTTCGTGTTTGCATTTAGTGATCCGTGTTGGTGTTTGGGTCCGGCCTGGTCTGGTCTGGCAGTCTCACCTGGTGGCCGTAGCTCCGGTAGCCAGTCCCATTCTCGCACTAAACTGCTGGGCTAGCGTCGTCAACCCGGCCTGCTCGCGGTAGCCCTGAGGACCGCCGATCGGGCCAATGCCGGGCCAGCCACCTCCACCCTACCTCCCGCTGCTGCTACTTCCACTGCTGCTTCCTCCCGCTTCCTCTCGCTACTTCCCGCTGTCTTTGGCCCCGAAGTCTTGTAGCACCGTCCTCCCATTGGCCTCTGGCGTCCCGTTGGCCTCTGGGTCCCATTGCCCTCCCTACAAGCCAGCCACCGTCGATATCGTCTAGTCTCACCTCCACCGCCTAACTCTGCTCGCGGAAGCCCCACCTCTCCTCACCCGTAGCCTCCTACCCGAGCCCCTATACCCTCTCTACTACCACCCAGCGCCGCCACAACCACCAGGGCCATCACACTGGCCACGCCACCCACCGTCCCGAAGTATTTTCTCACGGCCTACGCCGTACGGCCTGCTTGACGGCCTCTTCTCTTCCCTTCCCGTGTTCCTTCCATTATTCCCCTGTAGTTTGTCCCCAGACCCTTACACGTTCGTTGCTAGGTCCACGCTCGTGGCATATTTCCTGCCCCTAAGCATTCCCCGAAAACAATCAGACGCGTACAAAAAAAAGAGGAAAATCTCGTGCCGGACAAAATTCTGTACTATTGATTACACTCTTGTCTTCGGTGCTCTAGTCAAGATAACCAGTTTGGCCGGCTCATCTCAGCAATCTCACCATCGCAGTTGAAGCAGCACCAACGCGGTCTTTCGGGCATCACACCTACCAATCATGAGTGAAATAGACTTGGTACATCACTACCGAGTGTTGAAGCAGTTTCTAGACATATCGGATGATCTGAGCTCCAGAAACAAGTCCAACTCCAACAGAGCAGCACGGGCCCGGGAAAAGCTTCTCAAGCTTTCCGGTGCCCAGTTCCGTGAGTTGAGTACCGACGTTTACGATGAGCTTAGGCGTCGTATCGATGAATCCAGAGGCGAGCCCGATTATTTGTTGCCCAAGTCGTCATTCCACCCCAAGCGGAACCAGGCCCGTCAAAAGCTTTCGTCCTTGCCCCAGACTCGGTTCAAGGACTTGGTTTCCGACATTCTGTACGAGATCGAACGCAGAGAGCTTCACATCGAGAAGGTCACCACCATTCCAGAAACATCCCCTTCCAAAACAGATAAGTCTGCCGACGACCCCGTGCAACACGATTCTCATCCTGACTATGCCTCTGAACATTCCGTGCTGGACAACCGCGACCAGCTCCAACGGTCGCTGACCCAGGAAAGCCGTACTCAAGACAGTCGTCATGCTTCTCATCCACTCGACACCCATAAAGAAACGGTGGTCGAACCCCAGAATCAATCCGTGGGCATTCAATCCAAGACTGTGATTCCTACGAAAGCAAACTTGACTTGGTCCAGTGATGAAGAAGAAGAGGAACAAGAAGAGCTTCCTCAAAGAGAATACACCAATCAGCACAAGAAACTGGAAAGCAATCGCACCAATTCAATTCAAGAGAAGTCGATCTCTGCACCCCTTCATAAACAAGACAATACCGAATTGGAAGAATCCCTCCTTCAAAAGAACGAAATGATTTCGCTGTTGAACAAGAAAATATCTCAAATTGAGAATGACAAAGCTTCCCTTGAACATAAGTACCAGCTACTTCAGGACGATTACGAATACTCGGTTTCTCAAAACAAATCATTAAGCAATGAGCTTGATACATTAACTGAAGAGAAAAAGTCATGGGCTCAACATGCTTCCCAGCGTGATCAAGGTTCAAACGATGAGTTGTCTCGTGAAATTGAATCATTAAAGTCCAACCTCGCAGCACTTCGCTTAGAAAACCAGTCACTTAAACATACAAGCCCACAGAGACAATTATCTCGTGAAATTAATGGTGCATTAAATAGCTCTCCAAACTCTGCTAAGACCGCAAGAAACCAAAGTTTAAAGAATGAAATGGAATCGTTCTTCGAGAGATTATCAAACTTAGAATCCTCTCCAACCAAACAAGGAAGTTCATACTACGAGCTTCAAAAAGATTTGGCAAAATGGCAAAGAAAGTATGAAGAAGCACGTTCCAATACTCTTGCTTCAGAAATCAACGCCACCGTGATGGGAAAAGAAGAGATGAAGTCATTTGTCGCCCCATACGGATTGATCTCAATGAAATTGGTGGCTGATATCCAAGCTTTGGTGGAATCGTTTTTGATCAACTTGAATGGAAAGAATACAGAAGCAGAAATACTCTTTGAGAAAATCTCAAAAATATCTATTTTGGCAAATGAAATAGCAGCCCAAGGCGATAACCAACATTTTAATAGCAATGAGCATTCAGTTTGTCTCAGGGAAGCAGTCAGTTATGCTCTCAGTGCAACTAGATATTATGCGGTGTATTCTACAATTCTCCCAAAGATTGTTGTGGAACGTTCAATCGGAGAGATATGTTTCACTTTGTGTGATTTGATCACAGTGTCCAAATTGAATGAAAATTCATCCACTTCAAGAACTGTTGAGGCTTCTTTAGCTCAGGCCCAACCAAACAAGCCTATTGTTGATGAAGATTTTGGTGCCAGACCTTTGAGAATGGCCAATAGATTGAAGGAGTCTCAAAATAATATTGCACAATTGAATGAAGAACAGAACTCTGGAAGCGCCCAAAATGAAACTGACTCTGCTCCATCTTCAAGAAGTATTTTTGGAGGAGCTCAAAATGCTGGACAGGGATTTCTTAGAAAGATATCTCCTTTCGGAGGTTTGAGACAAGCTTCGGTGGGTAAAGAAACCCCAAGCCTGTTGTCAAAGGAAGTAGACAATGATATAACACCTACAAAAGTTGCACCATTAGGGAACTTATCACAATCAAATGAACCAAACTTTTCATCTGCCGTGAATAATGGAACTGAGAAGTTATCAAATGGTATTGAATCTAAACTTTCGAATCCAGATTCAGGAAATTCACCACAAAATCTGAATGCTGGAATAACTCCATTACAGTTCAATAAGAAAGAAATTGTTGCTAATGACGTACCCTCTGTGTCTGAATCTCTGGCACATACACCTACTGAACAGATTATTACCAACTCGATACCATTGGTGAAGCAACGCTTGCAGCCAAAAACTACCTTATCTTCAAAAGAAACCACTGACGGTGAAATTGAGGCAGAAAAGGAAACATCTCCTTTGAAGACAAAAACTAAGGAATCACCAATGGGTAAAAACATCAATGCCCTCGCATCTAAATTCGAAACTTCCCCAGTTAAAGACCTCAGAAATGTCTCCTCTGGCTCTTCACCCAAAGGAAAAGGAACAGCAGTACAAGGATTAGCTTCCAGAATTAATAGTTCTAGTGACAGCTTAGCTTCTTCGACTCGTTCACCTCCAGCAAAAAGAAACATTTTAGACAAAGTCAGACAATTTGAATCAAAAGAAGAAAAGCCTTTGAATTTGAAGAATAGCACTTCTCCAACTCATCCAAATCAAAGAAAAAGCTCCCTGAGTATTGATCTGGAAAAAGACAGTAGTGTTATCAAACATGAAGTCACAAAGGAAGCTGCTTCTAGATTAAACGATCCATTTGAAGCTGTTACTAATAACCTTGAAACCTCCAAGAACATTGATGACATTAATGGTGAAATCAATAGAAGAGCTAACTCTACCAGCTCTTCTGACTCATCTGGAAGAGGAAAGGGATTATTTCAAAGCATCAGAGACAGGTTAACATCGGACAATGACCATAAAGTAATTGACGAAACAACCAATTCGGAAGAGGGGATTTCTGATGGTGAAAAGGTAGAACTTAGTACTGATAAAGTTTTAACTTCTACTGCAGAAACTACTCCATCGAGAGAAATAGAGGATGATGAGCAAAGTGATTATTCACCAGTCAAATCGGATAGAGGATTTTTCCAAAGTATTCGCGATCGTCTCACTAGCGCTGGCGAAGACAACAAGACCATCTCTTCTTCAGCATCAGATGTAACGGTTCAATACGATGGAGCAGATAAAGTTGATGATGAAGACCAAGCACATGAAGATCCTTTCGTGTCAAAATCTGTGAAGGAAGTAGTTCCAGGTGTAAGATCATTACCTATTGATCCACATCAACCAGGATTGGCAAACAGTTATAAAATTCCTGAGTTGAATCCACCTGCTGAAAAGGCAGTTGTCAATGGAGGAATTGTTCCAAGTGTCCAAACTGAAGTTCCCTCAACAGTGAACGAGAGTATCAAATCTAAATCAAATGGTCACGATTCCAACGGGTTCAAAGAGGTTGCCAAGGTGGCTAATACTGAACAACATGAGAGGTCAAACAGCAACGCACTGGCTCAATCTGTATCAAACGGTACCGGCTTGAAATCTAGTTTGTCCACTTCGAAACTGGGTCCAAAAAGAGTCAATTACCTGAGCGATACCAAGACTACCAATATTGATGATTCAGTCATTGCCGAGTCTAGTGAGGAAGAGTCGGAAGAGGATTCAGAGGAGGAGTCTGACTCTGAATTGGATGAAGAATCTGAAGCTAGACAAAGGCAGGAGTACCGAAAGTCTATGGCTGCTGCCACATTCAACATAGATTTGTTCGATATTGATGACCCAGATAATACTTTAACACAAGTCTTGCTCTATTTGGAGCATCAAACAGTCCAAGTCATCAATACAATTCAATCCTTGCTCTCTGCCATCAAGAAGCCTAATGCTAATAGAGGTGACTTGCGTGATAAGTCACAAGCTATTACTGAAGTTATCTCACAAATGACCGAGGCCACCAACACCTCCATGAATCAAACCCGTAATGCACAACTCAAAGAACACGGAAGCTGGGTTGTCAAGAGCTTGGAAGATTGTCATCACCGTATGAACATCTTGTGCAAACCAAGTCCTGATAAGAAAGACACTGACTTTGCTGATAAGAACTTTAAACAGAGATTGGCTGGAATCTCCTTCGATATCGCAAAGTGCACTAAAGAATTGGTAAAGACGGTTGAAGAGGCCAGTCTTAAGGAAGACATCGCCGACCTTGATGCCAGATTGGGTCAACACGATGACTTGACTTAAGGTTGTTAACATTTTGGTTCTTCTATTGTATTTTCTAGTATTAATATTGTTTAAAAAGATTACATCATTGAAGTTTGTAGCAATATATTGTTATGTTTAATGTATATACTTGGATAAGAACTTCTGGTGTTGTTCTGAATTAAGGGTATCATTGGTAAACTTTGGCCCTTCTTCCTTCTTTGTGGTTCTATTATTGAAGGTGCTACTTCTCCAGCTCTTCTTCACCTGCCCGCCGTTATCATTAATGGATACTAGCGGGTTGGATGTTTTTGCTCGTTCTTCTTTATCATGCTTTTCTTTTTGTTCCTTTTCTAGTTGTCTCTCAGCTTTAATTTTAGCCAATTCTGCCATTAGGAGATCGGTCTCGTCTTCTTCTTCGCTTTCTTCTTCGCTTTCTTCGCTTTCTTCGCCGCTATTTTCTCCATGTGTTTCATCATGTTGCACCAGCAGTTCATCATCTCCGCTTTTTTTGTTTTGCATCGAAATATTTGAGCTGGACGCGGTATCATACTGATTTACTGTACTAGATTTAGTACCTGATAAGCTTTCATTGGCGATTTGTTCCTTGACTTTTCTCAACTCCTCAAGTAGAGCCTCCTCATCATCTTCTTCTTCATCAGAATCTGCACTATTCTCGTCACTTTGGACATTTCCGAATTTTCCGGAGTCAGATTCACCAGGTCGTATCTTGATCCTCTTTGAATCACTATCCAACTTGCCTTCCAGTATCAAGAGCTCTCGTTTCAATTCATCCACTCCTCGCTTTGCTGCAATGGGGTCAAGAGAAGTACCCACGTCAGCACGGGTTTTTAAGGTTGTTTGCAGCGGTAAAGACCTTGAGTGAGATATTGAATCCGCTATTGAGTTGGCCTTGCCCCTCTTGCTCTCTAGAGTCGGTCTGTGGTTTGTTGTCATGGCTTGCTTGGAAAGACTGGTGGTGAAGGGTACTTCTATGTTGGGTCGTGCACCGGCACAAATATACCCAGTATCACCAGAAGTATACGAATCACCGAAATAGATCCAAAATAAGCGGATTTGCTACGAATCCTGGTAGAGACACTTATTCATTTCAATTAAATGGGGAAGTTTCATTTCTGACCATAAAACACCATAATTATTAACGTTTCTAGTGGGGACTTCACCCACTCTCAAAAGTTAGCCACTTTCACCTGCACCATAAGTTCTCAATTCTCATATTGAACTGCGCACGACGATGTCCCAGGCTCAATTTCTGCTGGATGTGAACTAGTGAGTTTTGGCTACCTGAAGTATTCACTACATATCAATATTTTTGCTGAACTTTAATTGAGACGAAAAGGCTGTAATTGTGTATATTTAAGCTTTAAAGCTCAATCCCAACAAGTTGTTTGCTCCAAACTGCACATTTTCTAGATTTTGACCGTGGCTTTTTGCACCCACATACTGTAGCTTCTTGGCACAATAGTACCGGCTAGTACTCTTTAAAGCTCCATTTTCAAGCGTCTTTGTGCTTGTGGTTGTCCATTTAGGCACCCAAGAAGTACTACACCTGAAAAAGAAACAATTTCTTTCTTATTAACACCTCCACTAGCCATCTGGTTCACTCGGTCAAATGCATCAAATAACTACAATACCACCAAGAAATCAGCACACCCCAAACTGCATCAACTAGAAGCTGTAAAGTGGTACGAATTGCTCGCCTCGGTTGACACTTTCAAGCTTGTAGTCTCCATCAGAGCCCATTGCAAGTGATTTGTTTGCCTACGGGGGAACAGAGAAAATGATGGCAGGAATTGCCTCTTTCAGAAATCACTGGAAGTTACTGGCTGAAAGGAAGAGAAATCAGTCTCCAAACCCACTACCAGCAACGTTTACACCCCTATTGCAGCCAAGGTAGTATCTGGTGTTAATTCAGGATGGGCCAGGGGCATTCCATCTATTTCGGGCCATAATGCTTGTTGCTTATTGCTTATTGCTTATTGCAGTATACCCGGTGTTTTGGTGTGTTTTGGTACACAATATTACAATTTGGATAAGGTTGAGTGAATTCTTTCCCGTATCTGGGTCGGAGGCATATAATTTACACGGCATACTGGGGTGGACAGCGATGAGTCGTGGTTGGCCGAGTTTCACCAGCACCTTCGACCAGAGCTATTGTATGGCAGAGCTATTGTTGGTGTTGATTGTTTCTGAAACAAGGGCTAGTGAAGAAACGCCAACGTCCATCTAAATCGGCATGGCATCAGTTGGATCGCAGATACGCAAATTATCAAACTTTACCGAATCGGAATTAATTCCCCAAAACAACTCCGTATGGTACTGGCATGGTGGCACCCAGTGAAGCGGTGCTGGGCCGGGGGGTTCGCATAAGCGATATTATTTGCCAGGACGATCGGTATTGCATTACGCTGATTGTCTGGAATCGGTACAAAGTGGAGAGTTGACTAGCAATTTCTTTTGCTGGAAATTATTTCTATCTTTGGCCGCAAGGGTGGCTCGCTCCTTGCACCCCAGGTGTATAGTTCAGCCAATCACTGTGGCAGATGGCGAGCCCAACGCTGAATTTGAACCGAACCCGCCTGGGCCGACTAGGAGGTGGCAGTCCACAAGTGAACAGCTCGGATTTCGCTGTGATTTGGCAGCTCCTGCCTGCTCAAACCTGCTCCATCGGCCTGCCTCTTTACCGTACCGGTAAGCTTTTTAGGTTTCATGAGCCCGATACAGTTTAGTGGAGGATCTGCGACCTGGGGATTGTTCTCTGACGGCCCCACCTTTTGTGGTAGCAGGGACCAGTAGGCTCGGTGCAATGCACAAGTTCAATTGACATGAGGCTCGAAGTCTCTGCAGATAGAAGGCTTCGTCTAGCCTCCGAAACTACCCACAATTCGCTGGATTTTCTGTCCCATTTCCTGTTGCAGCGCTGTTCTCTTTATTTCGCAGCTCCGCCGCGAATTTCAGCCACTAGGACTCCAATAACCGTTGTGGTTCCAGACCCAGAACCACCAGTGTGGATAAACTGTTTGCAGTCTACCGCTCGGTGGCTCATGTAATACGGGGCCATGCTGGATCTCCTCCTTGCTCTCGCCTCTCGCCTCTCACCTCTCGCTTCTCACCTCTCACAGTGTCTCTCACAGTGTCTTTCACCTCAAACTCCCACCGCCACCGTCACCACCAGACACCACCACCAACAATCTCCTCGCTCTAGTCCCTCGCCGGCCTCTCGCCGGCCCGCTGACGGCCACGCCTCATCTCGCAAATTCCCGAGGAACCTCCCTAGCTCCCCACTTTTCACCAAAGTTCGCGCGACCCCTTCCCCGTGGACCCCGCCCCAGGGGCCAATTTAACCACACTTGCACTGTACTGCAGTGGACCACCGCTATCACTCCTCGGGCCCACGATATCAACAATACTCCCCAATGCTCATAGCCCCCCAGAACTCCGAAACCGCAGCCTTCGGCAATCGCTCGTTTACAACCCCAACAAACTCCCTGGGACTCGTCCCCGCCATGAACGGGGCCGTGGCCCTCTGATTGGCCCACATTTGTCGCTGTTATGCACGTAAATCCTTCCAAGATCTGCTACTGACGCATCATCCCCGGACCCCACATCGCCAGGTCACGTGACCGCCCCAGTTGTTGGCAGCCTTCCCAGGCAGGATCTTCAATTTAACCCTCTATTGTCGGTCTTCCTGTCTCTCTATTCGGCACGTCAAGCTAAGGGTTGTTCTTCGCTATCGTCCACAGCTCCTCCAAGTACCTCCACATCTGCCTGAGCTGGTCCCTAACCCTCCGCAAACCCGCCTCTAGCCCCTGTCCCCACCAGGCCCTTACCCAACTCTTGCTCCATCAACTCTGATTAAACGTGGCCATTGCATCCTGATCTCCTCTATAATCCCTTTCTATGTTTGTCTTTCCGGCGTTTGATTCCAACTATAAAACTCGAAAGCGTACTTTCAACTGCTGTCAAAACTGCCGTGTGAAGAGGGTCAAATGTGAAATAACCTCCATAGATTACGAACGAGTGGGATGCAAGACATGCAATAAGCATAACTGGAGATGCAGTCTCATCAAGCCCAAGCTCGCCGACCCTAACGACGGCAGGACCGCCGGTCCTGCCGAAATGGGTCGTGAGCAAGACTCGGAATTGGAAGAGTACAAGGACTTGTCGGTTTCCCCAATAGAAACCCCTGCACTGGCTACTCCAATAGGTGCCGCCCCCAGAATAACGGCTCAGTACTTGAAAGAACAGTTCGGTTTCAATATCACCGGACCTGACTCATTGTCCGAGTACCAGTTGTACTACCACGGTCATCCCAAAGCCATCATTGCAAACGCATCAGAAGACCAAAGTATTTGGCACGAGTCGGGTGTCTACATAAAAGTCAAGAAGGAAGAAGATGCAAAATCCTACAAAGTACGAAATTTCGGTAAATCAGGCAAGGAGAAGGAGTTTTATCTTCGAAACATGCAGATCTATAATTTTCTCTACTCCATTAATGCCTTCACATTATCATCTCAAGAGTACCCCTTTGACGCTTTTGATACAAAGCAGTTGGTGGAGTTATACTTCTATAAAATTAACTCCGTATTTCCATTGGTTCATGAAACACAATTTTGGGATAACTTCAAGGTGGGCAAAGCGCAAACAGTGTTAATATATTGTATGGTTTTGGTAATTTCGAGAGACAAAATGGCAGAATCCATTTTAAGAAGGGTTTTCTCCAAAAATTCTCCTGGAACTGCCAATGTTGATTTCCCAACTCGATTACAAGCTTTCATGACGGATCTCGAATACAAAATCAGACAGATACTTTTGATATTGCCTCAATTGGGAGACGATGATAAAATAACCAGAATGGTTACTTCAACTTTACTTTCTTTCCACTTTAATTTCGATAAGTTTGGAAACGAACAAAGTTCGCATGATCTTACAGACGCCATCAACTTGGGAGTCTCGTTAGGAATACATATGAAGAGATTGTCTTCCAAAATTGATCCAATCGTGGCTGAGTACACGACGAATTTATGGTGGTGTTGCTATATTCTTGATAGATTCAATGGTTTGTTCAATCAGCGTAACTTATTTATCCGTCAAGAAGATTTCAACGTTGACTTACCTTACAACAACATTAATTTGCTAAAATTAGTTCAATTGGCACGGTCCTTAGAGAGCATGTTTTTGGCAATTTATACACCTTTCAATGATGCCTCTACTCCAATCAATACTAAAGAACCCACTCAACCAACTCCCAATTTGATGAATGTCAATCCAAGATATAACATGTTTAACATCGATGAGTTTCAAAAATTTGAATTTGAATTATGTGACAAGGAAAGAAACAGTTCTCGAAAAATTTATGAATCAAACGGTGTTGGTAGCGATTATGCAAACAATATTATTCATTTTTTAACTAGATTGGTCAACAACGCAGTTATCATGGGTTCGCAAAAGGCAAAATATGATAATCCACAAATTCCAAAATCCATCCCAGATGAATGCTCTGTGAAAGCATCGCTTAATATCGTGAAGTATTTGCGAGAAATGCAAGAAGATTACATCATTAATATACCTGTTGTACCATGGTGTATTTCTCTAGCAATGGCTATTTCTCTTAAAAGGAGAACTAAATTGTATTTCAAAGGTGACTCAAAGTCTAATGAAGCTGAAGCCAACAAGCTTGAGTTTGAGCTCGAAGACTTTTTGGTGGAACTCAAAAAATTCTCAAGTACATGGTGGTTCGTGGATGAAATGTATAGACTCACAAAAGACTTTACAGATAAACTCAATCACAAGACTCTAAGGAAAAATAAGAGAAGAAAGAGTGCACACTCTCCACAATCCAACAAAGTACAAAAGGTTTCTCCGTCTTCACGTCCGAAGAAGGAAGACTTGCAGTTAAATCCAAAGAATACTCCTTATCAAGCTAATCCTGTTTCCAAAGCTGATTCAATACCATCCATTCAAAATATTTTACGACCATCACCTATCTCCATCCCAGATCCTCAATTCAACCCAATCAATCCTAATTTAGTATCCCCCTTAACCACAACAAGCTCTAACGACTTGGATTACGATCAATACTTTGATTCTATGCAAATTGATATTTTCAATTACGACTTCTTCAAAGATGTTCCAAACGCAATCAATATGCTCAGCTGAATCATAGGTAATGTATATACACGGAAATAATGATAGATAATAGTAGGTTTCAAATATTAGCCTATTGTAGATTAGCATACTTTGATGATGGAATACGTCAATTCCTTACCACATTCAAAATCACATCGCTACAAATACATATGCTATTTTTGTCCATTAATTCTATAATATACAGAAGAATACTTTGATTACTCCTCGTCACTTTGGATTTCATCTTCCCATCCATCTTCTTCGGTAACCTTTTGAGGCATCAACTCGCTCATAATTGGACCACCTAATTCCTTCAAAAGAACTTGAACCTGTTCAACAACTTCTGTATCATTTTCTCCTTCACTGTTGATGATCTTATATGCCAGAGTCAAAGAGCTCTTTGCTTCTGATAAATGAGTTTTAACCTCCTCTGAAGAAGATCCCTTCAAGTGAGAAATCTCGATGTCTCTATAGTCTTCGACACCCTCTTTGGCGGATTTGGAATAGATTAATTTTGCATTGAAGATGTTAGCCAAAGCTTCATAGTAGAATGGTTCTAAGATGTTTTCATTGATGTCTTGAATGCTGGAAGATATTTCGATGGCAGAATCATATAATTCTAATTCAATGGAGAATTTAGCCAAGGTCATGAGTGGCTGAATCAATTCGATGTATTCCATTCCTACCTCAAATGAGTCGTTTTCCTCATTATCACCAGATTCTCTGATTTTGTTTGCAGAATCCTCAAGAATTGTTTTCTTTTGATTGAATATGTTCCACGATTTAAGTAATGCATCCTTTGCTTCTTCAGGTCTTTGTTGAGATATTCTGATAGAAGACAATAACGACAATGCCTCCGGGTTCTCGGAATCCAAACTCAATGAGAAGTTTATCAATTCATCACATTTGAATTCGGCCTCCTCTTCCATACACAAATCGGTCATCCAGATTTCAATCTTGGCGAAAATACCCTGGTTCATCTTCTTGATGACATAGTTGGTCAAGGACTGCTTGGACTTGTAAAGGGTTGACAATTCTACCAACACTGGGTCGTTTTCACCCGAATCATTATTTATAAGGTCAAGATGAGTGCTCATTTTGCTCAAACCAATATCGAGCAATTTCAAGCCATCTTCGCCACCAATGATCTGGCCAAGGTAGAAAAACTTCTCCACTCCGGCATCGGCGTTTGGATCACTGGAGCATGCCTTGGTCAACACCTCGTAAGCATTTTCCACATCGTTATTCTCCAACAAGGTCTCACCAAAAATCTGCAAATATTGCACGTCTTCAGTGTATGGCTCGAAATTCTCTTGAAGGAGGTTCAAGGCGGCCTCGGCCTGAGAAGATTGCAACAAGGCACGAACCTTAGCAACTAACTCGTTGATTGACATAGACATGGTTGATAATGAACTCCTCAGTCAAAGAAATTTTTGGGATGAGCTGATTACGTCATCAGATGCTACCAACCATACTATCAACTTCCTCTACTTCACCAAGGCCAGCAGGTCCAACGCTAACAAACTGCCTCGAAAACCTAAGGTAAACTATTGGAGTCATCTTCTGTATCCATAAACTGGTCTTATCTAACAATTTTCTGTCTTCTCCTTTAATACCTTTCCTGGAGGTGCCAATGATCACTTCCAAAATTGCCGAAGCTCTAACCCAAGAGTACTACATACTCCACTTGATATACCATAGGAGTAAGAACCAACATCGTGTGCAAAAATGGTGGCAATACATCAACATATTTCATAGAAAGATACGAAAAATAGTCAAGCTTTGTATGGATGTCCAACTGATCAAAGACAAAACCAAGTTAAAAATAAAGAATGACCAGATAGTGGAAATTGTCCGGTACTTGATCAAGAATAAGGTTTTCGGGAAAGCCTTTTACGAGTATAATAGTATCATAGCTTTGGGGCAATTTATAAATCTCGGATTTGCATTGATTGGTAATTTGAGTCAACTCTACAGCCTTTTGCTAAGCATCGATGGGGTACAGGATAAACTTGCCGTTTCCCAGATTCCAATTAGTTCATTACCTTCAGTTAGTTCGGGTGTAAATTCACTGAAGTTTGATGACGATTTGGACGATTTGGGTGAAATTGTCGATGACGATGAAGGTACCACCACTCCTATTGACTTGGTTGATAACTCCAAAGGAACCCTCGTTGCTGAAAACAACAAAGATATAATAGGAGTAAACGCTGTTCCGGAATCTATCAGTAATGATATGGATGATATATTTGGGGAATCGAAGAAGAAACGTAAATCAAACCAAAGTATCAGTGATATATTTGGAGACAAGCCTAAGAAAAAGAAAATGAAGAAAGACACTCATGAAAATCCAAATCAACCAGCATATGAGAACCCGTCAAAGAAGAAGAAGAAAAAGTCGAAGAATTCTATCGATGATATTTTTGGAAACTCTCCAATTAATAGCACCAAATCGAAGAAATCGAAGAAGAGAAACGAAATCGATGATATTTTTGGGGATATATAGGTGCCAAAAAAAAAACTATCTATTAATGACCACCAGTAATTTCGCTTAATTGACCGCTACATGCTATCCTAGTCACATATACTCAATACAAACTTTTTAAGGAAATAAAGAGAACCAAAAGAATGGAGACCCCATTCTACCCAAATAATAATAAAAGAAAAGAAACAAACCGACTATATAGTAATTCGATGACATGCCCGCAAACCCAATCATATTACACCATAAAGCAACAAGACTTAATTATACATCACTGGGTTTGAGTTGTGATACATTTGGTATTGCTGTTGTATTGGATAACACTGCTGAGATTGTATCTGCTCTGGATCTTCCTGCAATGCAAAGTCTTGGTTTTGTTGATGATATTGGTTATGCGATTGTGGGGGGGCTTGGTGAGAGATTTGCTGATCGAAATTGTTCTTGACGTTGTGGCCATCGTACACTCCATTGGTGCCAGCGATAGCCTGTTGTGCCTTCATGAAACCAATAACTTCGTTGAAGTTATTGAAAGTAGCATTATTCAACTGATCGATATCCAAACAGAATTGATCATCATCAAAGGCTTCGAATGATGGCATAGGCTCACCACCCATAGGATAATGATTCATTTGTTCAAAGGAATACAATGGTTGTGAATAATCGAAATCACCTTGTGGTGCCACCACCTGCTGTTGCACGACAGGTTGTTGCTGTCTAACATTAGGAGGAGAGGTGTTGACTGGAGACTCGTGAACTTCCTGGTTGATCGATGAACTTATTGAAACAGCTGGAGAATTGGAAATATGTTTGTAACCGTAAATGTTGGTGTTAGTTGTAGAAGGAATAGGGATTGGGGTTGCATTATTAGCATTAATTGTTTCTTTTGAAGGAGTGAAACACTCACCAGAAGCTTCATTGCTGCTGACAGATGACATCTGGTTTGGTACTGATCCAGCAAGAGCAAAATGCTTCGAGTAAATTCCTCCATTCTTTTCAAGCTCCTTTTGTTGTTGCTTGGATAATTGCTTCTTAATTCTGTTTTTGATTCTGGATTTACCTTTAAAACCGGCAGGCAAGAACTTACATTCAGCACCTTCAACATGCAACTCACACCAAATTTCAGCATTTGGGAAGGTTTCACCACACATAGAACATGAACCAGCAGACTTGGCTCTTTCTTTAGTCTTGGTTCCCTTAGGGTACTTGAAATGTCTTGATTTCAAGTGAGTCTTGTAAGTATCTCTTCTTGAGAATCCACCGTTAGGATGACATTTGTGGGTGACATTGTTTTCATCAATAAATACACTGAACTCGTGGAATGGGCAAGAGTAGGCCTTTTTGGTGGCATGCTTCTTCAAGTGACGAGTCAAGTAACCTCTGATCTTAAAGGTGGCATCACAGTGTGGACATTGGTGGATCTTGCCATCTGGAACACCATAACCATCGTTGGTGATGGCGATGTCATCAGATGAGGAACAAGATGAGATAGACCCGCTGTGATGTTGCAGGGAGAGAAGTTGATCATTAGGAGTGAAAGGAGAAGAATGAGAGGTACCAGGAGTGGAATTTTCATCCTTCTTGACAGATTTCAGCTTGTGAGAAATGATCGATTCGTTGTTGGAGGAGTTCGACACTGTGGGGGACAAGTGAATGCCGTCCTCTTCAAACACAGCTTCATCTTCAAAGTCGGCGAAGGTAGAAGTCTGGGAGGCAAAATGGTGGTGGTTCAGCTTGAATACATCGAGCTCGTGGCCGGATACGCCGTCCTCGGTGAAAGCCCACTCTATCTCACCGTTTTCGTTCTTGAACGGCAAGAGGTTGGTGGTCAAGCCGGTGGAGCAAGGCTGGGCATACGACTTTGTTTCGTCGGGCACGAAGTCCAGCGATGTGTCGATGGCGGCGGTGGAGATCGAGGGAAACAACGAAGCACCGGAGGCGGCAGGAGCCGAGGGCAGAGCCTGCTTCTTCTTGCGGGACTTCTTGGGCTGGGCGTTGACGTGGTGGAAGAACTGCGAGTCTGAGGGCAAGGTCAAGGCCTCGGGGAAGGGCACCAACAACGCAAGCACGTAGGACACTCCGATTTGGAGGAGACGCAAGGCCATGGCGACGAGGGTCATGTTGTAGAAGGTGGCCGAGGCGGAGGTGGAGGGTCGGGACTCGGCGGGCGAGCTTTTAGAGGAGCTGGAGGGTGTGGTGGGCTTCCGGGCCTTGGAGGCACTGGAGCGGCTCCTTGTTATCGAGGAAAGCATGAGGAACAACCACGGACACTGGGCGGTGGGCAGGGGTTGTGTGGAAGACGGGCGCTAGTATGGGAGGCGTTGGTTAAGAGGCGGCTGCTAGGAGGCTGCTAGGAACGGGATAAGAAACGCCAGTAAAGCCGAGAAGTGCCAACTGATTATCAAGGAATTCAGGAACCGAAGGCAGATGTTTAGATGGATTACAAGTTGCTTTAGTAATGGGCAATCTTGCTGACGAGGAAGGGGATTTGGTGCGCGGACGACGCAACAGAAAATTTTGCCTAGTGAGGAAAGATGGGGCACCAGAGAGGGCCTGAGACTGAGATCAGAAGGGGTACTGGAGGTGCAAGAGCCTGGGAAGGTAGCAGAGCAGGCGAGATTCGCTGGGTGGACTGGAGGCGGCGAGGGAGACGGTTCTTTTGGTTGACAGCCTGACGTACCACTGGAAACGGACAGGGTGGGAGGAGGAGGGAATGCAGTTGTTAAGTAAGTTCTGGGGATTTGTGGGTGCAGGACGGGCCCAGGGGGGTGGGCCGAATGTTATTGTGTTGAAGACCCAGTGGAGGGCGGAGGACGACGGCACAGGACCGGGCTTCTTTCGTCATCAGAGTACAAAGAGATGAACAATACGGAGGTGCAGTATGGGGACATATCACGTGGGGATTGGCGGGGCCTGGAGGTGTTTGGGGGCACCAAGTGGGACGACCGGTGGAGGGTGTGGCCACATCGTGCTGGAGGCACCAGGCCAGCTGGCGGGGCCTCTGGCCAGTGGGAGCTGGTGGCTTGATGGACACCTAGCACGTGCGCTATCGGGCAGGTTCCTCGCACCCGCATATTGGGATATTTTCCTTCCGCGATAGGCTTAGGCTTATCACTGTGTCATGGTTTCGTCCCATGTCGTCTAACGCCTATCGGCACTTCCCCTTATTGTGACCTTTCTGGTATTGTGAACTGGAGGCAGCGGTCTATTATACCAACGGCCTGGGTTGCCGTGTGGTTGCCGTGGTTATTATACTTATCAGTGATCAGTGCCGTGGATTGCTGGAGGCCGGACCCAGCGGTGTCGGAATAGGATGTTTTGGTGCTGGCGGTGGACTACGGGGCCGGTGGTGTGAAATGTCAAATTGTTGGACCACCCAGATTGTTCGCGGTGGGTTTGTGCCCCCGGTGTGTTTCATGAGAAATGAGAAACACCGCGGGGGCTTACGGCCAGGTCTCCCGCGAGCTCACTCTACCGCCGAGAGTTCTCCCCGAAAGCCCAGTTTGCCTGGTGACTGAGCGCAGATGAAATCACCTGGTGGGTGCTGGTGTGGTTCTGGGGTGGGTAGTGGTCGGCTGCCGCTAACTCCGTCTCGTTAGGTGCCATGGTTGGGCGTCCTTGCGTCCCGTCTCCCGTTGTCTGCTTTTCCTCGCGTTCCCTACATACTTCCACAACACCTCAGTGCTGGGGCACCCAGCACTAGCTGGGAACCGTTTGTCCCACGTCATTGCCATGCCCTGCCGTGCACTTCCGCAACCCACCACTTTGTCTGCTATTGTTCGCATTCCTGCTGCTGGCCCCTCACTTGTTCTGTCCGTCTACACTCTCGGTAGCGTTGATCGCTATGATAATCGGTGTCGATACGCTGCGGTGCCACCACGCACTGGACACAGTGGGGTGCTGGAGGACCCGCTGGTCCGGCCACAGGATCTCCCCTGCCAGATGGAACTACCCAATAGAACTGGCCCCACCGAAACGTCCGCGATGGCGAGGGTCCTCATCGGAACCACTGGGTCTAGCACGGGGCTTTGGCACAAATACGAGTGACAACCCATCTCGCCCAACCACTAACTATTGCTGCAATAGCGTGCTCCTGGCAGTCCAGGCCGCCCCAGCTGCAATATTCCCCTGTTGGGAACGATGCGGTGTTGCTGAGTGCCACCAGGCCTGGATCCATTCTTCTTTTTGAACTACATTCCCGGGTGACATCTGGCTAAATTTGCTGTTCGCTCCCAAACCCGCATGTTCCGCAACAGCGGTGGCCAGATCTGGCCACTTTGGTGGTCGTTCTGCTCTGGCGGTTGTTGTGTATGTTCTTGGCTCTTGCAGCTAGACCCATGGCTAGTGGTTCCTGCTCGAATTCGTCGCTCACTTTTCGCCGTATTCCACCGATAATACGCACATGGCACATAGGACTTGAGACATTGGACGTTATGCATACAGATATTATGCCAGGTGAAATATTTCTTCGCACCCTGTTCTCGCTAGAGGAAACTGCACAAAACCAATGCCAACAACCACCTGCCATTCCACCATGACATGATGCTCCCGAGTGCCTTCAAGCGTGGCCCTTGCGCAACCGTGGCGAACCCGTGGCACCCCGGTGGCGAACCCTATTTGCCAGCCGGGCCAAGTGGCCTGTCTCAGTGCCTCGAGTGTCTGCACCCCACTCCGTAACTGCTCCCGTAGCCTGCATCTCGTCTAACTAAGCCCCATGGGTATTTCATCTACCTCATCCACCTGCCAACTAGGTAATTCGGCGAACCAGTGATCCCATCGACGCGTGCTCCACACGCCATTGTTTGTGGGAACACCCACCGGAAAGTTTTCTGGCAATGATACCTTCTCTGTTGCTCAGCAATGTGAACCTTCGATGTTTTCTGTGCCTGGGGTAGGGTGTCTGTCTGATCTGGCCTGCGCAGTTGAGCTGTCTGGCCCATTTGAACTAGTTCAATCGCCCTATGCCCCATTTGTCCTGCTTCACTACTTGTCCTGCTTCACGATATGTCCTACGATATGTTCTGCTTCACGATATATCCTACTTCACGATTTGTCCCACCTCACGCTTTGCTATTTGACAAGCTTGCCTAATTGGCCGGATATGGGAGTATGCCAGTCTCCTACCTCCCAACGGTACCTTGGAATCCATCCGCTGCTGCATGCATCTCCACTAATGCTACTGGGCTTTGAATTAGCCCCTATTGCTCTACCAGCGGTGTCGGTGCTCGCTTTTGTCACTTTTGTTCCTTTACTAAGGCATTACTACTGACGTACAAATGTCCCGTTGCCGGTTCTACTTCCACGACCGTTGCCTGCGTTCGTGCGTGGTGCTCGGCCCGACTTGCCAACCTGCCAGGTCACCAAGGCAGATCTTCTGCTGGAGGCTGTTGTTGCGTGTCTGGCACCGCTCGTGCTGATGATAACTACCAAATGCCAAAGAAGCATGAACAAATGCACGTGGATCTGATGGTGTATCTCCCCATGCCCCGCGCTCGCAACAGTGGCCTGCACTTATCCGGGGCCCGCTTGCTTGGCATTCATAACCCACCACTGCCCTCACCGGTCACACAGGGCAGATGGCCTGGAAAAGCCCTGTCACGTGCGCATCGGTTTATCATCTTGTGACTATACTTTTCACTCCCTATAATGTCTGGAATCCATCCCCCCTCCGGCACCTCCAGTGCTCGTGTTGACAGTGACACCGTTCCCGCCGCTGCTGCCTACGACTTGACGTCGTTCACCCACCCGCTGATCCACAAGGTGGACGGCTCGGTGTGGTTCCACGAGATGTCCGAGGCCTTCCCTGGCCAGCTGTTTGGCCTCCAGGTCAAGCAGATCTTGTACCACACCCAGTCTCCCTTCCAGGACATCCTTATCTTCGAGTCCACGGACTTCGGCAACGTGTTGGTGCTTAACGGCATCGTCCAGTGCACCGAACGGGACGAGTTTGCTTACCAAGAGCTCATCACCCACTTGCCCATGATGGCCCATCCCAACCCTAAAAACGTGTTGGTGATAGGGGGAGGCGACTGCGGAGTGCTCCGTGAGTTGGTCAAGCACGTCGAGGACGACACCGTGGCCTCCATCACCATGGTGGAAATCGACGACATGGTGATCAAGTTGCTGACCCAGTTCTTGCCCGAGATGGCCAAGTACCACGACCACCCCTCGGTGGATCTCCGCATTCAGGACGGGTTCAAGTTCTTGAAAGAGACCACCAGCAAGTTCGATGTGATCATCACCGACTCGTCCGACCCCGAGGGCCCTGCCGAGGAGTTCTTCCAGGAGTCCTACTTTCAATTGCTCATGAACGCCCTTGCGCCTGACGGAATCGTCATCATGCAAAGCAGCGAGAATATCTGGCTCAACCTCGACTACCTCGGTGAATTGATGACCAAGGCCCGCAAGGTGTTCCAAAACGTGGAGTACAGCCAATGTTACATGCCCTCCTACACCTCGGGGCAATTGGGGCTTGTGATCGCTACTAACCACTCCCATGACTTGAAGAAACCTGTCAGGGTGTTCAGCGACGACAAGGAACGTCTGCTTTTCAAGTATTACAGTGCAGACGTGCACCAGGCATCGTTCGTGTTGCCTACCTGGGCCAAGAGGGCCTTGGAAAAGAAATAGATGTATCATATGTAGATAGACAACCCTAGAAAGCTAGGCAGGTGAAGTACACATCCTAGGAACCCGGACTGCTTGTAGAGGTGAATACCCTTGGCAAATACCAACCGCCAAAAGTCTATAGACCACTGCCACTTGCAAATTGCCAATTGCTGGTGCCATGGTTTTGAAGACTAAGCTAAACACAACCACCTGTCCAGCTAAGAATGGAACATCGTAGCACCTACCAGCGATGATAACCATGGTTTCTGAGCCCGTTTGCAAATAAGCTTCAGCCACATAACTGGTCGGCTACCAGATGACAGGTTAGACTATGAATAGACTATTTACTACTGAAGACTATTTACTACTGGAGACTATTTACTCCTTGTAGACTATTTACTCCTTGGAGACTATTTACTACCAAGAAGTTAATACCCACCAACAGCCAGGGGCCGAAACCAGGGGGAGCAAGAGCGCAACATGCCCGAATAGTTCATCACTAGTCGAAAGCTAATGCTATTTACTTGTGGTGGAATTCCAAGACTGTCCCAGGACCTGCTCCAGTGGCCAGCAACTGGACAGCGAGATATCCGTGGAGTGAGTTGCGGAAAACACCAATGCTCGGGCATACCGAATCGGAAAGGCCGAACCGAGTCTGATTTCTACATTCTAGGCTCTAGGCACCAGGCTCTAGACTCAAGACGCTGGTTGTGTTACTGGCAGGGTTCACCTTGGACCCCCACAGTGAGATCCCCCACTCGGCAGTGGTGCGACCCTTCTCCGGTGGGCCAAGAGACTGCCACCAGTTTCAGGGGCCCAGCCTCCACCACGTCACGCATCGCCATAACAACCGTACTCCGAAGCCACCAGGATCTCCTCCGAACCCCTGGACAAAGCTCAAGGCCCAGGTCACCACCGGCGGTCCTGTGGTCACGTGATGGTCGGCACCATCGGTGGGCACGTGACCCCGCCGCCCACCAATCGACAACCCACAACAATTGTTTTAACATCTACACTACTACCAAATAACACGACCCACTATCAACTTATCGATCGCCATGTCCTCAAACGTTGAAGATGAAGAGTATGCAAGCAATATTGATGACCAGCTCCTAACAGCAGCCAAGCTGGACGGCGTGGTGTCCCACGGCGAGTTGGATGTCACCAGAGCAAAGCTTGAACAGATTGCCCATGCTGCCGCGTTGTCAGACCGGCCCCAGCTGGTCCAGGCCGGTGGAGTCCGTCAGGGTTCCAAGGACAAGGACCTCGTGTCGGGCGCCAGCATGAACAAGCGCTACCAGCAGCAACAGGCCCAACAGGTGCAGCAACAGCAGATGGCGTCCGAGGCGCATCTTCACCACTACGGACAGCTGGTGGACGACTCCGAATACAACATCCAGATCCCGGAACCCATCATCGACTCCAAGCTGCGGATCTACCCTGTCACCGAGAACACCATCACCGCCGAAGGAAACTTGATCACCAGACCCTACCCCGAGCAGGTGTTCCACAACCGTGAGGACTTGAACGAGTTTATTCAGGAATTTGCTCGTGACAACGGGTTCGGAGTGGTGATTGCCCATTCCAACAAAAAGGCCATCTACTACACCTGCGAGCTTGGTGGTCGCTACAGGCACAAGAAGTCCAAGAAAGACGCCGAGGAAGCAAAGGTCGACGTGGGAAACGGATACTTGTTGGACCCAAACACTAAAACGAAAAAGTTGAAATGTCCCTTCTCGATGACCGCCAGCTTCAAGAAGTCCACCAGTGTTTGGACCTTGAGAACAACCTGCAACGAACACAACCATCCCCAGTTGGATCCCTTGTCCAACCACCCAATGTTGAGAAAGAGATCAGATGAGCTCAACTTATTGATTTTGGATTTGTACAAGGTCGGCACCAAGCCTTCTCACATCGAGTCTAAGATCAAAGAGCAGTACCCGGATGTCCTCATAAAAAGAGAGGACATTTATAATGAGATCAGAGGCTACAAGAGAAAGATTAAAAAGCAATCGAGATTTGGTCCTCATGCTACTAGACTTACACAATATAAGAAGAGACCAAACGGTGATGTTGAGGATGAGGCTGCAGTTGCTGCAGCTTTCTTGAATGGAGCAAACGATGATGATGGCAACGACGGCCAAGCTTCGGATGCCCAGGTGTTACAATATGAAATGCAACATCAACATAACCACCAACAAGAAGAATTTCAACGTCAATTCAACCAAGCTGCTGTCGAAGCTGCTGCTCATCAACAGCACTTGGATGAACACCACTACCAGCAATATCAACAACATCTCCAAGACCATGGTCTTCAAGATAATGATAGTACTGCTGCTGCCGCCATTGCTGCTGTGGCTAGTGTTGCTCGTCAACACCACCATCATCACCACCATGGTGATTCAGGTGACTTGTCGATGGACAACATCGATAGCAGATTAGTTGGAGAATAGTCTTTTTCTCTACAACGAGCTCGTGATCAGTGTTTTAGTTCCTCCTCTGCTCTGTATTGTTTTGTATATTAGTTTAAACGGTTCAACCAATAATATCTGTAGAATAGTTTATGACCTAAAAGTGCTAGTTTACTTTTAATGTAACCAATGTATATTGAGCATTGTCCAGACCTAATAACCGTATAAAAATAAGAGACTTATAAAACAACGGGTGCTTGATTGAATACTTTGATAAAATCGAAGGACCACGTCTCTTTAAAATGAAATAAAGAAAAATGCAAAACAGATGCAGTACATCAATAGAAATAGCATAACTACATGCTATTCAACAATTCCAATCCCTCGGATCTTTCTTCAAATAATTTGGCCAATTCTCCGACCTTTCTTCCTCTGATGACTGGTTTTTTCACAATAGGAGCGATTTCACCCATGTTAAACTGTGGTAATGACTTTGACCTCGAATGAAGAGATGAAGTGATATTTGATTTTTGAGCGTCGAATTTATATTTTTGAGGAGGGTATTGAAGAAACAAGTTGGATACATCCGAAAGTTTCTTTCCCGTTTCTGCAGGGCTGGATTTTGTAGAAGCAGAATTTGTTGTTGAAGTTACTGTTACTGCTGAAGATGCTGAAGAATGTGAGGAATACTCAGAAAACATTGAGTCATTCACTTCCTGACTTCGAATTGGAGAAGCTGATCTAAATGAAGTAGCTGATTTTGGTGTGAAAGGGTATGGCTTCTCTGGGCTTGATATAGGAGTCTTGTCTAAAAATACTGGATGCTTGACTTTTTGCTTCGAGGAAGTAAGATTGGTGGAATTAAAGGTAACTTTGTAGTTGTCATCATGTTCCTCCGAATCTTCATCGTCATCCTGTGTTTTTCCTTGTGCCTCATCGATTGTCAAATCATAACTCAAGTCGTATGAATCATTTGGCTTTGAACTGTTCTTTTCAATAACGACTTGATCAACCGAGTAAAATGAATATTTTTCTTTTAACGTATCCCAATGTTCTAGAACATTTTTCAAGAACCTGGTGATAATTGAGATATTGTCTTTATTATGAGATGATACTAGCTCATGACTAATACAATAACTTAAACTTTTGGATATCGATAACGATGTATGTCTAGTCACTTCATTATTCTTTAGGATCTTCGAACACAACTCACATAATTGTACTAAAAGTTGATCGTATTCACTTTGCTTGTCAGAAGCATGAGATTGAAGAATATTCTGGAATACACTAAATGTATAGGAATAGTCATCCTTTATTGGTAAAGGAATGGATGTTATTGGAATTAATGGCTTGGGCAACTCCATCAATATTCTCTTGAAACCCGTTGAAATGCAGTAAAGGTCCCAGTCATTAATCCAGATAAGTTGGTTTCTATTAATGCATTGGAAAAAGATATCTGTGCTGACCTTGTTTCCTGGTTTATAAAACAATAGTTCTATTTTGTCACCATAATTGTTTAGAATGTTGAAGATCTGATAAAAATGATGGTAAAAGATGGTGTCACTCTGCGACGACAATTTTGTGTATGGATTGATCAACGGTGTAATTCTCATGGACAAGTTGATTTGATTTTCGATGAGCAAGTTATGCTTGTAGACATTTAACGAGATCTTTAATCTAGTGATATCCACGTAATTACTCAATTGTGACAAGCTGGAGCAATGGATGATGACATTTCGCTTGAGGGAGGCCTCTGTGTGGGCGCCCAACATGTCTGAGAGGTTGGTGATGGTAAAGGTGTCAATCAATTTGTTGATCTGAGCGAGATTTTTCTTGGTCATGTTGTAGTTGGTCAAGATCTGAGTGATGGACTTCACAAACCAACTGTCATGCACAGTGATGATTTTGATCAAGTTATGCAAGTTGTCACTTTCCGCCAAAAACTTCTTGAGGAACTTGATACCCCATATCCAGCTGATCTTGTTAAGGCCACAGCTGAACATGATTAGCACGTAGGGTGTGTGAGGAAGGATGTTCATGAGGGTGGGAATAAACTCCTCGTAATTGATGGAATCTGTGGATGGGAGAAACGATGTGTCGAACAAGTAGATGGGGAGTCCTGAAGTGGGGTCCAAAACTCCCGAATTGTAGAAGATTCTGTCCATGGTTTTAGGCACTTGGTGGGTAGACTGGGAAGGATGGAGGAATGCCCGGCACGGTTAAAAGTTGGGGAATAACGATGGACAGTGGAGACGGACCGTGATTCGATGCAGTGGGTGATGTTACGGTGCTGGAAGGATCGATTAGGGACCGTTTGCCTCTAAGCTCTGGGACATTAAGCTTTCCAATGCTTTATGGGCAAACAATAAACATACGCGACTTGCGACCTGCGACCTGCGACATATCGTACAACGCGGTGGGGACGGCACGACAAAACAGTTACGTAAGGCCACCCTGGGCCGAGTTGGGGCAAATTCACGCTACTGCACCGGGGCCGCCGCGAGGGTGGACGGATTTTCTGGTTCTAGTTGGCCCAAACTGGTTCAAACTGGCCCCATACTGACCAGCCTGGCCACATTGGCTAGGCTAATCCGAGAATTGGACACACCATGAAAGTAAGGTGATTCTGCTGAAGGCGAGGCTTTATTTTCTTGCTGCTCAACCCATGACGTGGCCCATGACGGGTGGGGCTTATGGCTGGAGTGGATTCCTGCGTAATGTTGTAGTGTAAGTTTGAGAGTCTAGCCGGCAAGGAAAGGAAGAAAAAGGTGCGTAGGGAGAGACGAGGTCTCGCGGTGGCTAATTAGGGAAACAGATCGGGCCCGTCTGAATGGCGGGGGTGTTCCTCGGTACTTCTGCCGGTGTTCATGAGTAGAAAACGGGTGTATTTTGTCAATCGGGAGCAAATGGTAAACCTTTTTTTGGTTAGAGCTGCAAAAGACCAGAACTGCAAATTGATTACAACTGTACATGAGTAGAAATGCAAATTGCTAACAAGCAAAGTGGCCTTGTGGGTCTTGTAAAACACCTTGGTTTGTGGTGTCATGGCTGGGCTGGACCTTTTGGACTCGAGAATGGGCCGTCAGTAGTTTGGTGCAAACATCCGAACGGTTCTGGTTATCCAAAAGAAACGATTTTTGCAATCATAGTGCAATTGCGCTGTAAGCCAACACTACAGTATTGGTAATTTTCGCCTTGCAAGTCTTAGTTATTAGTACGGTTGATCTCTTCTCCTTGTCACTAGGCCAGTAAGAGTTCTACGGATGTGTACTTTACTGTTTATCGCTGGCTGAATTTTTTAATTAACTACGCAATTTAATCATATTCAGGCTTGACTGAAGTCGGCTTTCCTACCTGGAACAGCAAGTCTGGTTCTGTTAAGGGTTGTGCTGGATATATGACATAGGTTTTAGCGCTGAGATGCTTCGTTGGTTTGATTTTTGGTTTCAAGTCTTCAAAGAAACGGTTGGCCAACAGATTGTTGTACAAAAAATTAACTCACTAACCAGAAACGTAATGGACGTTGAAGATCTTCATGCTTTAGTACCAATGACTTAGTACTCACAGACGGCTATCCTCTTGAGATCGATGTCCTCTGGAATCAATTCTTGATTATTCAAATGGTTACAATTTAAATGCGAATATCGTTCTAAGCTACACTTGAATTCCTAAAATGAAACAAATCTTTTCACTTCCACCTTTTCATATTTAATGCATCTATCTTCATGATTGAAAGCCTCACTTCCAATCTGTAGGCCCCCAACCCTCTGATCTGCCTATCCTGGGAGAACCGTTGCAGCACGTCACGTGACACATAAGGGAAAAATCCGGCTCCAGGTAAGATCGAGGATAAATTGTCCATTAGAAAGGAGCCACGATACCCCATATTTCTCCTGATACATGTTTGGGGATTTCTTTTCCCGTTGATCGGCTTTTCTGCTTCTTTTCTTCTCCAAATGTTGTGATCTCCGTCCTCACTGGTAGTTCTCGTCCACTACTCGCAAGTGTCCTGCACAATATTTGCCATCCTCTCAACTATCAATTATCACCACAACTTCCCCCAACCACCACTTACTCTTCACAATGGCACCTGCTAAAGAAGAGACCAAGCCTGACCAGACCAAAAAACAACCACCCAAAGAAGAGGAATTGTCTGAAGAAGATCAACACTTGAAAGATGAGTTGGAATTGCTCGTTGAACGGTTGAATGAGCCTCAACATCCAGTGGACTTCTACGCCCAATGCTTGGGCACCTTGAAGACGTTCATCAAGGATTCAACCACTTCCATGACTGCAGCACCTAAACCATTGAAGTTCTTGAGACCTCACTACCCCAACTTGACTGAGTTATATGCCAAATGGAACGAGAAGAAGGATTCATCCTACGCCGATATCATCATCAAGCTTGCTGACGTTTTGTCGGTGTTGGCTATGACTTACTCGGATGACGGCAAGAAGGAGTCCTTGAAGTTCAGATTGTTATCTTTTGACGAGTCGGTCTCCGATTGGGGACATGAATACATGCGCCACTTGGCTTTGGAGATCGGTGAATCATACCAAGAGAACTTGGGTGCCGAGGATAACACCATCCCCCAATTGATCCAGTTGGCCTTGAAGATCGTTCCTTTCTTCTTGAAGCACAATGCCGAGGCAGATGCCGTGGATTTGTTGCTTGAAATCGAGAGCATTGACAAATTGCCACAATTCATGGATGAAAACACTTTTGCCAGAGTATGTCTCTATATGGTGAGTTGTGTGCCTTTGTTGTCTCCTCCAGATGATACATCCTTCTTGGAGACTGCTTTTGCCATCTACTTGTCCTACAACCAATTGCCACAGGCCTTGACTTTGGCCATCAAATTGGACGACGAGAATTTGATCAGACAAGTGTTCGAAGTCACTAATGATGAATTGGTCCACAAACAATTGGGCTTTATCTTATCACAACAGTTCAGTAATTTCAAATATCCAGGTGAGAATCCTGAAGTCCAAGAAACTATCTCGAACTCCAAGTTGCATGAATACTTTGGTTATTTGGTCAAAGAGCTTAACTTGTTGGATCCAAAGGTTCCTGAAGATATCTACAAATCTCATTTGGAGAACGCCAAGTTTGGATTGGGTACTTCTGGTTCCATTGATTCTGCTAAGCAAAATTTAGCAACTGCATTTGTCAACGCATTCGTTAACTTGGGTTACGGTACTGACAAATTGATTCAAGGTGAAGAGGATAATAAGTCATGGATCTATAAGACTAAGGGACCAGGTATGATCTCCACGGCTGCCTCCTTGGGTTCAATCTACCAATGGAATATTAATGACGGTTTACAACATTTGGACAAGTACACATACTCTTCAGATGATGAAATCAAGGCAGGTGCATTATTGGGTATTGGTATTGTCTCTTCCAATGTTCATGATGACGTGGACGCTGCTTTGGCTTTGTTACAAGAATACGTCATGGATCCAAACAAGCTCTTACAATCTTCAGCTATAAATGGACTCGGAATTGCTTTTGCTGGCTCTAGCAATGAAGAAGTATTGAACTTGTTGTCCCCCTTGGTATCTGATGGTGATGTTTCAATGGAAATTTCCTCCTTAGCTGCTTTGGCTTTGGGACATGTTTTTGTTGGAACCTGTCATGGTGATATTACCTCCACAATCTTACAAAGCTTGCTTGAAAGAGATTTCAGTCAATTGACAAACAAATTCGTCAAATTCATGTCTTTGGGTTTGGGTTTATTATACATGGGTAAAACTGATCAAGTGGAATATGTATTGGAAACAATTGAAGCAATTGAACATCCAATCAGCAAAACTTTGAAGGTTTTGGTTAATATTTGTGCCTACGCAGGTACTGGAAATGTTTTGCAAATTCAATCGTTATTGCAAATGTGCACTGCTAAGCCAAAGGATGTTGCAGCTGAAGAAAAGAAATTGGAACAAAGTGAAGAAGACCAAAAGAAGACCGAAGTCAAAACCGAAGAAAAGGCTGACAATGACGTTGAAATGGAAGACGCCGAATCAATTGAAAAGAAGGCTGAAGACAAGGTGAAGCAAGAAGAACCAGAAGATGATGAAGATGAAGAAGGGGATGAAAGTGATGACAATGAAAACGAAGAAGAATTATACCAAGGTATCGCCGTATTAGGTTTGGCCTTAATTGCATTGGGTGAGGATATTGGACAAGATATGTCCTTACGTCATTTCTCTCACTTGATGCACTATGGTAACTCCTTGATACGTAGGGCTGTTCCATTGGCCATGGGTTTGGTATCTACTTCCAACCCACAAATGAAGGTTTTCGATACTTTATCCCGTTACTCCCATGACCCAGACTTGGAAGTTGCTCAAAACGCTATCTATGCCATGGGTCTTGTTGGTGCCGGTACTAATAATGCCAGATTGGCTCAATTATTAAGACAATTGGCATCCTACTACATCAAATCTCCAGACTCGTTGTTCATGGTCAGAGTTGCACAAGGTATTTTGCATTTGGGTAAAGGTACATTGACATTGAGTCCATTCAACTCGGAAAGAACAGTATTATCTAAGGTATCATTGGCATCATTGTTGACCATCTCAATCGCCTTGTTGGATCCAAAGTCCTTCATTTTGAGTGACTCTACTACTGAGACCAGTCATCAATTGTTATACTACTTAACCCCAGCCATGAAGCCAAGAATGTTGGTTACCGTTGACGAACAATTAAATCCAATCAAGGTGAATGTTAGAGTCGGTCAAGCAGTTGATGTTGTTGGACAAGCAGGTAAGCCTAAGACCATCACTGGATGGGTGACTCAATCCACACCAGTTTTGTTGAATTACGGTGAGAGAGCAGAGTTGGAGTCCGATGAATGGATAAGTTTGAGCAATTCATTGGAAGGTGTGGTGATCTTGAAGAAGAATCCTGATTTCATGGAAGTAGAGAATAGTTAGTTATATTACAAATTAAAATACACAACTTATAGTCAAATTAGAGAAGCGGTAGTGTTCACTGGTATCAAAACTACGAAAACAAAGATAAGTGGTGGAAATGGTAGCGAAAGTCATCTTGTAGATTCTCCGTTTTTATTAGCTCTTGCTAGCGTTCCTACGAACATATAGATAAACGTAATATTACTGGAAGTAGATGTAGATGTATGGAGTCTCAAAGACTATGAATTGAAATGTTTTTAACGAGCAAGGCATCACTTGAATTCTTCGGCCTTACCAGCCATTAACAAGCCGACAATCAAGCCGAACAATCCCAACACGGAGCCAAAAATCTCCACCACCAAGATCTTCACGAAAAGAGTGGAGTCGGCGGCGTCACTGATGGCGGCAGTGGAACCGGTGATACCCACAGCCACACCACAAATCAAGTTGGTGACACCCACGGTCAATCCAGCCCAGAAAAGCGAGTAGCCAGTGTACAAGTTTGCCGCTGTGTAAAGGGAACCTGCTGGCACATTGGCCAATTTTGCTGAAAACACGATTGCCATGATCAATCCGTAGATGGCCACCACTTCACAGAAAATAATGGAAATCAAGTTCTTGGTTGTGATTCTTGGGGCTTTGACACCTGCACCGATGATGGACGAGCCGGTGATGAAGATACCCCAGGCTGCACCGACCACTGAGAGACCAATACAACTGGCAATACCCAAGTTGGCCCAAAAGTATGGAGAGGTTGCCTCCAAGAATTGGCCGACATTGAACGCTTCGCCGGAGTTGTTGAACAACATGTATCCGCCGATGGTCAAGACCGAGACCAACAAGAGGGACTTAGCGATGGGCATGTTTGGATGGGGAGAAAGTAGATGTTGGAGTTGAGAAGTAATTGGTGGACGAGTTAACCAGATTGCGGGTTTGGAAGGATTGCAGGTTGGGTCCTCAAAGTGCATATTGGCGCTAATTGATAAGTTGGGTTTGCATGTTGAGTACATGAGGGCAAACCTTGGGGCACGATGGTTCAATCGGGTCCATGGTTTCAAGAAAGCTCTAAATGTTGTGGTCAATAAGAGTGGTGGTGGATTAAAAAGGTAAATAACTTGTAGTATTCTGCATTTTTTAAGTTTTGGATTTTTGACACATTGTGAATTTTTTCAAATAATTTCCAAACTTCCGCCTCAACTTTCAGGACAGGTAATCACTGATAACGATCAAAGGTGTGTATAATGCTATTAAACAGTACAGGATATCAGATGGAGATGTGATGAGATCGATCAAGATGTTTATTTGGTTTACATTACCTGTGGAGTGACCCATCAGATATTTCCTCAGAAACGTTCACCATCACTCTACCCTGGGGAGCACTGAACAATTGAGATGTAGATGCAGGACCAAGTTACTACTAGTATGCATTTCAAATTGACCTCTAGTAACTCAAGGATGGAAACAAAGCGAGGCTTTGTAGAGTCAATTCTAGAGAATAGTTTCTGGAAAGGCTCAGATAATTAGCGGTCTAAATTCAATCAAATGAAAAACCTTTTCTACTTACTTTGTTGATGGACTTCCGAAGCACGCAGCCAGTTGAAAGAGAAGTTGTAACGACCTTCCTTGGGTACATTGCAATGCACCTATTACCTCGAAAACTGCCACTTACTTACAAATATTATTTGATCCTAAGTAATAACCTTAGAGTTGAAAACCACTTGTATTGCTTTCGCTACTCATCCCAATTTAAGCTGGAAATTAGTGAATTGTGGTGCCACGGGGAACTTCATTTCCTGTCGCTTCCAGCGAACCCGCTCTCTATGGAGCCAATGAGAAATTTTTCTGAATAAAAATCTAATTTAAAAGCCAACCCCCAAACCATTTCAGTCATCCTGTTGGTTTGGGTGTCTTCCTTCCGTTATCATCTTCTAGCTCTTACAGCTCCCCCACTTACGTAACCACCCCAGTTGTGCCCCACCATGGATCGTGCGCGTACCGAGGTGGGGGACTATTTATCAGGCATTTCACAGGGTTCCAATGTAACATCGATGGCCAACCAACGAATTGTGGCCCCTGGGTTCAGCCTTCACGAGTAGCCCCTATAACCTTCATTAAACGATTCTGTTCAGTGGAATTTCCACCCTTTTTTGTAAACGTGTCGGGTCAGGTCCACTCCAATCCATCTGCCAGGGAAATGGGGTCCAGCCACTTGATGGCAGATCCCAGTGGATCTAAATGGACCTAGTAATGTGTATTTTGTATTTTGTGTCAGTTCCTGGAGGCTTCGGCCATTTATCATACCCCAGGATAGACTTTCCAACGTAACATGGAATGCGCATCATGCAACCCCCACCTTAATCTTATATAAGGACACATTCCCCCACCTTTACACTAATCAATTCAATTAGACTTACAACGTAAGTAGTTCCGTTTGGCAATCCATCGATCGCAACTCCCTCCGCCCTGGTGCTGTGAGGACCAACCGCCGGACTAGCAATCGACTTTGAATGTCGACCCTGAAAAATGTGAAAAATCACATCCACCGTACCAGTTTGGTACCATTGAAGAGCTCCTGCGGATCGGCTGTTAATAGAAGCGTACTAACATTATTAGATGGTTAATTGGGGTATTGTTGGAGCAGGAGGCATCTCCTCCAGATTCGCTGCAGACTTGAAGATCTTGATCGCAAACCCATCGGGTCCAAACAAGATCAAGCACACCATCGGCGCCGTGGGTGCCTCCAAGGCCTCCAAGGCCCAGGACTTTATCGACAGAGTCATCGGCGATGGCTACGGCACCAAGGCCTACACATACGACGAAGTGATCAACGATCCTTCCATCGATGTGTTGTACATCGGGTTGCCCCACACTCTCCATGCCCCATTCGTGATCCGTGCCATTGAGGAGGGAAAGAAGAACATTCTTTGTGAAAAGCCCGTCACCATCAACGCCAAGGAATTGGAAGACATCTTGCAGGCTGCAAAGAAGAACAACGTATTCTTCATGGAGGCCATGTGGTCTAGATACTTCCCTGCGTTCATCGAGTTACAGAAAAAAATCTATGGAGCTGAAAAGATCATTGGAGACGTCAAGAGAGTCCACGGAGTATTCAGCCTCAATGCCGAAGAGTTCCCTCTCACTGCAGAGCATCGGATGGTCAACAAGGAGCTCGGAGGTGGTGCGCTCTTGGATATCGGAATCTACCCAGTCACATACGCCAGGTTGTTCTTGGATCCCAAGGCCGATCCTTCCAAGGACTGGTCTGTATCCTCGGAGATGATTTTGGATAGTTTGACGGGCAAGCCCGAGGACGAGGTTGATTTCGTGGCTTCGGCCTTGTTCAACGACAAGAAGCGTAAGCAACAAGCCAGTATCTACACCGGAATCTATACTCCATCCGATGGAAAAATTGCTGTGGTTGAGGGTACCAAGGGAAAGGTCGATATTTTCGCCATTAGAGACACTCCATCTCCAGGATCTTACAAGATCCTGTTGAACGACGGTAAAACCATCGAGAAGAACTTTGAAGACGAATTGAACGGCGGTGAAGGATTCTGGTACGAGGCTGTTGAGGTGGGAGAAGTTTTGGCCAAAGGAGGAAAGGAAAGTGAAAGAATGACCTGGGACGAGAGTAGACGCATCATGTGGGTTCTCGACACTATCAGAAAGCAGAACGACTTGGTGTACAAGCAGGATCAATAGTGGTGTTGGGATCTAAGAATGTTGTGGAAACGGGACCAATAGTTATGTTGGGAACTAGACCGCTAGAAATGCTCTGCAAGTAGAACCAAACCTAAAATCTCTTTATGAAGACCTGGAGTCTTTTGTGTTAAAGTTCACCTCCTCCAGCGACCGCTTCAATCAAAACAATTATGATCAATAGTTTGAATTGTAGAAAACTCCCTAATTTTGGTAAACTTTACCATGTAATGTTATTAGTGACTCTGAAGCTCTCCGAGATCCTCTTCCAAGAACCTTCACCACCAAGATGGTGCTAGTCATCATTAGAGTTGAATCAGGCTGGCCCCAATACAAACGATCGAATATCTCCAATAAGCTTTCGGGGAATAATGGCACTCAATATCTTATTATCACTGAGGCCCAATTGTTCAGGTACTTACGGGCCCTTTCGCCTGGGTGAAATGTAACCTTCTTCCAACTCAAAGCAATGGTTGACGGAGGCTTCCTATCACTATTGGAGTGACCCATATGGATGCCAGAATCAATTCCAACTAAAAATAAAGTTGGCATACTATAGGGTGAAGTACCAAACAAAGTGTAGAAACATGTCTTACCTTCGGTCCAATACCAAAACACGCCGGCAATTGCTGACTGGTGGACTATACGGCAGAATTACCGTTGGATCGTCGTTCGTGACCTTATTATTGAATAAATATTCAACTCCACTAGCGAACCTCAGTGGATGGTCCGGAGCCAGGAGCCAGGAGCCGTGTTCCCACGGAGTTCCAGGTGCTACTAGTTATCTTATCTGATCAGTAAGCTGAAAACCACAGCGATAAGGCGCCGTTTAGCACCCACAGCACCTTAGTGTGGAATTCGATGTAGGGGAGACTAAAGTAAATGCAAAGCACCAACTGAAAAGTACAACGGAATTTGCAGGGCAAGACCTGCAAAGTGAGGGTTCGGGATGCTGGCATCTCAACAAACAGCAGATTCCCTGGATGTTGAAAACAGAACCAGGTGGAAAAGCCCTCAGCCCAAACTCAATTGCGTTTCGCAATTTCACCAACGGCAACATCAGGGCCAGGGCCTGCGGCCAAGTGCCTGGTTGGAGCCTTCACACCACCAACTGCCCCTCCAAACTCCTCAAAAACTCCGGGACTTCGCTGGCCCGTCCCCGCAGCCATGTGGTGGTGAATCATATCATTCCAGCCTCTACCATCCGCCATGGTATCAGGCGTTACCCAATTAGGTGTGGCCACCACCAGTTCAGTGGGTAACCCTGCCCAACCCCATATTTTCCCCCACATCATGCACCACTAAGGTTTGGTGGTTGCGAATCGCTTACACCTTCTGCAGGAATGCAGCAGAACCCCTCTGGAACCTTGCTGGGGTCGGCGCCGGCGCCGGCTCCGAGCCGCGTGCTGATTGGCCCGCTGCCCCTGGGTGCCCACTTCCCCACCAATCAAACCACTTGCTTACCCACCGCGCCGTTCCCCTCCTACACAAGCTTTTTTGACAGGATTGACATGGTACGTATGTGCCCCTCCGATCCGCGCAGGCAAAATGCGATAGTGGAGGAACATGCCCCCGACTGGGCTGACAGCTCCCACGCGTGGGGGCTGCACCGACGGAGGAATCACGGAGGAACCGTCGTGGAAGCAGGTGGCAGCCACCTGACCTCAGAAGCGCATCGAACACACCACCACCCTGGGGCAGGTCCCCACGCCGCGAGGCTGGTGCCGATGTCGAGGTACGACCGGCTGGCACACACGCGGCCGGCGCCGACGATGGGTCCTCCGGTGGTCGCCGTGCTCGTGTCCGCCCATGGGCCCTGGGGGCTCAAGGCGCTGGCCTGGGGCGCATCTATCGCCGCCGTCGAACCCTCTTCTGGTAGCCCTTCCAGGGTACCTGGTAGAGGCCGCGCGAGTGTCGCGGGCTCGCAACCCCAGATCATCGGAGTTGTTACCCCACCACCCAGTGTGGGTTCCGACCCATCGGAGTCGGTAGCACGATCGGACCACAGCCCCTAGCCCAAAACAGCAACCAACCACGCTGGTGGCTGCGAAGGGAGGCCAGCCGTGCCGAGGGCATGGCACGGCTGAGGCCGCTGGGTTGGTCCTGGATCTCGGCCGTGTCCTAGGCGCACCGCTGGGCCCTGTTCGCAGAGACATTCCCTGGCATTTGACGGCCTTGGTTTCTCCGTCGTTACCGTTTCTGTCACCAATTCCGTCCAGCACCAGTCCAAGGCTAAGACTTTTTCGTGAGCAAATCCCAGGATTTTTCTTAGCCCTCCGGGATATCGCGCGTATGTGCCAAAGTTGGGGGTGCCACTAGTAACAACGTCTGCAGCCAAGACTTGGGCATTGTGTCAGGCGTGAGGCCGGTGCAGGGACAGCGTGGGGGAGCCAGAGCTGGCCCCCGGCCTGGTGGTGCTGGGATGGACCCCAGAGACCTCCCGCAAGGTTTCTGGCCCGCCTGGCACTGCCCTCGGGCCCAGCTACACTATGGCCATGTTCACTCGCGTCGCATCCATGCATGTATGCCTCCAGAGCCGAAGGTAGGCGCCGTTGGTGGTGCATTGTTGTGCACTGCAGCAGTCTAAACCTGGCCCAATGCATCCAGGGCTTCCACCTGCGTGAATCGTGCATAAGGGTGCTGCATGCGCTCGCATGCCACCCCCACCATGCAGCCCACTGGAGTTGATGGGTCATTTCCACCTGCATGGATCCATTATGTGGTCTGGTTGTTCCGCTTCTTTGCCGTTTGGGCTCGGATCCACCTATTCAGCCCACCTGGCGCCGGCAATGGATAAGTTTCACCAACGCCGTAACCCCCCGCTCGAAACTCCGGGTATCTGCAGCCATGTCCCATGAATCTCGCAGCTTTGTGGGGTACGTTTCTTGTCCTTTGTCCAACCAGGAATCGTTGCTTGTGGTTAGTAATTGTTGGTTCATTACGGGATCATCAGGTGCATCGCGAGGTAGCCGAGCAAGTGGAGCCCGTACTGAGAGAATTCCGCTTCTGAACTGGTTTTTCTGCAGTAGGGTCCATGGCCATCTCCAGATCTGGTGCAAACTGTGGACTGCAAAAACCATTCTGTCCTATATGGGAGGTTTTATTGGACCAGCCTAGGGCCCTACCCCCGTAGTTTGGCTGGTTGGGGGTGTGCTTGTCTTTCCCGTAGAGAAGTGCTTTTTTGCCCCGCCCCCACTAGTTCTTCCGTTGCAGCCATAACATGCTTCGGTGGGGCTAATATTCCAATGTGGGGAATATGCACGCTCCAAGGTCCTGAGACTGGTGGTGCAGCAGCAGTAAAATATGTTGGCGGCTAAGGTTATCGTCACTATAAAAGGGACGGTGGATTCCGTTCAATTTGCTTCTCAACTCATCACAGCTTCCCAGCTTCCCAGCTTCTCAGTTCCTCCCATGAGTCTTCCAGAAAAGTACAATAACGTGGTCTCGGTATCCTCCGAAACCTCAGAGCCTCCCAAAAAGCGCTTCAGATGGAGAGTGGTCGATGACCACTCCCCCAAAGAAATCTACAACTGGACGTTATACTTCACGGTGTTTATCTTCGGTATCTTGGGTGCTGCCAGAGGTTACGATGAAGGTTGTATTTCCTCCGCCACCAGTCAAACATCGTTTAAGAAGATTTTTGGTCTCGCAGACAAATCAAAAACTCCCCATGAAATCGCCGACTTGAAGTCCAACATCACCTCCATGGTCCAATTGGGTTCCGTCGGTGGTGCCATCCTTGCCATGTGGACAGTCGATAAACTTGGAAGAGTCAGAGCCTTGCAAGAAGTGTGTCTTGTGTGGATCGCAGGTGCAATCATTCAAATCACTGCCAGAAACGTTGGTCAATTATACGTCGGTAGATTGCTCGAAGGTTTGGCTATTGGTCAAACTACCACCATCGGCCCAACCTTTATGTCTGAAGTTTCTCCACCTGCCTACCGTGGTTTGTTTGGTTGTCTTTTCTCTGGTGCCGTCTACTTTGGTATTTTCACCAGTTACGCCGCCAACTATGGTGCTGCTAAGCATCTCTCCGGTACCACCAACGTCCAATGGATTATTCCAACCTCCATGAAAATTGTTTTGGCAGGTTTGGTTTTGATTGGCTCCTTCTTCTGTGTCGAATCCCCAAGATGGTTGGTCAAAGTGAACAAGAACGAAAAGGCCATCAACAACTTGTGTAAGTTGAGAAGATTACCTCCTGACCACCCATACATCGTTGGTGAACTTAGTGATATTAACGAAGCTGTTTTGGCTGAAAAGCTCGCTAACGAGAACTACACTATTTTCAAGAAGTTCAGAGATATTATCATGGTCAAGTCTGTCAGATACCGTTTCTTCATGATTGGTGGTATGTCTCAAGTTTTGGGTCAATGGAGTGGTGCCAATGCCATTACTATCTACGCTAATGATTTGTTCTCATTTATTGGTGTCAAGGGTATCGAAACCATGAAAATGACTGTTATCTTGGGTGTTGTCAAGTTCGTTGGTGCCTACTTCTCTGCTTTCTTCATTATTGATTTCCTTGGTAGAAGAAAGGCCTTATACATTGGTATTACCATCCAAATGATCACCATCTTATTCTTCGGTATTTTCCTTCACATTGTACCACATGCCACTGAGATTGACTCTGTTTTGTCACCATCTGAAAAGGCTGCCAGTAAGGCTGCCATGGCTGCATTGTATCTCTCCGGTGTTGGATGGGTCATGGGTTTCAACTCCGTTCAGTACTTATTGGGTTCCGAAATCTTCCCATTGGGACTTCGTTCATTCGGTCAATCCTTGATCATGGTTTTGCACTTTGCCAACCAATTCGGTAACTCCAAGGCTGTTCCAAAGATGTTGTTGACCATGGACAACTTCGGTGCTTTCTACTTCTTCACCACTGTCTGTGCCATGGCTCTCTTCTGGTCCTGGTTCTTCATTCCTGAAATTTCTGGTAGATCCCTTGAAAGTATGAAAGAAGTCTTCAACTTGCCATGGTACCTTATTGGTAGAAGAGGTGCTGCCTTATGCCCTGACAACTCCGAAGTTAACAAGATGAAATTCGGAAAGAGAACTAGTGGTGAACATGGAAGTATCCACTACGGTGAAAACGAAGGTAAGCAAAACGCCTCTGATGAATTTGTTGAGAACACCTCGATGGAGTCTAAGGCCGCTAA
Source organism: Suhomyces yuchorum (assembly GCA_030571845.1). Taxonomy (NCBI): domain Eukaryota; kingdom Fungi; phylum Ascomycota; class Pichiomycetes; order Serinales; family Debaryomycetaceae; genus Suhomyces; species Suhomyces yuchorum. The sequence goes on along the minus strand of JAJLYW010000019.1, from coordinate 107,795 downwards.
GAGAGAAGTTTAATCGATTGACTTTTGATTGTTCATGGCCATCTCTGGAAGATGGTCGTTTGGGTGCAAATTTTGCACCCATGTTAAATGCGAATATATGATTTTGTGAACAGATGTAGTAATCAACACAAATGAAGTTGTTAATCCTTTTGACAATACTTTACGCTACTATAGTTGGTAGCACTGACTCTTCTTTTGCATCGTCCATTGATGCTCCCACTTTAGTGAGCGACTCCGAAGATTCCATGCCCAACTTCACCAGTGAATACGAAGACCATACTCAAACTCCTAACCTGTCCACAAAGCTAACCCCTACAGAATGCTCAGGCAACCGTTTCGATATACACAGCTCGGAAGACATAAAGTTTATTGAGCATTGCAATGTTATCAAAGGTGACATTTTTGTGGAAAACTACAACGAGCCGTTATTAATGTTCTCGAATCTAGAGGCATTGGATGGAAGTTTTATTGTGAAGCAATCCCCCGAGCTTGTGAGAATCGAGGCCTCCAATATGGTCAAGATCTCCGAATCTTTTACATTGACTGATCTTACATCGTTGGTGGCGGTTTCGTTGCCGAAATTGAACTCAGTTCGAGTACTTCATTGGAAAGTGTTACCGATCTTGAGCAACGTTCACTTCACCAACAAGATCACTGGCCTTGAAAGCATCACTGTCTCTGACACCTCGTTATCTACCTTCCTGGGGTTTGAGGGCCACAAGCTCGAAAGCTTTGATATTAACAACAATCGGTACATGGAATATATCCATTGCAATGTGGAGGAAATCACCGGCAAGCTTCTTATTGCAGCGAATTCAGGCAACGTGGTTGTGGAACTCCCAATAGTTGCCCATGCCAACAACGTTAGCATCCACGAAGTTTCACTGCTCAACATGACCATGCTTTCTGCCATCAACAACTCACTCAATATCATCAACAATTATTTTAGTGCAGTGGCATTTCCCAACTTGAAGGCCATTGGAGGTACCCTTAGTCTACTCAAGAACGAAAAATTGCATCAGGTGGACTTTCCCGTGGTGGCCGAAATTGGTGGTGGGCTTATGGTGGTGAATAACACCAATATCGAAGCCATTGACTTCCTTCCTCTGTTGGGTGTCATTGGTGGAGCCATGGAGTTTGTTGGCAATATTAAGGAAACCAGCCTCCGGCTGCTAAAATTGGTCAAGGGAAGTGCTAAGATAAGGTCTGCCATGGCTTCCTTTGATTGTGCCAAATGGAGCAAAGGTGAGATTGCATCGGTAATAAGAGGAGGCAAAATCGAATGCACCAACAGTGACAATGAAAACTTCGTCTCCAGCACTCCTACAGGACAGATCGGGGGCAACACCACCAGCATCAAGCATGCTTCGAAGGGGAGTGGTGTGTACGTTGAGTATTTCCAGATCTTCCTTTGCTTGGTGGTGTTGGCCCTCGTGGTGTGACTAGTGTCCAGCTTGCTAATATTACAACCAGAATCATCATTCATTAGTTAGAAACTTAAATAGTTCATATCGGTGCTCTCACAAGATACGTCGTAGATTCAACTGTCTTCATGATACAATTTTTCCTTAAGGATGAAGTCCCTGATCTCGGGGATCAAGTACTCCTTCCACTCGCCTCCATTGATGATGTTGTGTCTCACCTTGGAGGAGCTGATGCGGCCCACCGAGTCGCCGAGGTTCTGGTGGAGAATCACGTTATCGGTCCAGTGCGTGGGGATATGTTCGTGCTTGCCCTCTCTGATATGGTTCAAGTAGTTAGACTGCTCATCATGGGTCACCTCGTCGTCATTGCGGGTCAAGCAGAAGATGTCTGTGGACTTCATGAATTCCTCCAACGTCGACGACAACTTGTCGGGAACATAATATTTGGGGTTGAAGATTCTCACCAAGGTGTCGTATCCCACCAAGAACGTGAGTCTGACGGGATGATCGTGCACCGACCTCAAGATAGACATGGACTTGTCCACGAACCGGGCGTGCTTGGTCAAGCCGATACTGACGTTCTGCGACTTGGGGAGCTTGGTGGACAAGTCCTGGGCCATCAAGTACATCATCTCGAGCCTGTTTTCAAACGATTCTGGTGCGTGCTTCTTATCGGCGTTGTTCACCGAGAGAAGGAGCAATATCACCCTTTCGTCAGGGTTCTCGTCATGGTGGCTCTTGTCGTAGAACTTCCCCGAGAGGCACTCGTTGATCAACGCATAGTGGCCCAAGTGTGGCGGGTTGAACGACGAATCAAGAATGAAGATTCTGCCGGTTTTGGGGGTGACAAACTGCCCGCCAGTGGTGTTATATATAACCTTGAAGTCAGCCAGCGAAGCAAGGAAGTCTTGAAGCGGTTTAAGGAGACGGCGAGTAGACATGGAGGGCGACTTTGAGGTCAATTGAGCAAAAGCGCCGCCTTATATACAAATGATGGTGTGATATGGGGCAACAGTAGTCAATCAAATGTGGATGAGGTGCAAACTTGTATGATTTATATTGCGGAGACCACCTTACGTAAGCGATCGGGTGATACCCTCCAGTGCCCCTGATGGTCTATACGTGTATTAGCTAAACATCTTACAACTCGTCCTTTTGTTGCTCCGAGCCGGCAATGTCCACCAACTGGGTGGTGAAGTCTGTTGTTAGTAGGGGGAAGTGGTGGCGGTGAAGCGCAATGCGTATACGTACATAAAGTGGCCTTGGGGGGGATAGGGCCGATACCTCTGTCTCCGTAGGCCAAGTCGGAAGGAATGATCAACTCTCTGACTTCGCCGATACACATATCCTCCAAACCTTGGTCCCAGCCTTGAATCACTTGGCCAATACCAACTTGGAAAACAAGTGGGGTCTTACGGTCGAACGAGGAGTCGAAAATGGTGCCGTCCTCGAGTCTACCTTCGTAGTGGACAGAGATCTTATCACCCTTCTTGGTCTTGACCTTACACTCGCTGGCTGGAATGGCCTTGGTGACGTCTGTAGTTAGTATGAGTTCTGGGCGATTTGGGGCAATTCCACGGATCCTCTGCATGACCCACCACCGGAGTCTCCGGGCATTATCACAAGTGATATTGCTACCATTACGTTCGATCAGCAAACACCTTGTCGATGCCGAATAGTCACCCACAAGTCTCTTCTTGACATAGGTCAATTGCTGCAATTTTGCCACCACGGGCGAAAACGGTCCACAAACGTCGCCATTTTGTGGGGCATATGCTGCGGTTACATGGGAATCGATGGCCGCAGTTAAATTTCGTATCTTTAAGCCGGACCTTTGCTTGAGGACCTCAGGACCCTCGATAGTCGTTCGGACAGTGTCTCAAAAGGGCAATGGTGGGGGTGGAGGAGGGGGGACAACTTTCTGTCTGTTTAGGCCTATTGCTTGGTCAAATTTGCCATGTGAACGCAATTGAATGGTCTTATGCAAGGGTGGTGGTAGAAACGGTCGGGGAAAGTTGTTTGCACTAGCCAGCACCATCCAAAGGTGGACAGCTTAAACGAACTCCACAATTCGAAAACAACGTACCAATGACTAATCCTGAGCTTGCAAGAGCAGAGGCAGCAAAGATTAATGTGGAAAGGGTGGAAAACTTCATGGTGGTGGAAAAAGAACTGGTGGTAATTGGACTGAACTCGGTTGGACCTTGTCTTCATGAGGTAAACTTATAGGTGGCCATTGTCTATATGCAGGGCTGTGTAGATAGCAGATGGGGTGATAAAAATGGAATCGAACCAAGGAATAGAATCAGTTGAAACTAACATCGGGCCCATTTTCTTGGGTTCTACTGCAAAAGTTTGGTGGTGAATGGGGCCATTTGGTCTTATTTGGCCCATTGAAATTGTTGGTATTTTGAACAATTCACGCATTTGGACATACATGTCAATACCCACAAAAAAGTCTACAATATGAAATGTGGCCATCAGCTGGAAGATTGTAGTTGCGAAGACACAATATTATTAGGGCAATCCATCGGTCCTCACTGGGCTTGTTTGGGGCCACAATTGGAATTATGAAATACTTCTCCAATTGTTTCTAGGACCAAAATGATTCCTTTTCTTTCCAGTTATTATTCCCCGAATTAAGTGATTTCTTATCAGCTCTTTTTGAGTAGCCTTCGACTCAGTCTTTGACTGCTGTTTATTGCAAGTAATGGTTTTAGTTGGAATTCTTTGGTTACTTGGTCTCCTATGCATGCCTCTAAATCTCAGAGGGGTGCACTCATCCATAACTTACTTGTCAAAGTAATTCTTTAAATCCAAAACTATCCAGTTGCAATCGATCACTACGAGTTGTGCTATGGTACATGTATATATAAATAAGCCTAACTATACAAAAATGATTCAAATTCAGATTCTTCGTAATTTACATAAAGTGATCATACCCAATGATGCCTATAGCATCGAAACAACCCATTCAAAAACGAACCCGTGTAGCAGTAATAATTAAATAGAATACTTGCTATGTTTGAAAAGCAACCAGTTTGAAATGAAAATTCTTTTTTTCGTTATTTGTTGGATTAATTTGCAAATATGCGACCACTCTCCAATTCATCAATGGTGGACTCGACGATTTCGTCATCATCATCATCTTCGACGAGTTCAATGGTGGCATATTTGATCATGTCCCAGCGCTTCCAGAAGGCATATGCCTCTGAGGTGGCGTCGGAATCAACCAAGTCTTGTAAGTAGTACTTGGCCTTGGTGAGACGGTCCTTCAAGGCCAGGAGCTGGCACGAGGAAGGATCTTCTTTGGTGGAGCTGAGCGACGTAGTTGAAGCAGTGGAGTACAATCTAGGTCTGAAGCTAGCAACGGGATTGTGGTGGGGCTTTGCTACCTCACAGTCCGAATCATCGTAATCGGTGATGTCGGTAGTGTTGTCGAAGTACTCCTCGTCATCAGTAGCCACTGAGGCAGGAGTGTTGTAGCCATAGACTTCGTCTTCGACGTTGGTGGCAGCATCACAGTATCTTGCCCAGGCCTCGTCGATGGCACCCACCAAGTACTCGAAACAACGCGAGCGAGCAGACTTGTCTGAGGCGCAGATCGAGTGTTTGGCAGGAGTTGACACCACCGAGGGGTTTCTGGATGCAGTATCGGAGCCGAAGCTCTTGTGATAAAGGTTGAGGGCAAGGGCCGAGTTGACGGGGCTTGAAGACAATTTGCAATCAAGGTTGTCCAAGTCGACCAAAGGACGGGGGGAGCCATGCGAAACCGCATAGTCCTGGGGAGTCCCAGCGGTGCCGGCACCGGCAGAGAGGGTGGAGTCACGACGACAGGTGCGGGCGAGCAACAGGGACTCATCGTCCTCGCGGTCGTCGTCGCGCGCATCATCGCTATCCTCGTCGCTGTACTGGGACACCGCACGAGACAACTCAGGGTTCAAAGAGAACGACACGCGGGTCGAAGCTCTTCTCTTGGCTTTGACTTGGTCGGCGTGGTAGCACGACTGTTCGTCGGCCGAGTCCACGTCTTCCTCGGAGGAGGTGTAGATGGACACGGATTTGGAAGGCACAGAGTATGGGGAGTAGGAAGCCTGGGCAACGCGACCCATACAGAGCCTCTTGGGGGCCGGGGTCTGGTAGGCCGGGGCGAAGGAGCAAGGCCTCTTGGAGGAGGCGAATGCCTGGGAGCAGAGAGCCATGTTAGGTTTTTTTCGGGTGCGCGGGGGGCGTGCGCGGGCGGAGAAGTAGGGATCTGGGCAACCAATCAAGGAGTCAGAATCGTGTGCGAACCACGCAAATTTTCACGCGTGACCTTAGAGAAAAGGACACCTGGCAACTATTACACCGGGACAGCAGAACAGAACCGGCAGACGAGACGGCGAGTGCTGAAGCAGATGCTGATGTAGCGTGTAGTAGCGTGAGCAAGGTCGGTAGGAGATACTGGTACAAGAGATTTCTCGAGTACTTCGTAGTCGTCCAAGTGGTTTGTGTTGTGCTTTAGTTTCCACACAGGAGGAAAAAAACTGGTACTTTTAACACAGGAAAAAAGTAGAAAAAAACGTGTGTGAAAAAAACACAAATGATGGAAATTGCAGGAAAATGCGACTGTAGGTTTAGAGGGGGTTACGGTAGTTTAATAGGAACCCGTCCTGAAAAATGGGCGGTGCGCGCACGCCGCCATGGGTGTTTCTTTTTCGGTGGCGCGCGCTGTGATTGGTCATGGGCCAAGGAAAACGCCGGGTAACTGTCTCAAACGGGGCGTTACCCGGCCACTCTCCTATTCATTCAAGAGGGGGGTGTCGTGTGTTGGTTGCGGGCCCCGCCGCACTTATCCGGATTGGGAATAATTGCAGTGCCCCCTATGTGGGCCCAGAAAATATCCTGCTGCTGACACATACCCACTGCCAGATAAGGTAACGCCGTGCACGTGTGGAGAGTCCCGTGACTGCACCTTCAGTTTCTGGACATGGTTTCCGTGCTGCCAGACATGACCAGCGATGGCAAAACCTCCATTCCCAGCATATCTGGACGCCTGACAGACACAGCCTGGACTAGCCTCTAACCCATCTTTTTGGTCCGCCTCGCCTACAAGCTATTGTGTCGTGGCAGGCATTGTTATCTCCAGCTATCGTATCTATTCATTCCCGCTAGAAACCCCTGTGATTAGCAAAATAGCGTTAGAACGGGTCCTCAAAGTGTAGGCTTGCTGTCTTTTGGGTGCGCGCACGCTCACATGCATAGAACCATGTGGAATCCGCAGGAGGGGCACCTATTCTACTGGGAATCCCCTCCCCAGAAGCGGAACGGCCCACAAGGCAATCTTGACGGTAGTCAGTTGCAAGTTTTGCTGGTTTGGTGTCAATTGCTGGTTGGGAGACGATTGCTGGTTAGGGACCAGTCTCCAATGCTCTCCTACAAGTTGTTCGGAGGGAGCAATGCCTCCCCAGGCTTATCGAAAGGGATGATGCCGGCCATCTGCCAATTGTCATCACCAATGGGCAATTGTGCTCTGCCCCATGCAGTTGTGCCACCCGAACTCCCCACCTTTCTTCACATCTGTCAACATAATGCGCATAAATTTTTCACTACCAGTTGCTATTGCTAAAAATCTGGAATTTTGCTATAATCCCATAATTTCATTACAGACGTTGAAAATCTTATTTTTCCAGCTCCCGATTGTATTTTTGGAAATACGACACTACCAGAAGGAAATAGAGAATAATATACTGAGACAATAACTGTTGATGAATATATGAATTATGAGACCATTTATTCACCGGCCTTCATCAACACTTCACCGGAACTAGATGGAAAGCCAGTGGGCATTGGACCTGCCACATACCGAGCCGGGCCGGAGGGAAGGAGGTGGCTTGCAATACCACATTAGTGGCCGCACGTGACCCCGAATCACGCGACGGGCCTCAAATGAGGTAATGAGCCGAGGATAATTAGCCCTCCAGCGGCCAGCTGGGCTACCGCAGTCGTCCCACCCCCTTCAACCCCCTAAGCGTCCTAGGGGTCCAAATCGCTGGCAAACCGCTCGGCTATGTTGAACACAGAGAGTGCGTCAACGTTGTCCAACGAACCCAGGCGTGTCGCTGGCAACGACTTGAACGAGCTGGGCGACGACGACAACGGCGACCCCGAAGCAGAGGCCTCTTTTTCCGCTCCACGCCTGGAGGAGTAGTACATTTCATATTTCGGATGTTTGTAGTTTTCGGTCTTGACATCCGGGCCAGCCAGATATCTGTTGATGAGATAATCTGCTATGGAACGACGCCAAGTGTCCTCCGTTCCGCCCACTCCGCTAACCAACTGCTGACGCAAGGCATTGGTAGCACCCATGGTGACATCCTCATAGATAGAGTTCAATTTCTCGTCGATTCCATCCACATTGACCGTCTGCTGTTGATCCAGCGTCGGGTTCGCCTCCAGGGAATTGTTGTATGCACGGGTTATCCATTGCTCATTCAGACTCAATTGGGACTCAAGTCCTCCCATTAGTTTCAAAATAAAATCCACCAAAGATTGGGTATTCTTGTTATTAATTAAGTACATCAGGTTGGTGACGTACTTATGATACACGTATTGTGCAAGGGGAATGAACACTTTCATTCCAATAATAAATAATTTGATCGACAAAATCAAGAAGCTTTGAAGCTTGTCCAAGTCTGTTGGAGGTTTGGCATCGGAATCGGAGTCGGGATTCTGTAGATCTTGACGAAGATGCTGTAATAGCTTCTCCTTTGCAGGCCGATCGAGGCCCTTGAGAATTTTATCTATTTCTTCCGAATCAGAATCTTTGGCGTTTTCCGTGGCCGACTGGGGGAATCGTGGTGATGTGGGCCCCGACTCAAATCCTCGCTGGGGCTCCACCGGGGACCCTTCGTTGCTGGAGAGCCCGAGCTTGCTCTTGCCGGTGGCCACGATGCTGGAGATGAAGCGGCGGACAAAATTGTTCTGTTTTCGTTCTCGCTCGATCCGCTGCTGGATGTTGTCCCTTTCCTCGTACTTGTTCTGTTGCTTGAAAAACGTGTCTATGTTCTTGCTGATGAGCTTGTCGAACTTCTCGTTCTGCTCGTTGAGATACTGCTTGGTGCGGAGCTCTCGCTGGAGGGAGTCGATCAGGCTGCTCGAGGGAGGCTGATCGTCCTGACCCTCAGGGAGCATGCTGGACTTGACGGTGCTGCCGGAGAACGATGAAGGGGCGGGCGACCCGAACAGCGGCTCGGCCAACAGGCCCTTTTTCAGGTTCATTCTGCTGATGCCTAGCGGCATGTCGTCACAGGTGTCGCAGTGGTTCAAGTAGGTGAGCTCCTCGTCGTAGCTGGACGCTTCCTCCTCGTCCTGCTCCTCGATCACGGGAAACGTGTCCAACGGGTCTCGGTGCCGGTTCTTGAGGATGGTTGAGTGGATCTTCACCTTGGGAGACACAGAAACAACCATGTTGTCGTCGGGGGCATAAGGATTAGGCAAGGCGGTGGAAGTACACTGGTCGAGGCTTGGGGAGGCCGTGGCGGGGTGAGGGAGCGATTCCTCCACCAACAAGTCGGTTAGCACCAGGGGAATATGATCGGAATAGGGAACTCTGGAGAGGGAGGCTCGGATAAGCGACCGGACCACCATTATGTCCTGGAATGTTGTCTTTCCCACAGCTATTGCAGCAGTTATATTGTTGGCATCGCAGGGGATCACATGCACCAGGGGTTTTCGTGTGCACGTGACGGGCCATGGACCATTCCCACACCGGCTGGCTGGCTGCGGAGCAATGTTCCATGCATTGGAGTCCCGCAAACGGAAGACGCATCGAACTGCAGGTCATGGAGTTCAGCCTCAGGTTATAAAGGCAGTGGAGCCTGCTGTTTCAAATCCCAACCGACACCGCCATGTCTTCTTTCATCTTCAAGTACATAGCCAACCGAGTGTTGCGTGACAACCAGTTGAACCGCTTTGGCGTGGAGGACCCCTACCATGAGTACGTTCCTGTGGACCCCTCGGGTGCCTCCCCCAAGATGAAGCGGATCCCTCGAAGAATCCCCGAGGGCATCACCACCAACGACCTCCAGGTGTTGGGCACGTTCAAGAAGAAGGCCCACCGCTACGACATGTGGTTCAATTTGCTCGGGGTCAAGTTCGGCTGGACGAACATCGTGGGGTTGATTCCGGTGGTGGGGGCCATCATCTCCACCTACTGGTCGCTCGAGCTCTTGTTTTTGGCCAGGAGGTTGGACGACGGGTTTCCACTCGACCTCCAGTTGCTCTTCGTGTTCAACATCCTTGTGGATTTCTGCTTGTCGTTGATCCCAGTAGTGGGCAGCATCATCGAGGTGGGCTACAAGGCCAACTCGAGAAACTACCTCTTGCTCGACAAACACCTCCAGCGAGTGGCCAAGAAGAACCGTGGCGAGATCTCCAAGGAGGAGGTGAGGCCGGGGTTTATCAATGATAAGGTACAGCCGTTCGTAGACGAAAACGTCAAGCCTGGGGCCATCAAGGCCGGCGAACAGCTCAAGACCCTCATAGAGCAGGCCACCAAGTCCACCCCCACCACATCGTCCTCCACCCAGTCCAACAAGTACTCCGAAAGCGAGGCCAATGGAACCAAGGACTCAGTGGTCTCATCCACCGATTACAAGGACTCCGATAAGGGCTCGATCAGAAGCATTCAAAGTCTCACCTCGCTCTTGGGCAAGGACAGAGCGTCGCAGTGAAGACACCAAGCCAAGTATGAAGTCATGCATGAAAGCATGACGTTTCGCCTTATGAAGCCATGAAGATACGGGCCGGTCCCTGATATCCCTCCTCAAACCAGCCCAGACGTGTGATTTGGTGCACTAAAAGTTGATCAATTTGTCCCTCCTGCTTTCCCACATCGTCAATGCCCACACAAGCTGCTCATTACATCATAGACGCGTGAATCCCGGCCTCCACCCATGGCACCAGATAATTTTTCACCTGGTGATTCTGGGTGAAAAATCCCCGGCGTTCCCTCCCGGTGGCCTAATGCTGCTGGTAACTTGCTCTGTACCCCTCCATACCAGCCAATGCCACAAGCCCTCCAACTCCTCTTGTCAGTAAGTCAAAGTTGTAGCTCCGGTTCAATATGCGGGCGTGCGCCGCCCAATTGGTATAGCCCGACTCACACTATGTGACCCCCAAGCCTTCGATCGACATTTCATCGTATCATCGGGTATTTATAGAGGCCACGATCTTGGCAGTATTTACCGCTACATTCCCGTCGTTATGGCCAAAAAGAACAAGAAGTCCACCAAGGAAGAAAAGCAGAGCTTGTTGGATCCCCAACCAGCTCCAGAGGTTCCCCTTACTCGCGAGACCGTTGATGACAGTGTGCCCCCAATAAGTGCCGATTCCACTGACAACCAGAAGCAGGAGACTGTGCTGGAGTCTGCTCAAGTGCCCCAGACGGCAGAGAACCCAGAAAATACTTCAAACGGTGAAAACGCCCAGAATGCCTCAACTCTGGATCCAGCCCATGACCTGGAACCCACTGATCTGCTCATCAATGGATCGACAGAAGTAGATGACGACCTGAAGTTGGGCGCGTCCGAGAACATCGAATTGGCCACAATGGAAGACAATCATGATTTGATGTCCATCAAGTCGACCGATGCTATTCTCGATGCCGACAAGGATGATCTCAACACGCTTGCAAGAGAAGAGAACCACCAACCCACCGAGCAGGAATTGAATCCCGATTTGGCCAAATTCATGCAAGCATGCCAGGACGGAAACCTCACTGTGGTCAAAGAATTGATCTCCACAAAGGTGATCAAGGCCACCGACACCTTTTCCGATGGGGTCACCGGTCTTCACTGGGCCTGTATCAATAATCGTCTCTCGTTAGTGAAATACTTGACTTCCAACGAGTTTTCCAAGGCAGACCCCAACCAGTTGGGAGGAGAGCTCAAGGCAACACCATTACACTGGGCTTGTCGTAATGGTCTCGTGTATATCGTGGATTATTTGCTTACTCACGCCGATGCCGATCCTTCTATTAGGGATGCACAATCATATAATGCTTTACATTTGGCAGTTCATAGCTCAAACATCCCATTGGTGACATATATATTGTTGACTTGCTGTGGTCCAAATTCTTCCAAGTCACTTTATGTCGATGTTCCAGATAATTTTAACAGAACCAGTTTGCACTGGGCTGCCTACCAAGGAGATATCCTTACCATCAATGCATTGTTGAAGTTCGGTGCTGACATATCGAAAGTGGACAACACATTATTTATTCCACTTCACTGGGCCTTCATGAAGGGCTACAAGTACGTTCTCAAGACACTTGTTGAGGCTGGGTCTGATATTCATGTGAAAAATGACCTGGGTAAAAATTCTTTCGATATCGCTCAAGATATGAACTGCCTTCAAACTTGGAATCAGGTTTTGATCGAAGATGACAGAGATCCAAAAAATAATTGGTCAAAAAAGAAGAAGCTTTTGGAGCCTAAATTGGCTAAACTCATCACATTCTTCGCACCCTATGTATTTTTACCATTATCACTTAGAGTTTGCACCTTCGCGAAGGGATACGCTATTCCCAAATTATTCCTTGCAATTATTATATTTATTGGTGGTCTCGTTGGAGTTGCAAAGACTATTGTGCCTATCTATTTAGTGGATGATAAGGCATTTGCGAGATCCCCACTTTTGGCAGGAATTTTCTCTGGTACTGCCTTCTGGGCTGTTTCGATTTGGATCGTGAAGATATTACCAAACACAATTCTTAGTGATTTCTTTTCTAATGTGTTCTTGGCCGGATTTTTGGGTGTTTGCATCTGGACGTTCTTCAAGAGTATGTTCATAAATCCTGGATACGTCCCAGTCCCAAGTGACACCAATGTGATTTCAAATCAAGTCAAAGATCTTATTCAGATCGGAAAGTATGACACTGATCACTTCTGTTTTGAAGCTATGGTTAGAAAGCCTTTAAGATCTAAGTACTCGAGACAATCCAAGAAACTTGTGGCCAGATTTGATCATTACTGTCCATGGGTTTATAATGACATTGGTGTGAGGAACCACAAATTATTCATGGCCTTCATCTATTCATTGAACATAATAATCTTGTTGTTCACCACATTGTCTTTGAGTTATTTTGACACTTTGTCTGAAGAATACGATTCAGACATGGAAGGGGAATGCTTACTTTTATCTGATGACCTTTGCTTTGGGTACCAAGCAAAACCTTTCCACTTTAACATAATGGTATGGTCTCTTCTTCAATATATTTGGTTGCTATCCTTATGCGTGGTGCAAACCTTTCAAATCTTGAAAGGATTGACCTCGAGAGAATTCCTTACGTTAAACAAGAAAGCTGTCAGCAATAAGTTCAATCACGCCACAGTTCCAAAAGACTTTGCTGCGGTTAGTGGTCAAGACGAGTCAGAAACAGTTACTGACTTGCCAGTAAATACACCAGGACATCACCATGGCAAAAATGAATTCAAAGTTTGCATGAATTTGATTGGATTGGATCAATTTTTCATGACTGTGAAGATGAGTTTGGCAGGCTTAATTTCCTCATCTGCTTCGGACTCTTCACCTTCCAGCAATGCTTTGACTTTAAATATTCCTACTGACTATGGTTTGAAACAAAACTGGTTAGATTTCTGGGTTTTGGGTGATATTACTTTAAGAAATGTATTTTACTTACCAATCGAGGGAGAGAACAACTTGAACGGAAAGGTGGTTGATTACTACAAGTTATATGAATTGCCACCAAAGATACAAGGCAACGAACTTGTGTAAGAGTATGATCATATAAATATAAATATAAATATAAATATAAATATAATTATAACATTAGCAATATATTTCAATACTTTCAACTTAATTCAAGTCTGGCAATCAGCGAATGAAAAGCTCAACGATTTGGCCTACGCTCTTGAGGAATGATTCTTCCACTTCACTTCCTCCTAGAAGTGAATAGCAAGAATAGGCCCTCAAGCCTAAACAGTGGTCAACGCAATCACAGAAATGGTCACCTCAAAAGATAATAATATCTATTTGAGACTTGTCAGACTGCCACTTATACCCACCCAAGACCTTTTCTTCCGAAGAAGCATAAGAAAAAGGGTAAAGATCATCGCTCCTTTCAAGGTAGGGACTATGATACAAGACCAAATATCCAAACCAGACTAAAAGGCAAACAAAAAGTAGATGACCGGACTGCTAAGAGTCACGGACAAGCTAAAGATTATTCTCACTTTGAGGGTATAAGGGTATCTCACTCATCAACCAAGTTGGATTCAGTGGCTCTTTTGAAGAGTCAAAGAGGGACGTGACCTATAGAAATGATCCTATGAAGTACGTCGACAGAGAAAAAAAAAAAAAACCGGAAAGGTGCTGGACTCATCATGTATTTATACTTCTTTGGTTGGGTTACGAGCCACCGCACACGACCAGTATCTCGTTTTTTTCCGGGTAACAGCTGCTGCACTTCTATCAAACCCTATAGTAGACAGTACACTTGCAACTGCAGATTTTACTACTATTTGATGTTCAAATTAAGCAATAATGCGTTTGCTAGTACCCAATGTCCTAATAACAGCAAAGAAAGACCATGTACAATTTTGAATTGCCTTTTCAGCCATGAAAATGACCGAACTAAACGTCCATTGGAAGCACCTGCTGAGGAGCAGATCACCAAACGAGTCGATGTGGCCCCCAAGTTTGTCGAGTCTTTCAAGCCAGAAGTAGAAACACCAAGACACAGCGATGTTTCAAAAGAAGTTGAAGATGACGAGGACGAATATCGCTTGATTCCTAAAGATATTGGCCACTTCGAAATACAATTCGAGATCAGACATGCCAATATTCAAAAGATCATTGAATTCTACGAAGACGAAGAAATTCAAAAGTCAGAGCAAGAAGCTGTTGAAGAGGAATACAAAATTGCCGATCTCTCCCTGACAAAAGATGAATATAATACTAATATCAATTTATTCTTACTGGGTAAAGAAATAAAGGTGATATCAGATCCTAAGTATATTCTACCCAGGGAAATCAAACCTAAGGCACCCGCCGGACTTCCCGAAAGAAAGAAATTCATCGAATTTATGGTGGGTGCATTCAAGAAGGCCAACCCCAACATCAAGACTCCCATATTGAGGGCCATTGAAGAGGAATTTCAAATCGCATCTAAAACAACTGCAACTACATACAATCAAAGTATCAAAAGAAAGATCCATCAAATCGCCAACCCTGAAAAATATCAACGAAAGGAAAAGGTGTTAAGTAATTCAGAACTTTTGACTAAACTCAATGAATTATGCATCGATAGGCAAAAGTTGATCAAGTTTGGGTATGTTATGAGTCCACCAGAAACTGTTACCCTCGAGCCGAAGCGGATATGTAAAAGATGTGGAGCAGAATTTACTATGGAAGAACATCTCAAGCAGGTCAATTGTCAGTTTCACCCCGGAAGAATAAGGAGAAAGGACAAACGTACCAGGATTTATGATTGTTGTCGATCAGAAGTGGGCAATGAAGATATTACCTGCACCACTGCACAACATCATGTGTTTTACTGGAGCAATGTGGAAGAAATGCATTCAGCTATTCCTTTTCAATTTATCGACCATGTTTCCAAAAGTGCCGTGAAAGCGGTTGGTATTGATTGTGAGATGGGATACACCACCCTCGGTTTTGAGCTTCTTAGGGCAACTGCTATCGACTTTCTTACTGGTGAGGATGTCTTTGATATATTTGTGAAGCCAAAGGGTCAAGTGGTGGATTTAAATACAAGATATTCAGGTATCTCTGAAATCATCGATGGCGCATTGACGTTTGAAGAACTGATGCACTATTTGAGAGAGTACATTGATAAGAATACCGTCTTAATTGGGCATGGACTTGAGAACGATATGAATGCCATGAGGCTAATCCATGGAAAGATCGTGGATACTGCAGTATTATACCCCAAATTCAAGGCCACACCGACCTTTAGATTTAGCTTGAAAGACTTGGCGTTCAGTTACTTGAGCAGAAATATTCAAACGGGAGAGCATGACAGTCGTGAGGATTCCATTGCTGCTATAGATATTGTGAAGTACTTCATCAAGCTTGAACACAAGCTCCAGCAATAAAACTGCCATGGCTCCTTGGTTCAAACACAAATAATAAACGCACTTATGACCTATATATTGATAGAGATTACGAGACTTGAGACTTGAGAGTTTCATAATTACGATTTGTAGGAGGTGATGGCATGCAAAATGACTCTGAAAAAGAAAAAACTGAAAAAAAGGTAAATGACTAAAGAAAAAACATAGAAGTCAGAATCTTAGACAAGAACAATTTTCACCCACAGCTACTACTGAACACCCTAAATACAGCGACTTCACCAGGCTCAGACCTCGTTATTGTCCTCCCTCTTGCAAGACCTGGTGCTGCCATCAAGTGTCACATGTCTCACGACACATGACGTATGTCAGACAGTTTAGGGAGACGTTACGAGCGTCTCCCTCACTACGCCAAACAACAAGAAGTACGGTCCCTTTGAAGGCAACCACCGACGCTCTAAAAATTTTTAGCACTAGTTGATGGAATGGTCTGCACAATGAATCTCCTTTCTTCAGCATGACTGGTTCACTTGGCTGCCACTTGTTTTAAGGGCCAGATCACCCACCAGTTTACTGGGTGCAAAAACACGACATGCGACAACGTCGCATTACGCGAAATACGCGTACCCAGACCGCGTCGCAAATTAATATAAAACTTAGCGAGGAGCTTCTTTAACATCCACGTTAGCCATGGCCAAATCATCGAAACCATCCACGCCAAACAAAGTGGCCAAGGCAGTGCCCTTGGGCTCGTCGGGAACCAAGAAGAAGCAACTGTCGTTGATGTCGTTCTTCAAACCCGCTGCTAAGGAGACCCCCGTACAGGCTGCTGGGGCTCAGTCTTCACCATTGAAGAGCAGATCCAAGACCGAAGAACCCTCCAGCGACAAAGAGAACGATATTAGCATAGTGGAGGACGAAACCAAGTTGACTGACACTCCCCTTACCTCTGAAACTGAGGCCACCCCTCAAAAGAGCAAGGATGTGAGGCACACGCTTCCCCAGTCTTCCCCATACCAAGAAGAACGAGTCTCCAAAAAAGAGCCCTTGATCGAGTCCAACACCAACAGCAGCTCGCCAGTGAAGCGCAGAAAAGCCATCAAAGCCGTGAGCTATGCCGAATCGGACGACGAAGAAGTGAATACCACCCAAGCTAAAAAGAGAAGAAAAGTCGTTGACAGTGACGACTCAGACGATGATGGCGAGGATAATTTCGTACCACCTGAAGAAGATGACGACTCAGACGATATGAGTGATTTCATTGTGGAGGACGATAAGAGTGAATCCGAAGCAGAACAGGTGGACGAAGATGAGGAAGAAGTTGTCAAAACGAAAAATACCAAAAAGCCTCGTAGTAAGCCACAAAAAGCACCAGTGAATGTTACTGAACTGTCAGGAACCTCATCAAGTTTAGGCAATATGTTTAAATCCGGCTCCTCCTACAAAGCTACTGCTCCAACTACTACCCAGGCAAAGCCTGCTCCGTTACCTGCAAAAAAGAACTTTGCTAAGGAAAATGAAGAAAGATACCAATGGCTTGTCAATATAAAGGATTCCGAGAAAAGATCCCAAGATCATCCAGATTATGACCCCAGAACATTGTACATTCCACAATCCGCTTGGTCCAAGTTCACGGCATTCGAGAAGCAATATTGGGAGATTAAAGGACAAATGTGGAACACGGTCGTTTTTTTTAAGAAAGGTAAATTCTACGAATTATATGAAAATGATGCTATGATTGCTAACAAGGAATTTGATCTTAAAATTGCTGGTGGAGGTAGAGCAAATATGAAATTGGCTGGTATCCCTGAGATGTCATTTGATTACTGGGCAAAAGAATTCATAAGTCATGGTTACAAGGTTGCGAAAGTCGACCAAAAAGAAACCCTCTTGGCTAAGGAAATGAGAGGAGGAGGTGGTACCAAGGAAGAGAAAATCATCAAAAGAGAACTTTCGAGTATTCTCACTGGTGGTACGTTAACAGATCTTAGCATGATCAGTGATGATATGTCAATTTACTGTTTGAGTATCAAGGAAGAAACCCATCACGATGGCCTGAAAGTTTTCGGAGTAGCTTTTGTGGATACTTCAACCGGGGAATTGAATTTGATTGAATTCCAAGATGACCCTGAGTGCACCAAACTTGAGACCTTGATTACACAAATAAGGCCCAAGGAAATAATTTGTGAAAAAGGTAACTTATCATCCATCCTGACAAAGATCTTGAAGTTCAATGGTCAAAACCAAATTTGGAACAATATGAATCCAATTACCGAATTTTGGGATTATGATATCACTTTGGAAAACCTTGTACAGGCAAAGTACTACGAATGCGAGGACTTAGATGACTACTCTAACTTCCCTACGGTGTTGAAGGATTCCATTACCAATGCCAAGATTAGTTTCACTGCCTTTGGAGGATTATTGAGTTACTTAAAAGTCTTGAAGCTCGATGAAAACATCATGACATTGGGTAACTTCAAGGATTATAAGATTTCTAAGAGCAAAACTACAAATATGATTCTTGATGGTATCACTCTCAACAACTTAGAAGTCTTAAACAATTCATTTGATGGTGGTGATAGAGGTACTCTATTCAAGTTACTCAACAGAGCAATCACTCCTTTCGGTAAGAGAACTTTGAAAAGTTGGGTGTTGCATCCATTGATGAGGATTGATGAAATCAATGGTCGTTACGATTCCATTGATTACTTAATGAACGATGGATTGGAGTTGAGAACTTTGCTTGAGCAAGGATTTACAGGATTACCCGACTTGGAAAGATTATTAAGCAGAATTCATTCAAAAACCTTGAGATTTAGAGACTTCTTAAGAGTTGTTGAAGCATTTGAAAAGATTTCTCATTTGATCAACCAAGTAGATGAATTCACTAATGAAGAATCAGGATCGTTATTCAAGTATATTAAGAAGTTCCCTTCCGAGCTCAAATCCATAATTTCTGAATGGGATGATGCGTTTGATCGTTCCGAAGCTAAGACCGATGTTATTGTTCCAAATAAGGGGATCGATGAGGCATTCGACGAGTCATATGGAAAAATCCAAGGTTTGGAATCCAAATTGAACGATTATCTTAAAGAATACAAGAAAACGTTCAAATCGAATGAAATTGCTTTCAGAGATTCTGGAAAAGAGATTTACTTGATTGAATTTCCAAACAAGCTCGAGAAGAGAGTGCCAAACGACTGGCAACAAATGGGATCTACATCAAAGGTGAAAAGATTTTGGTCTCCTGAAGTTCGTACCTTGGTAAGAGAGCTTATGGAACAGAAAGAGTTACATAAAGTTGTTTGTGACACCTTAAAGTCAAGAATGTATGACCGTTTTGACAAGCATTACGATCTTTGGATGGCTACAATCAGATCAATCAGCTCAATTGATTGCTTACTCGCATTGACAAGAACTTCGGAGGCCATTGGATATCCATCATGCAGACCTCAGTTTGTCGAGTCTGATATCGGAACGTTGGACTTTAAAGACTTGAGACATCCATGCTTCATGGGAACCACTAGAGAGTTCATACCTAATGATGTCTCATTGGGAGGAAACGACAACCCAAATTTTGGGCTATTAACTGGTGCTAACGCTGCTGGTAAGTCAACCTTGATGAGAACAACTGCATTGGCAGTCATTCTCAGTCAGATAGGATGCTATATTCCAGCTTCACTGGCCAAATTAACTCCAATAGACAGAATCATGACAAGGTTGGGAGCAAATGACAATATTATGCAAGGAAAATCCACTTTCTTTGTTGAATTATCCGAAACGAAGAAAATTCTCAGTAACGCCACTCCTAGATCGCTCGTAATTCTTGACGAATTAGGAAGAGGTGGTTCCTCCAGTGATGGATATGCTATTGCAGAATCCGTGTTGTATCATTTAGCTACACATGTCCAGCCCTTGGGATTTTTCGCAACCCATTATGGAACCTTGGGAGATGCATTCAGAAATCATCCACAGATCAAGCCATTGCGCATGGGAATAATTGTTGACAACAATTCACGTAACATCACCTTCTTATACAAATTAGAAGAAGGAGCTGCATCCGGATCATTTGGTATGAATGTGGCCCTGATGTGTGGAATTTCGGAAGAAATCGTCTCAGAAGCTGAAGTTGCTGCCAAAAAATATGAACAAACTTCGAAGTTGAAAAAGGAAAGTCACGAAGATGAGACCGCAAGTTACATTTCTTTGGGAGCAGAGAGTGATTTTTCATGGTTTGCTCAAAATAAGATGAAGGATCTCGAATCGGATATTTTGGATTACTCAGAGACAGTGAAACAACGTGCGTTGGAAACACTTTTCAAAATGATTAAATGATAATGTATATTAGAAACTAGTAAATAAATGAACAAATTTAAGGAAGTAGTGTAAAGGGATATTCAGTCAAAGGATGACACACAACTTATCTATTTTTGACTCAATGGGATATCGTGGTCAGGAATGATTCATGTAATCAAATGGCTATGTGGTCAACAGAATGAATGTTTAGAGCTTGGTGTAGACAATCAGACCAGTGGCTTCCTATAGAGATTACGTAAGCACACCTTGAACCAAGTGGAACCATCATCATGGCACCTACCAACCATTGCATCGGAAAATCTAGGCCAGTCATGCCTACAGTACGATAAAGTTGAGCACTTACTGAGCTAATTCCCAATCAAGTCACCTTTCCTTAAGTTCCGAAACCTCACAAGAGAATTGAAGCATTTCCTTTACCGTAGTTGCCTCCAAAAAATACAGAATAGCCCAATTTTGGGGAAGAAACAATGAAAGAAGCAGAAGCAGTGCATAAAGCGATCAACCCATCTCTTACCTTGTCAGACGAATCCGAAGGTTCCGTTCTTCAAGAATCATCGAACACGAGGTTCTATTATGGCCCCACGCTTCTTTATCACCGAAGGCGAGGGTCCCCGGATTACCTAAGCTGAAATATATATCTCGCCATTTGCCATTGATTGAGAACCACATACTACTCACCACTACAATGTTCACCAAGTTAGGATTGAATACCAAGACTCCCTACCACTTCCTTTTGTACTCCCTTGCGTTCGGAGGAGCCTCGTTCTACTCCTTCATCATCTCGCCCCTTGTGTTCAAGAAATTGCCTCGTGAGGAGTTCAGCAACTTGCAGAGCCAAGTCTTCCCTACTTACTTTGCCGGTCAGACCTTGTCGCCCATTTTGTTGGGATTGACCACCCCTTTGAGATTATGTCCTTTCACCACCGGCTTGTTGACCTTGTCGTCGTTGGCTGGTGCCCTCAACCTCCTCTACTTGTTGCCCAAGTGCGCTGAGTTGAAGGACCAGAGAAAGAAGTTGGTGGCTGAAAAGTTGGACCAGGACGCCAATGGTGAGGCCACTGAGGAGTACAAGAAGGTGACCAAGAAATTCGGTGCCTACCACGGAATTTCAACCTTGGTCAACTTGGTTTCGATCTTGTCGCTTGGATTCTACGGCTTGGTCTTGGCCAAGCGTATCTAAGCGTGAGCTCCATTAATTACTTGTGTATAGCCGAAAGACATGATATTGCGATATGTCCACCGTAAGCGGAACAAGGCAGTACCAAGCGAGATGCCGGCCAGTCTGGGAATTTTCAACACATTCTGCCACTTAGCGAGATTCCAAAACAGGATCCCCAAACCTCAAGCATTTTAGGTAGGTTTAGAGGTAACAGAAGAAAATATCCCTGTATGTGACATGGAAGCCATTCTCCGAATGTTCCCATATCTCTTACAGGCTCCCATTGAAAATGTAACCCTCCATCTTGATGGATATGTAACATGATGGAATTATCTCATGTTGCACCTGCAGATTTAGACCCTGACATGGAAACAGTCATACACTCCAGCGACCACAAGCCATCACAAGCACACGGCCAGGGCCTCACTGGACAGTGGGATGTGTATGGATGGGGGTTTAGGTTTACGCTGGGGTCTGGTGATGGCTGCAACCGTTTCCCCAGAATTCTCCATGTGGTGGTGATGTGGGGCTGAAATTATGCCTAGATCATGGAGACGATATGTTGTGGAAGAAGTTTGAAAAGCCGATCCTTTTGGGCAATGTGGTCATGGAACCATCACCAGGGCTAAAATCCAGGTAGCTTTGAATGCCAGAAGCGTCAGATTCTAGGTATCGATCATTCGAGTTTGTGGAAAATTTACCCTTTGCGGAGGAGGTACAGATACGGAGATCCATGCAACGTGAAAAAAGATCATCTGTAGTGGATAAGTTGATTACAGGATCCAGGACAAGCCATGCTGCGTCCTGAGTTCAGCGATACCGGAGCGCATGGCTCTAATGGAGTCCGGAACCAAAGATAGCTTCCGGGCAACATCACACGATGGCATCATGGGTGGCAGAAGGTGAAAAGTCCCCACCTTGATCCCGGAAGCGGACAATACCGGGCACAAACCGCTGGCGAAAGCCGGGCTAGCGAGCACGCGAACACTATGGCGACTACAGTAGTCAAAAGGGACGTTTAATGCATACAGGAAGTAACTATTGGGCCTTCTTGGAGCGCAACTCCTCCAATTCCTTCTTCTCTTGGGCGATTTCCTCCGCGTAGATCTGGGGGTAGACCTTGCCGAGCAAAGCGTAGCCCAAGGAACCGGCGGTGGCGAAGAATACCAAGAAGTAGAAGCCGGTTCTGGTGCCCGAAAGCTCAGGGTTGATCAACAATTGTCTCATGATCCAGGCGTAGTGAAAAATCACGAAGCACATGATGGTGAAAGTCACAGCACCAAACTTGATATCTTTGACCAACTTGGGGGTCATGTACTGTGCCAAGAACCCCGGTTTAGGGTTGGTAACGGTGCTCATGGGGAAAGAAGATGATGTATCGAAATACGACGCCGTTGGAGATGAGTGTGGAGACCTTTCGATTTTTCGTAAAAGCGCACTACGCTATCACCACTGGCCTCCGTATTGGGTAACCAGAGGGTCGCGGCCTGCACACGGAGCGCGCAATAACTCTGTGGGACACCCGATGTGCATGGGGATGACTACCAACGGAGACTAATCTTGTCTAGATGGAATTCGAAGTTAGGGGCTCTGCTGTGGCCGAAGCAGCTCCACACAGATACGCAGGTCAGGACCAAGCTGGAGGTCATGTGCCAGCTACCACACCGTCTCGGAGACCTCCGGAGGTCAGCTGAGAATGGTTTGCGCCCTGGCCCCGATAAGGTTAGGAAGCGAGATGTCTGGCATGCATGCGAGATGCACCTACTGTTGAAGCTTATGGACAAGCTTACGGGACAATTCCAGGGAGTGATACCCAGGGCTACCCCTCGCAAGAAGCCGTTCCGGCCTCTGTAACAGCCAAAAGCCAGCCTTCGCTGCCAGTCCACCGGGTAGGGGCCCGGTAGGACCAGCTGGAACCCATCCGCGGTGCGGACGATGACGTAGCAACTCAGGAGGACCTAGGGGAATTTCAGGGGAATGGAAGCGCAAGGAAGGACCCAGATGAAATTGAGGGTAGAATCGGTGTTTCATCTTGCTTCCGGTGCCAAACCTTAACTCTAAGCTGCACGTCAGCCCTTTAGACACTTCCGATGGAATTACGCATGGCATGAAGAGTGAGGGGACCGGATCCTGAAAGGCCTGGGGCATCCCGGGCGCATTTCGCTTACTCGAACCATTTCTAGAAGTCTCTGGCTCGCCAAAGAACACTCCACACAAAGCGCAATGCTCTCAGGCCAGATGATGCACCGCAGTCTATCGACTCGAGACAAGCACTGATTGTGCGCATGACTCAGGGCGATTGGCGTAAAGCGAAGAGATACCGCTGGAGATAGAGCGATCGAGACCCAGAACATTGATGGAGGCCTCCGCCTCCACACCAATGAAACACACTCGAGGGTTCACACTGACAGCTCCACCAGCCGTGGCCGCGGTGAAATGCCACACTCCGAAAGTGCTTTATCGCTCGCAGCAATCATCAGATCCACGGAGCTTCCACACAGCTGGCCACCCCGTAATGCGTGAGATCATCGAATGACCAGGGCGATTTCCCTGCATCAAACAATAGCCCGTAAATGGATTGTTCATCAACCCCAAACTAGCCCCATTCTGTCACCATTGCGTCCGCGAGCTTCCTAAGCCCTCTCAAAAGCAATACCCTTCGCATTCATCACCATGTGTGGATAATTTTTCACCAGGGCCTCCTTCAGGGCATATTAACCCCCAGCCCAACAATCCGCCAAGCACACATTTGACATTTCCATGGCTGGGGTGCATCATGCATCTACGAAACATCACCCTCCTGGCAGAGCTAGTCCGTGCATGGCTATCTGTCCCAGGGCAAAGGGTCCACGTCAAAGCCAGCCTGGCATGAACCTGTCACCGCGCACCCCCCAAGGCCGACCCAGGAGAGCCCACATCGCCAGCGGTGACCCAGTGTAAAACACCGGTACTGGCCGCTCCAGGTGTTCCAGGTGGTCAGGTGTACGTAGCGAAATGTCAAACATGGCCTGATCAGGGTCGCGGAAAACCGTTATGGAGTAGAAGCCGACTTGCGTTCGGTGGAACCATATTCCACATCGGGCATGACAATCTTACCGGTTGCAGCCGTATTCAAATTTAATTATTCTCAGGTTGCATAACCGAACGCGAAGGCTGCAGGGTTCGGTGTATATAAACAGCACCATCGACGGGATCTGTTGTCCATTATCAACATGTTCAAACAAGACTACAAGGTTCCCGTACCCAACTACATTGGTGCCATTCCGTTGTCCCCTGCCTCCTCTCACGAAGCCGAACAAACCTGGGTTACCGAGTTCTTAAGCAAGCCACAGATGGACTCCGAATTATTGGGAAGAGTGTCGATGGACCCTGAACTCCAAAACAAAATCCCAGTGGATGCCAACTTCTTCAACAAGCAGTCCTTGGACACCTCCATGTTCTCCATCCAGCCCTACGAACACAGCAACCAACCTAGCTCCCAGCCCTCGGTGTCTCCCAGCCCTCACATCAAGATGGAAGAGCCCAACTTCGACTTCATGTCGTTTGACATGAAGTTCAACGACCGCTCGTACCCGGTGTACACCTCCGACTACCCAATGCCAGTGTCCGAAGTGCCGCCCCCACCGGCTGGGGCCGTGGCTCCAGCCATGGCTGGCACCCCCAGAAAGAAGGTCAGAGGGCCACGCAAGAAATTGACCCCCTCCCAGAAACAGGCCCACAACAAGATTGAAAAGAAGTACAGAATCAATATCAACGATAAGATTGCTGGCTTACAAAGGATCATCCCCGGTGTCGCTAGCGAACTGGTGGGATTTGAGACCGATGTGCCTCAGGAAGGCATGGGATCTCGCTCTCAAAAGCTCAACAAGTCTTCTATTTTGGAGAAGGCCACAGAATATATTCTTATGATGCAAAGAAAGGAGACCCGCATGCTACAAGATGTGAACGCACTTCGCAACCAAGTGATCAGACTTGGTGGAAACCCAGATATACCCTTATGATAGACCCATTGCTTAATACATAGACACGAATTCGGAACTACTTCCACCTGTAGCTGGAGAACATTGCACCAGATTATGAGAGTGCAAGATAGGGGGCTAGAATGGTACAGAAACGGGTTGAAATTTCACCTCCTATGGGAAATGGAAAAGGGAAAATACTCACATTCTCCAAATCTGCCAATTCCCCATTAGCCACTGCCAACGCACCCCTCCCGCAAGCATGGGTTTCCCGACAGGCATACGGGCCTGTTTCCTCGAAGTTGATGCCATTTTGAATGCAACCTTCGGCCGAGAACTTGGTGATGTAGCATGCAATGGAAACACCGTGATCTAGAAGCTCTGTACGTGGGAGAAAATAATCACCACCTAATAGAATGCCCACCAGACCAGAAACCAAAACATGGATGCAAACAGGCCACGAGCCCCGGTCGGCCGTTTTAGGTTTCGGTATCAGCGGAATGATCCCCGTGATACTTTATGGCGTTAGAATCTGGCATTAGGTAGGCAGATAACGCTACAATGCGCAGTAATATTCACATGGACAATTGACGAAGGGTTTAGACGGCTCTAATTTTCAGCCTATTTTAGATGGAGGTGAGAGATCCATTTGAAACCTTCAAGACACCCAAACTTTCCGTGGCCTATTGTGGAGGTTGCACCCGAGAGGAGGGATGGGTGCCTGGAATGGGGAGGATTTCATTCCATGTAGTGCCGGGCTGCGACAAAGGGGCCCCATTTGACCAGTTTGCCCATTTTAGCCTGCTTGACCAATTTTTCCAGTGTGCCCATTTTACTATGCACAATTTTTCCAATTTTCCCGATTGGCCCAATCTGCCCAGTTTGTGCAGTTTGCCCTCCGTGAGCTTTGTGACTAGCATTCTCCGATTGTAACGTGTTTGGGAGTTTGGCAAGCTCCTGGTTTGCCCTGTGCCCCGTCTACAGCCGATGTGCCTGACCGACCCGGTACTCTCCTTTTCCGGTCCGGTCCTGTCCATAGGCTCGCACCGCTTAGTCCATTGCGCGTGGAACCCTTCGCTCAATTATAACTGAGTAATAGGCAGTTGTTTCCGGCCCCGAAGCAAATCTCCAGATCCAACCAGGCCTTCCATGTAGATAGGCGCCCGGAGGGTCGGCCATGGCCACGAGGGGGATCCGGGGCTCGCTGGCCGCGGTTCCTGCCGCAGGCACCGCAAGGCATCGCTAAACACCCGGACCGCCATTCCTGGCCAAGGTGTCCGAGTCACTGGCCCAGCTATTGGCGCACAGGGAGCACCAACGCAGGTGTGCTCTGGTAACGCCTCGGCCAATAACCTCCGGGTAAAGTCGACACGCTAATGGCTGGGTGGGTGGCGCGGGCTCGCAACCCGATGGGCTCGGGTCCATGTGCCCTTGCCAAGGTGCAGCCACTGCAATGCAGGCCACCGGGCAGCCACCCAACCGGCCACCCAGCTGGCTCGCTGACCACACCCGAGTGCCCTCTGGTCCTCTGGAGGCAGCAGCAGCCCCCGAGGAGGCGTCAGCCGCATAGACCCTGGGGGACTCGGTGATTGACACCAGCAGTTTGGGTGTCAAAGGTGCATGCAGGGCGGTGCGCGCAGGAAAACCTTCCAAAAGGGCAACTTTCGTCGGGAGTTTCTATTTTGGGACCCTGGCCGCCTCCAGGCCCGCAACTGTGCCATTTCCATCCACTTACCACCGGCCACAGGGTTGTAGAAGGCGTGCTGGGCCCAGCAAGCTCTGTAACACCTTCTGTTTCGGCGGCCGACATGCGGCGTTTTTGGGCTGCGGGTGAACATCTCCGTCTTGCACTTCTGTTTGGGCATCGCGGCCGATGCAAATGGCCAGGTTTATATAGCCACCGAGTCCTCTAATGGCAGCTCATACCGGAAATATCCACCAAGCTGTCCACCCACTATCTCCAGATAGGCAACTCACCACAACCGATAGGCATCGGACAGCCACACCACAGATCCTGTCAAATTGCTGCAACTTCCCCACAGCACCCTGTCAACCCCAGGTACAAGAACCCCAAAGCCGGCTCTTTTCTCTCCATCCTTCGCCACTGAACCAGTCCATTCGACACCCCCGTTGGCCCCGTCACCTCTGGCCGCCAATTCCACATCCCAAATCCAACGCTAACTTCTTCCACCCCATCCACAGTTTGTTCGCCGTGGCTGCAACATGTCGCTCAAGGACTACTCCATTGCAAGCATCAACCAGAGCTCCTCGTCGTCGTACGAGGAGCAGAAGCCTCAGCTGGGGTCCCGCTTCAAGGCACTCTTCCACTCGTTCAAGCAGCAGGACCCCAACGGGCTCGGCGTGGTCACCATGGAGGACAACCTCAAGGAGTACCAAGTCAAGCTCATTGCCCTCGGAGGAGCCATCGGCAGTGGTTTATTCATCTCCAGTGCCCAGGCTTTGGCCAACGCCGGCCCTGCCGGCTGTCTTATTGGCTACTCCGTAGTGGCGGTGTTGATCTACTTCATCGTCCAGGCATTGGGTGAGCTCACCAGTACCTACCCCGTCAAGGGCAACTTTCTAGTCTACAGCACTCGGTTCATCGATGAATCGTGGGGCTTTGCCATGAACTGGAACTACGGGCTCCAGTGGATCGTCACCATCCCGCTCTCGTTGGTGTCGGCCTCGTTGACCATCGAGTTCTGGGGCAGCGACATCAACCCCGCCGCCTGGGTGCTGATTTTCTACGTCATCATCTGTGTCATCAACATCTTTGGTGTGATGGGCTACGGTTACGGAGAGTCGTTCTTCTCTTGCATCAAGGTGGTAGCCATCAGCGGCTTCTGCATCTTCGCCATCATCGTCATCGCCGGTGGCGGCCACCATGGCTACATCGGCGGTCGTTACTGGCACAACCCCGGCCCTTTTGCACACTCCATCAAGGGAGTGGCTAGCACCTTGGTCAACGCCGCCTTCAGCTTTGCCGGTACCGAGTTGGTGGCCATTGCCGCCGGCGCCGCCCCCAACCCCCGCCGGGCCCTCAACAACGCCATCAAGCAGGTGTTCTGGAGAATCTCCGTGTTCTACATGCTCTCCATCATTTTGGTGTGCTTCTTGGTTCCCTACAACGACAAGTCGTTGTTGGGCAACTCGCTGTCGTCAGCCTCGCCTTTCGTGGTGGCCATCAAGAACAGCGGTGTCAAGGTGTTGCCCTCCATCTTCAACGCTGTGATTCTCTTGTCAGTGTTGTCGGTGGCCAATGCTTCGGTGTTTGCTTCCTACAAGCCGTTGGTCACCCTCTCGGAGGCTGGCCATGGACCCAAGTTCTTGTCGTACATCGACAAGAAAGGCCGTCCCATCTACTCCATCCTAATTTGTCTTGCATTTGGATTGATCGGGTTTGTCAGTGCCTCACCAAAGCAGCTGGTGGTTTTCGACTGGTTGCTTGCCATCAGTGGATTGTCCACCATTTTCATCTGGTTCTCCATCTCCCTCGCCCAGGTCAGGGTCAACTACGCCTGTAAAGTGCAAGGCATCCCGCTCGACTCCAGACCAGTGATTGCCGTGGGTGGAGACTATGGGGCCTATTTTGCCATGTTCATTTGTGTGGTGATCTTGGTGGCCCAGTTCTACGTGGCGTTATTTCCTGTGGGCGGGCCCGACTTGAACGCCAACAGTTTCTTCAAGGCGTACCTCTCTGCCCCCATCGTGTTGGTGATGTTTGTGGGACACAAGATCTGGACCAAGAACTGGAGATTATGGATCCCAGCAGAAGAGATAGATGTGACCTCGGGAAGATACTGTGTGGACCCCGACATTGCCGAACAGGAGAAGGCCGAAGAGGAGCAGCAGTGGAGACTGCAGACCAGATGGTATAGATTCTTGCATACATGGTGCTAGGCTATTTACGATTCAATTACGATTATTTAATTATCACGAGAATGTAGACAGAAGTCATTATTGCGAGGAACTTTGCAATGTCGGAAGTAATGGCGATCACATTGCAGCAAGGACTAAAGAAAGGTTGGAACGGAGTTTGGGAACAGTTGTTTTGGATCCTATGGCATTTTGTCCCGGACAAGTGCTATTTGCGACATGGAACCACTTGCGACATGGAAAAGCGACTCTCGCGACACTTTGCGACACTAACACCTTTGCGACACGATAGACCCTAAAAGGGACTATCACGAGATTGGAACTTCCACAGAATCCCAGGCTGCACCATCCACCCCGAAACACTAGCAACGTCATTCGCCTCCACCACCATCCACCTCTCAGTAGCTTCCCGTAGTTTCCCGTTGCTTGTCGGCCGGTACGGTCTTTCGCCAGCCCGTAGTTCGTAATTCCTGACCGGTTCTGCCAGCGCATTTATCTACGCGAACTTTAAAGATCAACACTATCACACCAATGGCATCAGTTCACCAGCTTACGGTGGGCTTGACCAACCTTCTGGGAGAAACCAAGAGAAGGTATGGCGACATCAAGACCAATTGTGATAAGCTCTTGACTATTCTCAAGCAGTACCCCCAAAACACATCGTTGGCAGACATTCCTGTGAGCCACCAGAACGAGCTCATAGTGCCCTTTGTCAAAGCAGTCAAAACCGGAAATGCCAAAATCGTCACCATATCGATCCCCGTGATCCATCAGCTTCTTATGGCCAAGCTGGTACCGCTGTCCAGCATCGTGGAATTGTTGGAGGGATTGAAGGAAGCCTCGAACTTGGCCATTGACATCCAATTGCGGATCCTCCAGTGTTTGCCCACCATCATGCAGACTTACGGACCGGATATCGAGGGTGAATCCATGAAAACGCTCTTGAGAATATGCACCAACTTGACCACCTCTAACAAGGCCACTGTGGTGGTCAATACCGCATCTGCCACATTACAGCAACTTTTCAGTGATGTGTTTGACGAGGAAAGAGCCAAGGGAAGGGATTCCAGCCAAGAGCAGCACCACAAGGTGCACTTGGACGAAGACGTAGTGGTGGAATTGACTCAGACCCCATTCGAATCGTTTGAAATCTTCCAGGATTTGTGCCATATGATCGAAGAAGAACAAACCACCTACCTCGTTGATTTCACCCACATAAAGCCCACATCGGTGCTTGAGATAGTGGAAAACGTCATTGCAAGCCACAAAGAATTGTTTAATCAACGCGAGGAGCTTTCCTACTTGTTGAGAGTGAAGCTTATCCCTTCCCTATTAAGGATCTTGAGCTCAACCGTCAAGAGCTTTCCTCTAGTAACCCGCACCATGAGAGTTCTATTGGTGCTCTTATCCACCCAATTAAAGAACTTAGATATCGAGTCAGAAGTCATATTATCTTTCTTAAATCACATTCTTTTGAACGAGTCACCCGAAGATGATACGGTACCATGGGAAAAAATCCTTGTTCTTGAGTTATACAAAGCTTTGTTCTCAGATTTCAATATCATCAAAGCAATTTTCGAAAATTATGATAATAACGAGAAGAAGAAAAATGTCATCCATGAATTGAATACGATTCTCATCACTTATATCCAAAATAATGACGTTTTAACTCCAAATCAATCATTAAAATTACCATCGGGTCCAATTAGCATTTCTAAAAGTAATTCTCATCTTAAGATCTCAATTCTAGATCACTTAGACAAAGTGGATCCACCTCACTCTGTTCCTGTCACCTACCCCTTATATCTCACGTTTAATATCTTGTTATTATACTCAGAAGGCATTGCCAATTTTGTCCAAAATTTATCCAATAACTCTGAATCTAGCACATTGGAAGATGACGTTGATTTCACAAATTATTTCATTCAAGCGAGCTATGATAACTTAGCCACCTTATTTGAAAAGTTTTTATACTACGAAATGGATAACGAATGTTTCCATTTATTAGTTAGGTCTTTACAGCGTTTTACACACTCCACTGGATTGCTTGGATTAACGAAGCTTCGTGATGGACTTCTCATGATTTTATCTAGGGCAATTATTAGAAATGAGGAATTAAAAGAAAGGATGAATGGAAACACATTCCAAGAACAAGGTAAACAACTTTTGGCAATAGGTGAATCCATTGTTGGATCATTGACTTCATTGCAACTGAGCAATGAAAATAATCATGAAGGAGATGGATCGACTCAACATAACAATAGACAAAGTATCGATGCCTCATTGGTTCGCATCAGAAACTTCAATTCAAGACATATTACTTGCGTCAGAGCATTAGCAAATTTGGGAGTTTCATTAGGATCTACATTGGGTAATTCTTGGAAAATCATCTGGATGACTTTTCAATGGTGTGATTACTTTGTATACGGATCTGATGTTAGTAATAGCAACAAGAAATCACATGAAGAAGTATTATCTAAATTGTCCAGTCAAGACTTTGCTAACTTTGAATCTTCTAAAAAGAAATTGATTGATAGTGTTAAAGATTTTCCAATAGACCCGTTCAATGAGTTACTTAATTCGTTGATTGAGCTTTCAGACATACTTATTGGAAATATTAATTCCAAACCAAGCAATTCTGAAGGAGAATTGACAGTTTGTTCTTACAACAAAACATTTTACCTTTCCAATATACTAAACATCCTTCAAGTCAACCCACGGAAATTCTTGATTGAAAATGATTCAAGTTGGGAGATCTGGTGTCAATACATCATAAGAATCATCACACAAAGATCTATGAACTATAATCTTAGAATTCACATAGCTAAAACTTTCAATCTTTTAATTCAAAAGATCACTTATGAAGGGTTTTCTTCGCAAGATGGCCAGATAAACACTAAAACTGCCTTCAAATCTTTAGATGGAATCAGAAAATTCCTAAACGGTTTGCATGATTTAGGTGTTCCAAAGGAACATCTTGCCTTGAACTGTGAAACAGAAATTCATCATTTGACTCTTTCTACATTATATGAATTAATTGATAAGTACGATACCTACTATCAGAGCTCTTGGAATATTGTCTTTGAAATCTTGGATTCCCCTTTCAAGAATAAATTATGGTATAAAGATGAATCAAATTTAAAAGATAAAGTGACCTTGCTCGTGGATTCCTCATTCAGAACGCTTAAATTAATTTTGGATGAATTTTTGTCTACATTGCCATATAGTGAATTGAAGTTGTTGATCGATACTTTGAGAAACTTTTGCGAGCAGAAGTTTGATTTGAATACATCGTTCAGTTCAGTCAGTTATTTTTGGTTGATCAGTGATAATCTAAAGCAAAGAATTGGTGATGACTTTACAGAATCTTCAAAAAATCAGGTGTTACAAAGTATAAAAACTGAATCACAACTTTCGAACTTGATAGATGAGACTTCTAGAAATTCCAGAAAAGAAAACTACCATGATTACATTGCCCTTGACATCTATCTTTTGTCTACGCTAGTAAAATTATCTTTGGACCAAAGAGATCAAGTCAGAGATGGCTCGATCCAAACTTTTTTTCAAATTATTGATGTTCATGGGATGTTCTTGACCAAATCTTCAACTTGGAATTTAGTTTACGACGTTGTTTTCGGTCCAAACTTATTCGATTTCAAAATAGATTTGAATGATAAGAAGCACCAAAGAAAGGAATGGCTCGAGAGTATTGGTTTAATACTCTCAGGATTGGTGGATGTTTTTGATAAATTTATGATGGACTTTTGTGATATGGATAATATCTATGAAAAATGGAAGGTCTTGATAGGATATTTCAACAGCATTTCACAATTTAAATGGGTTGAACTCAATAAAAATGTATTCAGATCATTCCAAGATCTTTTGACATCCTTGACTAAAAACGATTCATTAAAAGCTTCAGATGAGGTGAATAAAATCCAAAAATTATTATTTGAATATTGGGTTAATGTTCCGATTGAGTATGACTTTATTAATCCAACGAACCAAGATGCTGCCACAGCATTGATGGAATGTTTTCCATCTTTGTATGCTATCATAAAAGATAGTATTACACAAGATGAAATAAAAACAGTTATTGCATTGATAAACAAATGTGCAAGATATCCGCTTTTAGGAGGTTCAAATCAATATGATAACGTGAAGCCAACAAAATTGCAAAGTTCAACTCTTGAAAACTTGAAAATTATAGAAAGCAAAGACTCCCAAATTGAGTCACAAGTCATTCAGCAATTAGCTGGTATGGTTGTATATCCATTTGCAATGAGATCTAGAATTGAGCAAAAGTTAGAGGGTAACAAAGCAATCAATCCGATTTACAAAATTCCAAGTTTCATTGCCATCAGTCACGATAGTGCAGCGCTTCTAGGCAAAAAGATTGAAGCAATCAGTAATTTTAAGATTTTGTTGGAAGATAATGGTGCAGCAAAGACCATGAAGTCACTTCTTGAGGTTATTAGAAACAAGAGCAAGGGGATAGCAAAGGAAAGAACTCCATTATGGATGGAGGCAAGACAAGTTTTAGCAATTTTAGTAAAGAAGATATTGGCCGAAAAGGCCTCCGTCGAACAGGACTTATGGACTTTGATCATGCAATCAGTTACTAGTTGCATTGAAAACGAGGAGGCTGATGATTTCTCCCAAGCTGATGAATCGTTCAAGCTAGACCAATATTCACAATTGATCGAGGTTGTTATGCCCAGATTGTTGGAAATGAACAATGCACAACTAGTTGAAACTTTCATAAAAACCATTTATGACAATTCTTTTTATTATGCATTTGATAATGTTGACCAAAGGGCCATTGAAAAACATGGGGGCTTGGAGAAAAGCGTAGGCTACGAATTGATCGAAGAGATTTCGAGCTTTAACTTCAAGAACTCTATCGGTTCGACAGCAACAATTGATAAGTTTTCCAATCAACATACAAGAAGACACTGTTTTGATGAACTTATCAAGTACAGTCAAAGCAGCCACGAATGCTTAAATCACATGAGTCAAAAGTATTTCCTTTGCCGTGTTTCGTTTTGTTTGAGAAGGTTTCTCAGTGAAGAGAAATTGCTTTATAAGTTTCCTATTTCCAAGCTTCAGAAGCAAGAAGTAATGACTGCATTAAGTGGCCTCAACTCTATCGAATGGACACCAGAAAACCAAGCCGGAATGAGGAGCTTGCACAAATTGTTGGTAAACTTGGTAATTTACTCGACTCGCATCAACGGAATGAGTGTCATTTTACAAGAAGTGTTGAATAGTCAAGTTTAACCCAACATAGGGCATTGTTTGCATTAGAGTTTTTGGAATAGCCGAAATTATGGAATTAGTCAATATACGAACGAAGTAACAATCAGAAGCGTATCACTGGGTCAATTTAGTGAGTCCCGTAAAAGGGGCCAGGTGCCTTTCAAATGTATAGCAAAACCCGTACTGCAAAAAACTAGCTATGACGTCAGAATATTCCTGGTCACCCTATTAATAGAATCACTTCAGCAGTTCAAGAATTTACAGGCAGATACATCTGGTGTGCTGAAGAAAGACCAATCTGAACGTTTTGGCTTTATCTTCATTCACACCAATTACGAAAATTAGAAATTAGTTAATAAAAATGTATTACAATTGATACGTGGTGGCTTGTGTCTCTCCATTTGTGCCACAACTTAAAATTATCCTATTTTAGCTAAATAAGGGGTGAGGCGACGGGCCACATAGAAGCAGATTGAACCGTTTCAAAGGTCAAAATTGCCACCATTCCAGTCAGTAATGCACATTCCGCATGTAAACCTGAAATATCAATTCTCCTACAGTCGAGATTAGGGAACGAACGCGATTCCCAACAATCCATTAACATATCTTTTGATATACCCGTGGAGAACAGCCCAAGGTCAAATTAAACGGTGACAGGACGACAAATCAACGAAATCGGATGGGATACCATTTGTGGCCTATGGGCATAGTAGTTACAGTTGAAAATTAAACGTTAAAAAAAAAGATAAGTAAAAAGTAAAATACTCCGAGGATACTTAAAAATGAAAAAAGCACAAGGGTAAAAAATGAAAATGAAAATGAAAATGAAAATGGAGTGAATATGAAAAATAAGAAATGAAAACGAAAAACAAAAAAGTATAACTGAAAAAGCAAATATCAAAAGAAAAAGAGAGTGAAAAGGAGAACGTAAAATTAATAATCTACCCGGTTGTTGTAGCTGAAAAAAACATTAAGAGCTATTCATCCTGAGGACATTGATTTTTTCTCGGCCAGAAGCCAATGTCTACAACAATACCCATCTTACACCCCGGTCTTGAACAAGCGAAAAATAGATTTGATTCCTCGGTAATTTCAGTCCAGCCAACAACAAATCCCGGTACTTAATCGAAGAGATACCACCTTTTAGCCTGGTAACGTTTTACACTAAAAGCCGAACATGCCTGTCCATGGCGGGGACCAATCTTGGCCATTAGAAGTGCTTGGGCGTTCTGCGTGGAACATCTGTTCAACCCTTACTGCCGTGGTTGATGGGGTTACTCAAGGTATGCACTAGGTGCGTTTCATGGTGCAGCCCTTGCAGTAGACCAAGGAAGAAGTCCTACGATTCATGACTAGCGACATCCAATCGCCCAACAACCCTGAACAGATACAAACTAGGTAGATGTGGTACGTATAAGTGGCACCTGTGGAGTATCTGCCAGGTTTGGTCTTGGACAGTGTGGTGCCGGTGTTTCTTTACGGTTGCCGGGCCAAACTTACACTGCGACGGTGTCACTGGACTCCCTCCCCACCAGAACTACCAAAACTACCAGAACCACCAGAACCACCAGAACCACCAGAACCACCAGAACCCAACAGTGGTCGGGAATTTGACGCTTTCAGAACCCTGGTGCCCGAGTTGTAGCTACATCCGCAGAACGCGTCCGGCGGTTCCATATATCCCAACTGTAAGGTACGTTAAGCTCACAACTGCCAGTGCGGTGAGAATGGATCAGCGTCCGTTTCACCTCCCAATGAGATCACATGAAATGTGCCCATCCAGAGGAACAGCATACGTGGTGTGCGAGTGTGACGTGTGACGTGTGACGTGCAATAGTGGCCCCAACCACAAAAGCTCCGACACCAAGCGTGTTTGGTGGGTTTGGTGGGTTTGCTGATATTTGACGGCCCACCGATATCGCCAGTGCCGCGGGGGTTCCCCGAGACTTCTCAGTAGAACCATCGCTATCCCCACCGATGACAGTCTCCACCACCAGGCCACCAATGACAGGCGGTCAATATAAGCAGTCGCGTGTACTCTCCTGTCACATCGGCTAGCGGTCTCTGTCCAATAACACCATCAGCGACTGTGGCTACACCGTCACGAAGTACCTGACAACAACTCTCACCTCGGTAACGCTCTTCTCCCGGTGCAGTGCACGTTGTGCCCTCCCTACAATCCCGCACTCCGACGCTTTTTAGTGCGATGGGAGAAGGCCCTCTAGGTCCTTGGCCCCAAGCAAGTAATTAATCTTTTTCCTATTGTATCACCGTGCGTCCAGTAAGCACTTCCGTCCACTGCCACCCCCTCTTGGTTCTGGCAGTCCCCTCTCTGTGAAGGCCACGACAACTCTGCCCACACGCTGTATGGTGCCATTTCCCGTCCTCTCTTCCTCTCATGCTGTCTTACTGACATCCTTTTCCCCAACGGCCTGCGTGCCTTACCCTCCCAGTAAAGATCGTGGCCTGCACGTCAGTGTTCCTGGCTCTCCCCCTTCGCTCCGCCTGGCTTCTAAAAACACACTGTTTATGTTTCGCACCGGCTTTGTACCACCTTCCCTTTATATATGATCCGCCTTCTCACAAAGTTTTCCCTCGCCTAGACATCATCATCCTCCGGTAAAGGTGCTCCCATCAGCAAGCGTTTGACCATTCATCCACCGCAGCTCGTCATACCCTGAAGCCAGACGCACCTGCTTGATTAGGGCCAAAAACGCCGTCCAAAACCCGTTCCGATCGCTTCACCATGTCTTCTTCCTACAGAAACAGCGCCCACTCCAACAAGTACACCGAGTTTGACCACGAGGCCGGCGAGGTCTCGAGAAAGAAGTCGCTTGTCCGGCCAGAGAGGTCCCGGATCGACCAGAACCACCCTCGTTATCACTACACTCAGGTGACCCAGCAAGAGGCCAGCCACTTGAAGATCCAGCCCTCTTCCACCGGGTTGGATCCTCAGATCTCGCAAGAACCTCGTATTAGCCCTTCTAACTCGTTCCAGCCCAAGAGAACGTCCAACATAGCCATCAGCGACGAGGAAGACGATGAGGGAATTCCCTTGATGGACATTCACAACTCCTCGCCCGGTGGTAACATCAGCGACTCCAAAGCTGGAGGCCGTGAAATCTACGGATTGAACGACGAGCAAGGCTACAACTCTCCTCTCAAGAAGAAGAGCGTCATCTCCAAGCCAAAGCCTGTTGCTCCAGAAAAACAGCCCCATAACATATATCCTTGGAAAGTGTATTGTTACTTGATCACTTTCTGGGCACCTTCACCTCTCCTTAGATTGTTTGGATTGAAGACCAAGGATAGACAATTTGCATGGAGAGAGAAAATAGGGTTGATCTCGTGTATTCTTTATCTTGGAGCCATTGTGGGTTTCATTTGTTTCGGTTTCACCCAAAGTGTGTGTAGAACCCAACAAGTTCGTACCAGAAACAACGAAATCTCCACAAGTAATTTGATCATCAACGGAAAAACCTATGACTTGTCTCTGTCTTCGCATCCAGCAGCTGCTGGAATTCCTGGTGGCTCAAACATCTTATATCCACCAGTTAACGCTGGTGGAATGGATGCATCTTTCCTTTTCCAGAATGTTAACGGAAATTGTAAGAATTTGATCAGACCAAAAGAAAATAGCAATATTCCTTCTGAAGGTGATGATTTGGCATGGTACATGCCTTGTCGTGTTTTCAGCCAAGATGGTTCCACTCAACCAAACACCTCAAAAGTTTACTATGATGGCTGGGCTTGCCACACCAGTCAAAAATCCAGAGACGCATACTACAATTTGAAGTCTAGTGGTGACGTTTACTTCACCTGGGACGATATTAAGAACAGTTCAAGAAATTTGGTTGTTTATTCCGGAAATGTTTTGGATCTTGACTTGATTCGTTGGATTTCTAAGGACGATCTCGACTACCCAGAATTGTTTGACAATTTGTTGAGTGACAAGACTTACACCGGTCATGATATTTCCCTTGTTTTGACCAATTCATTCGAAAGAAAGGCTGCAAGATGTTTGACCGAAATCATTAAGGTCGGTACCATCGATTCTGATACCATCGGTTGTCTTGCATCCAGTGTTGTTTTGTATTTCTCTTTGGTATTCATCTTGTCTGTTGTCCTTGCCAGATTCTTGGTTGCTTGTTACTACAGATGGGTTGTTGCCAGAAAGCAAGGTGTTAGTTCAATGGATCCAAAATCCTGGGCCAAAAGAAACAGAGAACTCGACAACTGGGGTGACACTAAAGGAAATAATGTTGCTGCTATGAAAGAAGTTCCAGTTAAGGCTAGAGCAAACTACAAATCTTCAAAAACCAACAGACAGAGTGTTTTCGTTAGAGCAAACACCAAATTGAATGCTCCTGAATTATCTCAATACTACGATAATCCCGAAAAGTTATCAAAGACTTTCCAATACACTACTATGTCAACTCAAGCTGCAATGCTTGGGGGCAATACCTCAAAAAGAGCTGGTATGAAGCAAACTGGTACCAGAACTTCAACCCTTTATTTGAATGACCATGGCTCATCGTCTGACTTGTTGAGTAGACCAATGTCTTACAATCCTTTCAACGCTTACGAAGAACAATATAACGTTAACAGCTTGTCTCCAGATATTATCCACCCAGATGTTGTTCCTCAACCTCCCGTTGAGTATCAACCATTTTCATTCCCATTGGTGCATACAATTTGTCTTGTTACTTGTTACTCCGAAGACGAGAGTGGTATGCGTACTACTTTAGACTCCATTGCAACAACTGATTATCCTAACTCTCATAAAATGATCGTTATTGTATGTGACGGTATTATTATGGGTTCCGGTAACGACAAGAGTACTCCAGATATTGCTTTAAGTATGATGTCAGATTTCACAATTCCAGTTGACGAAGTTCAACCATATTCTTATGTCGCTGTTGCACAAGGTTCGAAGCGTCATAATATGGCTAAGATTTATGCTGGTTTCTACAAGTATGATGATAACACTGTTCCACAGGAAAAGCAACAAAGGGTTCCAGTCATTACAATTGTTAAGTGTGGTACTCCAGAAGAAGCTGGTTCTGCTAAACCTGGTAACAGAGGTAAGCGTGATTCCCAAATTATTTTGATGTCTTTCTTGCAAAAGGTTATGTTCGATGAAAGAATGACCGAAATGGAATATGCTTTATTGAATAATATTTGGCGTGTGACTGGACTCATGACTGAATTCTATGAGATCGTTCTAATGGTGGATGCAGATTCTAAAGTTTACCCTGATAGTTTGAGTCATATGGTTGCTGAAATGGTCAAGGATCCAGAGATTATGGGATTATGTGGAGAAACTAAGATTGCGAACAAGACAGCATCTTGGGTCACTGCAATTCAAGTTTTTGAATATTATATTTCCCATCATCAAGCCAAGGCCTTCGAATCCATTTTTGGAAGTGTTACTTGTTTACCTGGTTGTTTCTGTATGTATCGTATCAAAGCTCCAAAGGGCAAAGATGGATACTGGGTTCCTATTTTGGCCAATCCAGATGTTGTTGAAAGATACTCGGATAATGTTGTTGATACTATGCACAAGAAGAATTTGTTACTCTTGGGTGAAGATCGTTATCTTTCATCATTGATGTTGAGAACTTTCCCAAAGAGAAAGCAAGTTTTCGTGTCGAAAGCTGCTTGTAAGACCGTTGCACCAGATAGTTTCAAGGTTTTGTTGTCACAACGTCGTCGTTGGATTAACTCCACCATTCATAACTTGATGGAATTGGTATTGGTCAAGGATTTATGTGGTACCTTCTGTTTTTCCATGCAATTTGTTGTTTTCATTGATTTGGTTGGTACCTTAGTGTTGCCTGCTGCCATTAGTTTCACCATTTATGTTATTATCATTGCTATTGTGTCGAAACCTACTCCTGTGATGTCCTTAGTCCTTTTAGCCATTGTTTTTGGTCTACCTGGTTTCTTGATTGTGGTGACAGTCTCATCATTGTCCTATGTGGTCTACTTTTTCATTTACCTTATCGCATTACCCATTTGGAATTTTGTCTTACCAGTTTACGCATACTGGAAATTCGACGATTTCAGTTGGGGAGAAACCAGAGTTGTGCAAGGAGGAGATAAGGGAGGTCACGGAGGCGACGAGGGTGTGTTTGACTCCTCACACATTGTGATGAAGAGATGGAGAGAATACGAAAGAGACCGTCGCAACCACGAGGCAGCTCTTGGAGCCCCAGCAGGGGCTGGTGCTGGAGGGTTACGCGTGCCTAGTGCCGCATGGGATCCTTCTAACGCCGAAAAGCACATTGACGAGGACTATTCAGAGGGTTCCAGTGCAACTCCCTGAACTTTCCCCCCTGTCACCATAAAAATAATTGCCACATTACTAATAGTTATGTCGTTATAGTACCCGCGGCCCTGGCCGAATAGCATTACCGATACCTTCGATGCATTGTAGACCGGGGGATTTCTGGCGATGAAAAAATACCGATGAAATTACGCCAGTGCGTGCGTTCTCCCCAGCAGCACCTCCACGCCTGCCGAGGACTCCGGAATCTCAACGCCTTGTAACCTCAGCTCCACCGCCCACCGGCCAATCACCTTCCATCACCGTCCAAAAGGGGGCAACTATACCCTTGGCACGTTGGGGGTAACGGCGAGGATTATCTGGGGATGCGTTGGGTCCCCAAGGCTCAAAGCGATAGCCACCACAGAGGTGGTGACGTGGGCAGGCGATGCAAGCGGTGACGGAGGAGGCGAAGAACAATGTAACGGCGGAGGGGTGAGCCAGAGACACCCTGAGGACCCCGTATGCAAACCGTATGCACTCCCTAGCGATAGGCCAGGACCATGGGCCTAACCGTGGACAATGTGTACACGGACGGTTAGTGGCTCTCTTTAGCACTAGACGGGAAGCGACCGGTGGGGCTTGGGGCTGGGGCTTTAGGCATGCACCTCTCGCGCGACAATAGGCAGCGAGACAAATAGACTACGCACAACAGCCACTTAGGCCTGGAGACAACAGGACCAACGGCGGTGGCCCAGGTAACTTGCAAGACAATAAAGTCCCCCGGCAGCCCCAACGGGGGAATGAGCCTAACTGGGACAATAGCACCGTCAAACTGCAGCTGCACCGCAGACAGCAGCAGCACTCCCAGACACTGGCCAGGGTTCGGGTGCGGAGGTGGGAATGCAACGTTGGCGTCGCGCACTACGTTATGCTCTGGTGAAGTTGTTGATGAACTATATACTATACAGGCTGGGGCGAAGAGGCACGTCGCGGTGAGGCGTTGTTGGGATTCCGCCGTTGTTGGGCAGTGGAGCAAGGCCACACAGGGCCGGTGGCCAGCGCCGGCGTAGGGGTTTGGTTGCGGGACCATCGCGTACCACCGCGGCGGTACGGTGATGTAATGGCAGTGGTGGGGCAGAGATGCGACTTTCCGGTGGGTGCGATTTGCCAGTCGTTTTCCAGAAGGCTGCAGCTGGGGCCACAAGCAATGGCACCAGGCCGAATTGCAGCAGGTCGGGGTGGATTATCGTGCGCTGGGCCGATAAGCGATGATGGCCAAACAATGGCATGTTGTTCATGTTCGGCGTCGACGGGTCGATAAGGGTGGGTGATGGCCCTCTGGAGGTGGACTGGGACAAGGCAACGGGCTGGAAATTGATTGGATTGAAGGGTCGGAGCCCGATGGGGACGTGCCAAGGGCATTGGGTATCAAGAAGCACTTGGGTGGTGTTGAATTGGATATGACGGGTTGGACCCGTTAGATGGTGCGGTGATCAACATTCTCAAAACACAAAGTAGTCCTTGGATGGGTCGATACCGGAGGAAACGCCGGCAGATGTCATGGAAGACGCGGCGCTTCCTTGATAGCTGGCAGAGCTTCTAGCGGAGCTGGCACTGGACAGGTTGGGGCTTCCGCCCTTTTCGAGATAGTGCTCTTTGAACTTGGTCAATCTCCAAGTGTTGGATACCTTTTTCATTGAGGGCTTGAAGGCCGATCCGGGGGTAGCTAATGCGTATAACATGTTTGATAGCAGGTTCTGTGGTTATAAACATCGTTATACCCCGGAATCACACCACTATTTATACATCAGCCCATTTCGAGGTGATGGGAGTGCATTCACACCGATTGTGCACCTGCGGGTTCATCCACACCGGTTGTTTCCTCTGTCACCATGGCCGTCCGTATTGGGATGGTGGGGCTCAGCAGCGCCCTGGCGAGGGCATTTCATGAAGCGAAAAAAATATCCATACGAACGGTGGGCATGCTGCACAAGCATGCGGTATCGATGGTTACCGCCAACAAGGCTTGAGGCCCGGCATGCCTGCGAAGCCTGCAATGTGGGTTCAGGGTCGGAGGTGCATGGCATGCGCCTGCCATTTCACTTTCGCCTCGGAGGGCATGCGTCAGGTGGCGAGCCCGGACACGCGGAGCACCTTCCACCACATGCACGTTCTATTTTCTATAGTGCCTATTTAGAGCAATGGGCTCTTATAGTTGCCGGTACCGTTATCACCCACCGGGCAGACGTTCACCGCGGGAGGCTGTCCAACACAGGTGGTTCAATACATCTGGGCTGTTACTTGCCGGGACCTGGTGCTGCGCCGGTTGCTGCATTCGGCCCCGTTGCGGCCACCCCGGCAGCCCCGTTCACCTGGCAGGTGAACCGTGGCAGATGAACCGGCGGATTGGAGGAATTGACGACATTTCACCAGATTATTTTGCCGTCTTCCGCAGCATTGGCGCCTCTCCAGGGTCTCCCAGGTTGCAGAACCCTTGTCAAGTGAAATTCGCTCGGCCATCGCATGGTCGCGATCCATGTAACGTGAGTAATCACTAGGTACAAACTCTAAAGTTTAGTGACAGATCTGCGGATCGGGTAAGGCATTGGCCTACACCAACGAAGATTAGCTGGTCGGGCTCGGGGTATGGCCTGACCCGGACCGGTGCCAACGCCTGGCTAGGTGTAGGCCCTGTGGCAGATGTGGATCCCACCTCTGCCCCATAATCCCGGCAGGGTTGATGTTGACGCATGCAGCTATCGGGCATATGTAGTGGAACGCTGTGTGGAATCACTAGATCCTCCCTTCGAACCTGCGATGGAATTCCTTGTGCGCTTCCACAGTGTGGTGGCTACGTTGTCAGAGTTTCGGCTATTGACACCAGCCAGGGGCTGAATCCTGAACCATTATGCGAATAGCGGCAGCCCTACCAAAATTCCATCACCATGACGTTGGCGCACAGAATTATTTACTTTGGTGGTGATTATTACGCAAGCAATTTCACCAGTGAAACTGCCATTCATTTGCTGTTGGGTGCATTCCTTTCCCCGAAGGCACCCTGCCCTGCATCGCTTCTCCCTGGTGGTACCCGGAAAGGCAACATCCCGCTGGGCAGCTTAGTGCCGGGATTGTTTACCTTGCGTCCCCCGACATCGCCTACATCGCGTTCAAGGCGAAGATGAGGCGAGTGGGTGCAATATTGCGAAGAGTCCTACGCACCGCAAAGGCCAGCCTCGTCTAACTCAACAACCTTGCTCTTGAACAGCGCCTTATCGCGCGAACAGCCATACCACGTGAAGGGTTGTCTCGTCTGAGAGTTTAACCCTGGCCCGGTGGTGAGTCGGACTTTATTGTCTAAAGGGCTCGGCTCGGGGCACACCCCGTCAGCCACTGGGTGTCCCCCAGTGGCTGGCATGCCGTGGCTGGACCGTCACGTCACATCAAGCACCCTGGCATATTCTCCGTATATCAGATAAGCAACTACGACTGGTGTGGGTGGTTAGGTGCTGTTCGGCACTGTCAGGCATTGTGGGTAACGTGGGTAATATGAAGTGTGGGAGGGTGTATTGGGTGGTTCCAGGCTCCTGCAGGTTCCTAATGCCGATTCCAGGTCGTGAGGTGCCAATTGCCAAAACTGCCCACCTTCACTAGTGTCTTGGTTAGTGTGTCGAATGTGCCATTTTGCCAATGTGTCATGGTGCCATGGTGCAAATAGTGGCCATGGGCAGAATATCGCGGTGTGAACACACTTGCAAGCAACTCCTTCGGGGTCTAGACAGCGGTGGGCTTTTTCTCAGTGGCCCACAGTTGGGCGGTGGGTGCCGCACCTTATTGGTCAAGCACCGAAGAAACCTAAACGAAGGTGGGATTTTACCCTTTCCGTCAAATTATGGTCTTTCCCGGTACGGCCTGCTCACGCACGGTTGTAGTTTAATCAAATAGAACTATTTTGCCTTCCGCTCTGGGGACTGGATGGCACAACTATCGCAGGGTAGAAATGGAGTGTTCCTGGAACTGCTCACCATGCAAGAGCGAAACATTCCAGCCATCCAGGGAAGGTTGCCCCTACGGTTACGAACACCCGGCGTTGAAAATTGTGGGTATCGCCGTGTGCCAGTCCCAGTTTCTATGCATGGCCATGCCTGGTTGCATGTGGAGAATATTATC
Source organism: Suhomyces yuchorum (assembly GCA_030571845.1). NCBI lineage: Eukaryota > Fungi > Ascomycota > Pichiomycetes > Serinales > Debaryomycetaceae > Suhomyces > Suhomyces yuchorum. The sequence continues at coordinate 63,267 of JAJLYW010000019.1, read as the reverse complement.
ACGGGATCCGTCTGGGAGGGGTGGAGCAACGCCAAATGAGGTGACAGGTGAGGCAATGAGTGGTGCCTGTGTGTCAATGAGGGTGCAACCAGTCGGACCTTAGCTTATGTTGTCAACGCAGATATCTCTTGATATTCTCGCCGACCATCCCTTCTACATATCACCCCATATTTACATGCACCCGTAAGCCTTCCAATGTTCTGGATGCAATTTTACGGAACTATGCAGTAACGTGTCGATCAATTAGGTTTAAGTTTTAAATTATGAAGCTTAATACCAAGCATGCTCTTGCCTGTATGCAATAGAATCGGTGTGGATGGTAAACAGTAGCTTCTCAATACCTGTCTAGGACGATCTGGGTTGATAATATTGGTACTTTTGAGATTTGACGGTGTTTAACTTTACACTTACTGAAAGTTCCAAACCTCCTAGGTTGATATCGAGCTATTTTTAGGAGGTTCACCATATCAACACCATGGTGAACCTCTTCCAGATTATCCGGATGCTTATGGATCCACCACACCTCAACTCTATCCAGCCGAGAATTCTGGATGTTTGTTTTCCTCACCGTATACCGCTCTTTGGGTCGGACAGCATGATGGCCAGTGATTTTATGCATGTAGAGTGAAGCCGGAAGTGCTTTTAAATTAGCCACTATGATTGTTTGTAGAGTCAACATCCTCTTTTGAAGTCAACTAGTGACTTTGGTACCCTAATTGAGTGTTATGCTTTTCAACCGACTCTACAGTCGATGCTTCGTCGGCTGTTTAATGTTTTGATTCCTCTACTTACATCGATTCCCAACATATTGATTCCTCATCCTGCATCAGTTACCAAGTTGATTCCCCACTCTACATCTACTACAAAGTATAGCCATCACTCCATGACTGTTTACATGTTGATTCCTCGCTCTGCAGTAGTTACCAAGTTGATTCATAGTTCTTTCGTGACGACTTTTAGAAACTCTGCTTCAAAACAAACTTCGTCAAATAATTAGATCATTAGACGTAGCCAATAATACTTGCTGACGATAATAAGACAAAAAAAGTAATGCATCTGATCATTTGCACTCAAAACAAGGAAATAAGATCGAGACCATTACAAACAACCCAAATTAGTTAAATTACGGGTTGTATTTTCAGTCAAAGACATCGGAGAAAATTCTAACTGCTCCAGCATCCTTTGGAAGACTCAGTCCTAGAACTCTGCTGATACTTGAAACAGTCCCCAAGCTTAGGTCTCACCTCATGCAACTTGTAGCCTCTTGCCATAATCAAAAAAATCACTTGATGTTGGGGGGACCTAGTGAGGGCAATCAAGTATCTAGTAAACCACTATGATGATGTTGCAATGAGTACTTCGTGTTGTGGTCAGAATTGGGAATCAGGGAGTGGCTTCAAGTATAAATTATTATCATATGCGAGAAATTTCCAATAGCCAATAGTAATTTACGAGTCCGAAATACATCCCTGTCAAATTAAATCCGTTCATAAAGTCTAAATGACTATGAACTGATTTTCTTGGTGCCTAGCCTCTAAGTTCATAAGTGTATTCTGTAGCAGGGCTCTGCCAAGCATCCATTTTATCCTATAATGCTAATATTATTTTTGCTAGTCAATCATCTCCGTTTTAATGCGTTAGAACTCCTCGTGATTTTTCTGTTACAATTATTATCTTTCTAACTTTTATTGCAATAAATATTATAGCTAAGAGAATTAAACCAAATAAGGTAAAAGAATTCCAGGATCGACTGGAAACCGAATAAAGTGCCAACGAGGCAAAAGGAAGTCAAAGTACCACCCACTCTGCCCTAGTAGCGAGACTACCAGTCTAGCGTATGTTCTTGTTGGGGTATTTTCTAGGGCTTTTCCATAAAGTAGTGACATTGCATAAGATCATTAGGGGCTATCCTTAAAACAGCCATCACTAATCACTTAGTAGTTTCTTCTCTTCTTGGAAGAGCCACCGTATTGAGCGGCCAATTGAGCGTAGACATCGTTGCTGTTGTTGTCAGCGTTGGAACCAGTGGAGGCACCAGCAGAAGCACCAGCAGTAGCAGCCTTAGTACCAGCTGGGGCTGGGGCAGCAGCAGCAGCGGAGACAGCGCCAGAGGAGGAAGCACCGGATGGAGCAGCACCGGAGGAGGCAGTAGAAGTACCAACTTGGCCTTGAGCGAATTGAGCAATTTCAGAGATGACACCAGAGCTAGAACCAGCCAAGGACTTGAGGAGGTTGTCTAACAAACCGGAGTTCTTAGCCCATCCGAAAACGTCTTCAGCAATGGTAACACCGTCTTGGAAGAGGGAAGCCAATTGTTGTGGGTTGTTCTCGAAGTTGGTGATGATGTTTTGAATGAAACCGGAGTTGAAGATTTCGGAGAAGATGGTGGTGGCAACGGAAGCAAGGTCTCTTTCGGACAAGTATTCTTCGTTGAGGTCACGCTTGTGTGGAGCTTGTGGAGCTGGGGATGGAGCTGGAGCTGGAGCTGGGGAAGAAGATCCACCAGTGAGGAGACCGAGCAAAGCAGAGATAAGGGATTCACCGGCAGCGAAAACGGCATCTCTCAATTGTTGGTTGTTGACAAAGTCGTCGAAGATGGTCTTCAACAAACCGGAGTTCCAGATGGCAGACAACAATTGTGGGGCTTGTTGGATGGCAGTTTGGAAGGCAGCCTTGGCGATGGCACCAACGGAAGCAAGAATTTGTGGGTTGCTGGTCAAAGCTTGGAATACTTGGCCGATGATACCAGATTGGAAGACAGCGGAGATCAAGTTGGAGATGACATCACCAGCTCTCTTGTCGAGGACGGCGAGTTCTTCAGCAGAGGCAAATTCTCTCTTGGTGCTGATGGTTTGGAGTTCGGTAACAAGGTCACGGACTTGGTTGTAGTCGGATCTCTTGATGAGGAGGGCTTCAGAAGCGAATTGGTTGCCAACTGGGGCAGCACCGACAACAGCGGAGGAGGCGAGGATGGCCATCAAGGTAGCTTGGGAGAACTTCATTGTATAAGCGAGTAGTGTGTGTGGATGAGGATGAGAGTGTTGAAAGACAACTGATTGATTGAGTGATGATAAGAAGAAATAAAGTGGGCCAATCCGTTCATATTTATATGAATTGTTGGACTAGGGAAGAATAATGATCTCCATCGTTGAACTACTGACTTAACCAAGTTAGGCAAGTTGTGAAGGCTTGAGAATATAGTTCCTACCCCAAGTAAGTAGTTTGGGCGCAAAAATATGATGCTACAATTGCCTGATTTGGTAGTGTAAGTGGTAACTACATTATTTCCCGATTAGGCAGTTCTCCAGGTGAATGCGGGTGCCCCTCTCGAACACTGCGGTTTAGGGCAATTCGAATCACCTGAAAAGTTGGGGCTCTGGACACTTGGGAGTCTTGTTTCGGGTTCCAATATCTGCCTATTTGGGTATGTTGTGGGATTTGCAGGCGTGGGACAACGGCTGGTGCTGGCTGAGAATGTAATTGAAACCACCTGTCAAGGGCCTTTGACACTAGTGGTGCACTTCCTCGGCCACCTACTCTCCATCCTCCACTCTACCAAGCTAATGATGCTCTGTAGTCGTATGCGTGACCAAGACCTTGGCAATTACTACATCAAAGGACTCCTTTCTTACAAATACTCAATGTCACCTGCGCTCGCAGTCCCCTCTTTGGCCGCAACAGCAGCTGATTACTTAGATGAAATGAAAATCTCGAGGTTTCGGCTCCCAAGTTGAATTGCAGGTATTATTGAAGATGCATCTACAGGTCAATGCCCTATTTTTGACATCCTATGGTAACCGACGGGCACAATTGTACACAATTCGCGGATATGTGCTGAGAACGGCAATATAATAAGAACATTTCTCACACTTCCTAATTAGTACATGGGTGCTCCACCCGAACCTAGTTGGGTACCACTACGGCAAACATTTACGAAGCGACACGGATTCCAGGAATGAGGGGCACTACGGGGGGAGCGACTACGAGCCCCTTCGAGGATATTTGCGAGGGGACCCCAGAACTGGGCCATCTGCCAGATCTGAAATCTACTGTCAACCTCCTGCGATTATGCAGATGAGACAATCCCACCTGTTCTCGAGACCACTGTGGTTACGGTTCTAGCTGTGGAGCCTGACTACTTATTGTGCTTGTTCAATCAATTGGAGACCCATTGCTGTGAACTGGGACTTGACCAACCTCAATTCTGGCACAATATGAATTTCATCTCGCTATTCTTGATGTGAGCGTTGATGAAGGCTACAATTAACCCGAGCTATTGTGGACCCCTGTCCCAATCACGACACCGCCACAGCTCCCTGAACTGTGCCTGTCCTGCAATCGACCTTCCTACGGCAGGTATAACCTGCCTTCAAGTGCCCAAACACACTATTCTTAGCTTGGCCAGATATTCCAGCGTTCCTGCCTCCTTGACCTGAATTTCCCTTTTGGGAAGCATGAGGTTGTGAGTGTGCACAGGGAGGCAAGATGATGAGCTACAGTACCAGAGAAGGGGGAAAAGGGAAATGCTGGGGAATCAAGGCTTCGCCCTGGAAAGCACGCGAGCCATAACTCTTCACCAGTCATGGCAAAAGCCCCCATGTTAGTGGTGGCTCCCAGGGCTTTTTCAGTATGGGGTTATTGGGGTTGAGGCTCCTGCCGCATTAGGAAACATCTCGTAATAATTGAAGGTTAAACTGGGGAATGATGATGGAAGACCCATCTGCATCAGCTAAGGCTGGATGGTTCATCCACGGATGTTGGGTATCCTGGATTCCCAGGGTAGATGAAATTGCCTTTGATCAGACAGAAATTGAACAATTAATTTCGGTATTGGCCAAAGTCTTTTTTCTGTTAGAATAGACTGATAAATCTACCATGCTGTCAAGGGTTGGGTCAATCTGCCTCGTTATCGCCTATTAGCTTTTTACAATCAAGATACACAATGGGTTCATCCGCCCATCTTGGGTCAACGGGAATTAGGGGCCCAGAAGCCTTCCCAGTTGGATCGGGGACACCGTCTTTTGCTCCAGCCCCCAGATGGTGCCCACCAGATCGTTTAGTCTCCCACCAGAAGATCCGCAGACCCCGCCTAAACTCGAAGTTTTGGCTGGTTCGCTTGACAAAGCCTCTACAAGACACATTCCTCGTTTGCCCGATGGGTTTCCCGTCATGGTGGAGCTTCACGATTGTTGTGTCAAACACTCGCTCTTGGCGATGTCAACTTCAACAAGTTAAACCTCCTTTGGCCCCACCTTCCACACAATAGGCGAAGAACCGATTGTTCTCAGGACAGGGCGAAAATGTTGAAACACAGCCAACATAACACCAGGGTACCGTATCGATTTAGTACATCCAATCATGAAGTCGGGAAGTGTGGAGCAAGCCTGTAGATCTTAATGTGGCCATCCATCTCAGACTTTGGGTTGTCCACTTGAGGAGAGATTGCCAATTTTTCAATTTTTTACGTTTTTCATGTCAAATGTGCTGGTGATCATCGGCGATACCACCTTGGTGGCCTGAAAACAAGTAAGTTCTCTACAACACCAGCTTGTATTACCAGGTAGAAACACTCACCATTACAGCCGAATCACCTGATTCGAGAGTTGCACACTTGTTACACTGTCTACCCTCAATGTAGAGGATGCTCGTTGGACGAGCATCCTGCACACAGTCATGGCCGTTAGAAAGAATCGAGCACATTTCCTAAAATAGCATGCAACCATTTTTGTCCTATTTGGGCCCTATTTGTCCGCTCGGTAAGATTTCGTTCCCTCGGTACGAAACCCCCCGAGAAGAAGCCATCTAGGTCGCAAGAGTTTTGGGCGGACTCTGAGAGAAACTGGCAGTTTTTCGGGGTCTGGGGCCCCAAGGGGTGCCCAAACCCCAGGGCACGTGCCGCCAACACAGCCTGTTTCTCTTGTCCCCCTTCCCCAGTGTATTCTGCTCCGTTGAGCCCTGAAATGAACGGAATTGGTCCGAGCCCGTGCACCTAACGATGAAATGTGGTCTCGACACGTGATGCTGTCAATTATCACAGGCGACCCACCAGAACCACCAAAACACCACCAAAAACACCACGAAAACACACACCCGACAACCACATTCTCCACGGGGACAGCTGTGATCTTTTGCTGGCACCACCTCCGTTTTCCGGTTCGTTTTGGGGGGCGCTGCCCCAGCAGGGTCTGCAGCTATTGTCCACGTAAAATGCGCATCTCAAAAGTTATTTTCTTGTGCATCGCCTGTGAAAAACACTCGAAAGGTAAGCAGAAATCGTCCCCATCGTCACACCAATGATGTCCTAGTGGCCGTAGAAGCCAAAGAAATCTAGTTTGAAGTGGCAGGCTCCCATTGTAGATTCCGCCGGGTAGCTGGCCGAAATCTGCCTTCAAAACACGCGTGGTGGGCCCATGTAGCCCGGTGGTGATTGCAAAAGGGTCCTCGGTGGCCGTCTTTTTTTTTCTTCCGATGGAGTGGTTTTTAAACTTGTACACCACAGTCGTTTTTATCCTGGAACCAAGTTTCTCGATAAGTGAAGGTTTGTACTGTTGATAGATCCACCATGTCTGCCGTACAAGTATCAGGAGTGTCCATTGCTACCAAAGAAGTTCCCGTTACTTCGGGCCCATCGTCCAACCTCACCACCGTGGACACCTACGGAAATGAGTTCAAGGTGCCAGACTACACCATCAAGGACATTCTTTCCGCCATCCCCAAGCATTGCTACGAGCGGTCTTTGGTCAGATCGTTGGGTTACGTGGTCCGTGACATCACCCTGATGTTGGTGATCGGATACGTGGGCCAAAAGCTCATTCCTGGCGTCAACTTCGAAGGCCACGAGTCCCTCAGCACTGCCGTCAGAGGTGGTTTGTGGATGGCCTACTCCTACGCCTTGGGTTTGTTTGGCTTCGGTTTGTGGATCTTGGCCCACGAGTGTGGCCACGGTGCTTTCTCCGACTACCAAAACATCAATGACTTCATCGGCTGGGTGTTGCACTCTTACTTGGTTGTTCCTTACTTCTCCTGGAAGTTCTCCCACTCCAAGCACCACAAGGCCACCGGCCACATGACCAAGGACATGGTTTTTATTCCTTACACCAAGAAGGAGTACGTCGAGCTCAAGGGTGTGTCCAAGATCTCCGAGGTTATGGAAGAGTCCCCTATCTACACCTTCATGGTGTTGGTCTTCCAACAGTTGGGCGGCTTGCAATTATACTTGGCCACCAACGCTACCGGCCAAACCTATCCTGGCTACTCCAAGATCGCCAAGTCCCACTACGCCCCTAAATCTCCTGTTTTCGACAAGCACCACTTCTGGTACATTATCTTGAGTGACATCGGTATCGGTTTGACTTTCACCATGGTTTACCAATGGTACAAGAACTTCGGCTTCTTCAACATGTTTGTCAACTGGTTCATGCCATGGTGTTGGGTTAACCACTGGTTAGTCTTCGTCACCTTCTTGCAACACACCGACCCAACCATGCCTCACTACCACGCTAATGAATGGACTTTCGCCAGAGGTGCTGCTGCTACCATCGACAGAGACTTTGGTTTCATTGGTCAACACATTTTCCACGATATCATCGAGACCCACGTCTTGCACCACTACGTCTCCAGAATTCCATTCTACAACGCCAGAGAAGCCACCGACGCTATCAAGAAGGTCATGGGTGACCACTACCGTTATGAAGGTGAAAGCATGTGGAAGTCCTTGTGGAAATGTATGAGAATGTGTCAATACGTTGACGACGATAAGGCCGACGCCAAGGGTGTTATGATGTTCAGAAACGTCAACGGTCTTGGCCCAGTCAAGCCAAAGGATTAATTTATTCCAAAACTTTACTCTTCAATTCGAACCTGAATCTTAGATTATTGAATATTTACACCGATATTAGATATTATTGGAGACTAAAACTTCCAAAATTATAAGGCCTATATACATCCAATACTTGCAATACAGCAACATTTCAACCTAACTTGATGTAGATCGTCTAGTAGTAGTGTTTCCTTAGGTGATTAAATCTAGCACTACCAGGTGACAATCTCATAGTAGGTCGTGTACTAACAAAGATAGTTTAAGTAATTCCTCCTATGGTTATCACGGCAATAATTCAGTGGATATTCTGTAAGTCATACACCCACACACAGTTACTGCATTTGATATTTATCTGAAATTGTAGAGTTTTTCCTTAATTGGCATACATGATATTTAAAAGTGGAAAATGTATTAGATAGTTTTCTGTGACACTTTAAATTGATTTCTAGCTTCGACAAGTATTCTTTGCACTTGGAACTCCTGAAATTTCAACAAGCTTGTCTTTGACTATTATTCATCAAGTGAAATATTGCTAATGTTTGTCACATAAACTCATACTTCGATCAACTGATCTCTCTATCAGCAAAGTCGTGCATAAATCATCCATAATCCTGCACATGCGACAATACTGAAAAGTTTCGCCAAAATCTATAGGCCATCATCCACAATGGGTCTCTTCAATCTAGCCCGACTTAGAGCAGTGAATAGAGCTGTCTCGAAGCCTTTGTCCAGCAGAGTCAGCCAGTTGCACACAACTCCATACTTGAAAAATGCCGTGTTGAAGACCTTGCCCCAAACTTATGAAGAGGAAAAGGCCATCATCGATGACCTCAACTCGACTTTGTCCGAGGAAGATGTGTCCAAGCTTGCTCAAATGAGAAACATCGGTATCTCTGCCCATATTGATTCTGGTAAGACCACCTTTACCGAAAGAGTCTTGTATTACACCGGTAGAATCAAGGCTATTCACGAAGTTAGAGGCCGTGATGCTGTGGGTGCCAAGATGGACCATATGGAGTTGGAAAGAGAAAAGGGTATTACCATTCAATCCGCTGCTACATACTGTTCTTGGACCAAAGATGACAAGGACTACAACTTCAATCTTATTGACACTCCGGGCCACATTGATTTCACTATTGAAGTGGAAAGAGCATTGAGAGTGTTGGATGGTGCTGTTTTGGTTGTTTGTGCCGTTTCCGGTGTTCAATCCCAAACCGTCACTGTCGATAGACAGATGCGTAGATACAACATTCCAAGAATTACCTTTATTAACAAGATGGACCGTATGGGATCCAACCCATTCAAGGTGATCGACATGATCAACCAAAAGTTGAAAATCCCTGCTGCCACTATCCAGGTCCCAATTGGCTTGGAGGACAACCACAAGGGTGTTGTTAACATCATTGACAGAGTTGCCTTGTACAACGAAGGTAGCAATGGTGAGATTATCAGAAAAGACAAGGTTCCTCAAGAATTGGAAGAACTTGTTGAAGAAAAGAGAGCCTTGTTGATCGAAACTTTAGCCGATGTCGATGAAGAAATCGCTGATTTGTACTTGGAAGGTGAAGAGCCAACCACTGACCAGATCAAGGATGCCATTAGAAGATCCACTATTGCCAGAAAGTTCACTCCTGTCTTGATGGGTTCCGCTCTTGCTAACAAGGGTATCCAACCTGTTTTAGATGCTATTGTCGACTACCTTCCAAAGCCTAACGAAATTCTCAACAAGGGTTTGGATGTTACCGCAGGAGAGGGAGGTGAAGAAAAGCCAGTTAGCTTGGTTCCATCTTCCAATGCCCCATTCGTTGGTTTGGCTTTCAAGTTGGAAGAAGGTAAGTACGGTCAATTGACCTACATCAGAGTTTACCAAGGTAAGTTGAAAAAGGGAGGCTACATTACCCACTTGAAGAGTGGAAAGAAGGTTAAGGTCTCTAGATTAGTGAAGATGCACTCCAATGATATGGAAGATGTTGATGAAATCGGATCTGGTGAAATCTGTGCTACTTTCGGTATTGATTGTGCTTCCGGTGATACTTTCATTGGAGTCAACAGTGAAAAGAAGATTGCCATGAGTTCCATGTACGTTCCAGAAGCAGTTATTTCCTTGAGTATTGCACCCAAATCAAAGGACAATGGAGCTTTCTCCAAGGCCATGAACAGATTCCAAAAGGAAGATCCAACCTTCAGAGTCAAGTTCGACAGTGAATCCAAAGAAACTGTTATCAGTGGTATGGGAGAGTTGCACTTGGAAATTTACGTTGAAAGAATCAAGAGAGAATATGGTATTGACTGTGTTACCGGTAAACCTCAAGTGTCTTACCGTGAGACTATCACTGTTCCAACTACCTTCGATTACACCCACAAAAAGCAATCCGGTGGTGCTGGTCAATTCGGTAGAGTTATGGGTGAAATGTCTGCCATTGAAGGAAACCTGAACAAGTTCTCTCAACACATTATTGGTGGTAAGATCAGTGAAAAGTACTTGTTGGCTTGTGCCAAGGGTTTCGAAGATTGTTTAGAAAAGGGTCCATTGATTGGCCACAAGGTTTTGGGTGTTCATATGCACGTCAACGATGGTGCTACCCATACTGTTGATTCCTCTGAATTGGCTTTCAAGCTTGCCACTTATGGTGCCTTCAGACAAGCTTTCTTGACTGCTCAGCCTGTGATTTTGGAGCCTATCATGTCTGTCGAAGTCAACGCCCCAATCGAATTCCAAGGAAGTGTTATGGGTTTGATTAACAAGTTGGGAGGTATGATCAATGAATCTGTCAACTCCAACGACGACTTTACTGTCACTGCTGAGTGTTCTTTGAACTCTATGTTTGGTTTCTCCACTGCTTTGAGAGCATGTACTCAAGGTAAGGGTGAATTCTCCTTGGAGTTCTTGAAGTATTCCCAATGTGCTCCACAATTACAAAGACAATTGATTGAGGAACACGAAAAGAGCTTGGCAGCTAAAAAGTAATGTTCTTGTAAATAGTTTGAACACATGTGTGTGACGTACATAGATAGAATTTATTCAAATAAAATGATATTTATCTTTAAATGATCAGTAGATTTGTAGCTATTTTGTGGGTCGAACAATAAATTAAGTAATTACTATGGAAGTTGAAATAAAAATAATCACTTGGAATGGTAAAGCATTTGAAAATCTTAGCAAATTGAACTGCTACGACTGATATGGATTTTTTCAGCTTTTTTGATAATCCCGTAAACTACAAAACCTGATACAAAATCAAAGTCAAAACAACAGCAAACTTGCGATGTCACTGCTAGTTTTTGTTTGACTGATTCAAAGGTTACTACAGTAGATCAAAATTATAAATATTATTTCACATATCCAACAAACAGTATTCTAAATATGAGTTTAGAGACGTTGGAAGGCAACGGGGAATTTCACAACCAACATGGACCAGCTCTAATAGTAGAAGCTAGGAAACCTACAAAGTCACTATGTGGACGTGAACATTAAAGAAGACCTAACTATGATACCCTATTAGAAGCTAGAATACACATATAAGTAGATGAAAATGATGATTATCAATAGTGGATATTCTTAGATGTTTAAGCCTTGGCAACAGCCTTCTTGACAGCAAATCTTCTTTGCTTCTTCAAGACCAAAACTTGGAATCTTTCGAAGTCGCTCAATTCAGCTCTTCTTTGCTTAGAAGCCAACTTCTTAGCCCAGGCGGTAGCAGCCCACTTAGAGTCGATCTCAGCAGCAGCCCACTTCTTGGTGACGGTGGCAGTTCTGGAACCTCTTGGCAAGTTTGGCAAGACGATTGGGGTCAAGACGACCTTAGCCAAAGCGATGGCTTGTCTTTGGATCTTTGGACCGTCGATCAAAACCTAGAATGTTAGTAAAGCTCGGGATGCTATGGAATCCTTATGAAATGTGATGGATGTTTCGGGACCTTTTAGGGCTCTGTGGTTCCCTGGTGCCGACTTTTCAAAGGATGGATGGGTGTTCGGTACGTACTCTCTTTTGGTCGATGATTTCAACGATGGTGGCCAAGTCCTTGTTGTTGATCAAGACAACACGACCCAATTCAACGAATCTCCAGTTGGAAGCTTTAACAGTGGTGTATGTAGACATCGTGTACTATCCGGTTATTCAACTAGTAACAGGTTAAGAAATATAACTTTACAAATTTTTCATGGTAGGCCTGCGAGCATTGGGGGAGTGCGCATTACCCGGCTCGCGATAACAGACATGTGTGCAGGAATCTAGCACACGTGCTTTACAGAGACGCTAGGGCTCGAGCCCCAGTGCATCCATACGCGCGTCCTACACAGGAATGGGAAGGTCGTATCCACATGTGGTATAAATTGGTACCAATATCCTTAGTCTAGAGCTAGAAGCGGAAGATAGGCGTGGAAATAGAAGGGGAAAAAAAACGTGGAAGTGGTGGACGAAGCGGACAGGGCTTTTAGAGGACCGCTGCGTCTTCCAATTGACAGGCCAAGCACATATCGTCTTGGTGAGCCTCACTACAAGTCTCTCCATTGATTCCACCACCACCACCATTAATACTACCATAACCACCGCTACTGCCACAGCATCAAGGGTATGTTTTATGATGACCAATAATTTGCGTTCTAGAGTGGGCTTCACGAAACACGCCTAGTTTCATCAGTGAACCCATGCCATGCGACCAACCTATGTCTGAGTTCGTACTAACATCCAGGAGACTTATATTAAATGGTAAACCGGTAGATAATGCGTAGAACAGTGAGACAGGTAAAGCTCGCCCGAACGTCCCATGGCCGGAGTTCACGCGTCACTTTCTCAGTACCACTGGCCTCATGGCCCTAAGGCTCATTGACTCGTGTGCTTCGCTGTCGGGTGAGCTTGGCTGCCTACGTGGTTCAAAGGCTCATTGGATGCCAGTGTGGCACCATAACAGGCGCGATGCCCTGCCTTCGCCTTGGCCCTAAATAAAGTTCGTGGCCTGCGACCACCACTGGTGACTCATGAACCACCAGAAGTCACCGCATGGCACCGAAGGACCCACGTTGGGAGGTTTCCAGACGTCCAGCCCCAGCAAACGTCTCCCAGAGCCCCCCAGAGGATTCCAGTAGTGCACCACGAGCTTCAATGTCCGCTCCTGTATCGGTTCTGACTCTCAGGCTGCCCATACAGCCTGCATCCTCTTCGCACACCTATCACCGTAGCGTCCCAAGCTCTCGCTAAAGGTGGGTTTGGGCCACCGGTAGTGCCGTGCGGCGCACCGGTGCCCTAATGCCACAGAACGTTCTTCTCGCGCTACCTCTCTACATGTTTGGCAAGAGAACTCTATCCTTCAACCGCTTCCTAGCCATGACCACCGTCAAAAAGTCTGTTCAGCAGCCAGAATGGTTTCCTCCACAAGCTCAAACTGCCAAAACTCCGTTGAAAATCTACAATTCCTTGACCAGAACCAAGACTGAATTCGTTCCCATCGTCCCAGGCCATATCTCATGGTACTGTTGTGGACCAACGGTCTACGACCATTCACACATGGGCCATGCCAGAAACTACGTGTCTTCGGATCTCTGTAGAAGAATATTGCAAGACTACTTCGGCTACAACATCAGATTTGTCCAGAACGTCACTGACATCGACGACAAGATCATCATCGCTGCCCGTCAAGAGTACTTGTTTGAAGAGAAGATCGTCAACAAGTTCTCCTCGGTGTCGGAAGAGTTGAAGACCGACTCCAGATCATACCTCCAAGCGTACATCTCCAAAAACTTGCCCGAGTTCGAGGGTGATGTCGAGTCGGCGTTCCTTCCATGGACCGCCCTGATTGATATCCCAGCTTTGGCCAAAGACAAGCCCAAGCTCCCAATGTACATCACCGCCGCAAAGCTTGCTCACTCTTCCATCTACCCCGGTGCCAGCTCCTTGCAGGAGTTCTTGGCCAGTATCAAGGACGTGGCCATGCCTGCGTTGGATAAGGAATTTGGATCCAACGTCAATGACCCTTCCATCTTCAGAAAGTTGCCTATGTACTGGGAAAGAAGATTCGACCAAGATATGGCTAGATTGAATGTTTTGCCTCCAACCATCACCACCAGAGTCTCAGAATACATTCCTGATATCATTGCATTTGTGGAAAGAATCATTCAAAATGGTTTCGGATATGCCACCAGTGACGGTTCGGTTTATTTCGATACCACCAAGTTTGAAAACGATCCAAACCACGAGTATGCCAAGTTGCAACCATGGAACAAGGGTGACATGTCGTTAATTAACGATGGTGAAGGTTCCTTGACCACTGGTCAATCCACCAAAAAGAACGCTGCCGACTTTGCTTTGTGGAAAGCCTCTAAGCCAGGAGAGCCTGCTTGGTCATCCCCATGGGGAGAGGGAAGACCAGGATGGCACATTGAATGTTCTGTCATGGCTTCTGATATAACCGGCCAAACCATGGATATTCACTCTGGTGGTGTTGATTTATGTTTCCCACATCACGATAATGAATTGGCTCAATCCGAAGCTTATTTCGACAACAAGCAATGGGTCAACTACTTCCTTCACAATGGACATTTGCATATCCAAGGACAAAAAATGTCCAAGTCTTTGAAAAACTTTATTACTATCGACCAAGCTCTTCAAGATTTCACTTCTAGACAATTGAGATTGGTTTTTGCATTGAGTTCTTGGGATAAACCTCTTGACTTCAAAGACAGTTTGATTCAAGAAGCCAAGTCTTGTGAATCTTCTCTTTCCAAGTTTTTCACCACCGTCAGAGCTTTACACAATGATTATAAGCATAAATTGAGTGACGGAGTGTATATTTCCAAGAGAGTTGGTCCAAAGGAAAAGCAGCTTTATGACGACTTATCAACTGCTCAAACAGATGTCCACAATGCTTTCAGTGACAACTTAGCTACCGCACAAGCTTTGAGAGTGATTCAAGATTTAGTTTCCAAGACTAACTTGTACTTACAAGATTGCTCCAGTGGAAAGAATGACTTGCGTATTGAGGTTGTCTTGCAGGTAACTGTTTGGATAGTGAAGATATTGAACATCTTAGGATTCGATGCCAGGTCCGACAAATTAGGATGGCTTGATTCTGCCAGCTCTGAAGAAGCTGGTGCTTCCAAGGAAGATGCAGCACTTCCATACGTCAAGGCATTTTCTCAATTCCGTGACACTGTCAGAAACTTGGCTATCAAGAAGTCTGATATTCCAGAATTTTTGAAGGCAACCGACTTCATCAGACAAGAATTAATTAACTTGGGAGTCTCTTTGGATGATAGACCAGATGGTTCTGCCTTGGTGAAATTTCTCAACGATCAAGAGAAGGAGCAATTGATAAAGCAACAGAATGAGAAGGAAAGAAACTTGGCCGAGAAGGAGAAGAAGAAGAAGCAGCAACAAGAAGCCAATGCTAAGAAAGAGCAAGAGAGATTGGCCAAAATGAAGATCGACCCTAAGGATATGTTCAGAAATACCGAATTATACTCCGAGTGGGATGAGGCAGGTCTTCCTACCAAAGACAAGGCCGGAGAAGAGGTGACCAAGAGCATGAAGAAGAAGTTGATGAAGCAATACCAGCAACAAGAGAAACTCTACCAGGAGTGGTTGCAACTCCAAGAGGCTAAGTGATAGTATGTAACTTATTAATATAGCATCTGATAGTTCGAAGTCAATGTAGTTATCAAAAGTTGGTAATTATATGCATTAATAACCACAGATGGATCAAGAATCCAGCAGAGAGATGGATTCCGTATCAATTCAGTCTTACGTTTCCATAGTGTTGATGGTGAAAGTGTCGAAGTGCTGCATTTCTGGCAAAATCCTCCCGAAAAAGAACAAGCTTTTTTCTTGAACGACACTTTCTAGCATTTGCCATTTATATGTCATGTTATGGCCAATCTCCCGTCTCCTGCTTCCCTGTTCCACACTCTTTTGCAACTTTACTGTCATACCCAGGGTAACAACCAACTGTATGCACTACTCTCGCCCTCACGTGAATATGTTCACGTGAACAACACCTTAAGGACACCAAGTCGGCACTTCATAACACCAACCAGGCATGTTCAATTTAGCCACCAGAGTTCAGACAGCCGCCAATCTGGCGCTCACATCCGCCACGGTAATCTCCGCCGTGGTGGTTTTTATCACGTTGGTGCAATTGTTGGCAGCCAATGTGTGGTCCATTGACACCACCAGTATCTCCAACATCAAACCCTCTGTTAGCATGAAACATTCATACAACTATGGATCGGTCAACAAAAAGCCCAAGGAAAATTCCAAGATCACTTTCGACTTGAATGCAGACTTGACTAGGCTCTTCAATTGGAACACCAAGCAAGTGTTTGTGTACTTGACGGCCGAGTATCCAGGTAAGAGTGACGGGTCCTCTAACAAGGTGACCTACTGGGACAAGATTATAACCAGCAAAGAAGACGCAGTGTTAGCATTGGCCAACCAGAGATCCAAGTATTCGGTTTGGGACGTGGAAAAGTCCTTCAGGGAAAGGGACGCCGTGGTCAAGCTCGAGTGGAACATCCAGCCCTACATCGGGCCATTAATCTTTGGTGAAACAGGGGTGGGCAACTTCAAGTTCCTCAGCGCCAAAAAGAAGAAGACCGACGCCGTATGAGTGACCGGACCCTTGCGACTACTGGCTGCTCGAGTCGAGGCTCATGATGACTGATGAAGATATCTACTTTACATTGTCTATTAAATATATACAGATTCGTTAATGCAGTGGTAGCTATTCATACATGCCCATGGTGTATGCTTCGGTGTGTTGGACGTTCCGCAAACTGTTCAATGCCATTTCTGTCCGTTGTAGCCTCTGCTTGAAAGTTTCCTGGTAATCATCCCGGGGGGCCAACATCTTGTCTATAGTAACTCTGAAGAATCCCAATCTGATCCGAGCAGCCTCGTTGTACATCATGAACTCCACCGTCTCAGGAAATTCGTCCATCAACTCAAATGCTAGCTTTTGGTTGTCCTGAAGATACCGGTCCAATGCCAACCAAAGCTGATAGCAATTGGTGGGTGAAAGCTTATTTTCTGACTTAATTCGCCTTTCGGGGTTGAAGAAGCCTGGAATGTCCTCAATGATCTTGTCACAATCCCACGTCCAGACGTTAAGCATCTTTCTGGACCTGTCAAGCTGATATTCAAGTGCTTGGATTGGATCACCAATGAAACTCATCTCTTCCTTCAAGGCCCTCATATCATGTACGTCGTAATAGTCACTTAAGACCTGGTATCTCAAGATGGTCGAATTGTTTCCCACACCTTGTGATAAATGCAACATCGTGAGTTTATACATAAATTGCAATCTCCTCATGATTTTGACTTCCACCCAGTTTCCAGCAACTAGGTATTCTTCACATGCTTTCAAAATCAGCTTCAATTCGTCCTCGGGCATTTTGGGCCTGATTAATTGTTTGAATATTTTATTGTATTGGTAGCCCGATAATCTTATACCGAGCTCTTGGGACTTGGCAAAAAGCTTTGAGTACGACGAAGTTGAAGCCCTCCGGAAATCAAGAAGCTTGATTTTAGTTCCGATCAAGTTTCTCATGTTTTTGACCAACATCACAGGTAAAATGGGTTCCATATCCTCCTCGAATGGATAGTTTTTGCTGTACTTTTTGATCACTGAACTGTAATCCTCGATACCGTTGTCTATCAAATTCTCGGCCAACTTGAAATTATTTTGCTTCTCGTAAATCTTGCTCATTTCGCTGTAGATCAAGAATCGGAACTTCAAGCTCAACTTGCCGTCAAGCAACTTCTTCATTTGATTCAAAAAGTGGACCAAGATATCAATATCATTTTGTTTGGTTCCCAAATCGACTACATATGAGCATACGATTTTGAATAAGTCCTCGGACTTCTTGGCCATTCCAGCATGAATGATCTTGTTGATCGGCCTACTCAAAGTATCGGCCCTCATTGTCAAGCCATTCATCTCAAAAATGGATTTGAGCAACTTGAACGCATTTTCACCGTCATTATTGTTCATCACATCCAAGTATATCAAGGCTTTCATCAAGTAGACGTACGTTTTGGTGGAAATCTCGACTCTCTGGTCCACCATAGCCCTGTACAAATTCAATATCTCTCCATAGGACTCGTAGGTAGCGAGTCTTGAATGATATTGTAAGAATGGAAGAAAGTGTGCTTCGGAGATGATTTCTCTTTTCTGGGTCAACGTGAAGGTACTTTTGGCATTATCAACATCATTTCTTCCTAAGTAATAATGTATAGCTTCGGCATATAATCCAGCATTCTTGCGAACACTGATATGATTCAAATGATTTGAAGTAGCCAAATTAACGATGAACGCCTGCTTCGTGAGGTAAACCTCCTTCTGTTCAGGGTTTGGCATTCTCCGACACCAAATACGGTATGTCTTGAGTTGTGCAGCATAGACTTCAGAGTTTGTGAAGGGTACATCACTGATCGAATGAGCCTTATAAATTATTTCATTGGCTTTTTCGAACTGGTCTAGCTTGGTGTATCCTTTGATGAGTTTCTGGTAAATTTTCAAGTTGACTAGACCAAGTTCCTCTGCCACACTAATAACTTCTTGTAACTCTCTGAGAGCAAAGTTATAGCTCAAATAATCCACAAGGTCGCCAATGGTATCGGTTGATACGAGCGGGGTTCCACTGCCCTTTTGCTCCTTGATTGTCTCCTTGAACAATGTCATCACTTGATCCACATCTTTCGTTTGAAGGTTCATCTTGAAAATGAGTCGATAAAGAAATGCTGACTGTGACTTCTCGATGATATCTTCGTTCACATATGACATGTAGAGGTCGAAACATTGCCTTGCAGACTCCAAGTCGTTATAGTGCAAACGGGATGAGATCAAAGCAGTGAAAATGCCCGAGTCTGGGGCCAAATTACGCTTTTTTAATTGCTCAAAAAGCATATCCACCTCTTCTTTTGCACCAATTCCTGCCAATGCTTTCATCACAATGGCATAGTGAACCACGTATGGGAGTTTTCCTTGACCATACATGTCCTCGAACTGTGACTGGAGAAGTTTCCAGTCTTTGGAATTCTCACTCACTTTCAATAAGATCTCGATTTGATTATCATGATGCAAGGAAGGAAAAGTTTGGTATACTTGTAGAACTTCGGGATATAACTTTAATGCAGATAATGCATACATGGTACTGGTGAGATCGTTGTAGGTTAAATATGATTGGATTTGATGTTTCTTAAAATATTCTGTTTTGTATTTCCAGTAATTGAGAACATTATTAGGACTGAATTGAAGGACATGATGCATTGACGATGTCATGAAGTTGAAAAGACTGGGGTTTTTACCCTGGAATACTACTTCGAGTATTTTTATGTGTGCAAGAAATGTTTCGCTATTTGATGATTGGTTCTGTTCAGCGATTCCATGATTTTGAGGGGAATTGGGCACTGCCATTAGCCTTATGATACGTGCATAGTCATTGTATTGAGGTTCCACAAATAAAAAATGACCATCTCCGAGCATTTCACACAATTCAACGAACAGCTTGAAGAATTCAATTTTTTCGTTGACATTAGATGAGGTCAATATCCCATTATGTACAAGCGTGGATAAGACCTTTCTTTTGGCATGTATGCTTTCACTGCTCTTGAGGTACCTAATTATGGCACCTCTGTTCATGGTCAATTTTTCATCGGTATACTGTAGTTGGAATAAATTGATGAGTTTATCGGCCCACGTAGATTTGAAATCCTTTCCATAGAATCTTTTAACCCAAGTGTCGTAGAAATTATATCTGCCAGTTCGTATCAATACGTAGATGAACTTTTCCCGATCTTGAAGAAGCTTTTGCTGCAACACCTGAAATTGTGGATTCTTTCTTTCGAAGACCTCACTCCATATAGTCAAAATGATATCCAACGTTTCTGCGGTGGGAAATCCGCTCTGGATGTCTATGAGGTTGTAAAATGTCGTATGTATCGATTTGATCTCTCTGTCTGTGAATTCGCCGCTAGGTCGATGAAGCACTTCGTAGAAACGATTCCTGAGGTCTTCGTCTTCAATGAGCCTATATACATGAGAATACTCCCTGTCAAATAGCAAGGACGTATCGTTGGAAGACGAAGATCTGAAATTGATTCCTGGGCCGGAATTGTAATTGAATGATGATGCAAGAGGTGCGTTTGTTACGCTGTGGGAGGAATTGGAGTCAGATCGTATGGGTTTATAGTGGAGGCGTCTTTGAACTCTGAAGCGCGCCGAAACATAGGTAGGGCCCTTTATCGGGGCCCTAAATGCCAGTGAAAGTGGAGTGCTTGTGGAGTGCCGAAGAATCACTCGGCTTTTCATTATAAGACACTACTTCGGAGGTCGTAGGAAATAGAGTTGATGGCACGATGAAGTGGTATGGGTTGAAAAATTCGAGGGCTATGTGCAGGACGGAGCTCGAGGGCAAGTAGGAGATGCAAAGGTGATTGGGACGATCGAGGTCTGACAGTGTTGACACAGTTGGACGATGCTACGAAGGACAATTTAGTTCAGCCCGTTTGATTTAATTGGCTTTTTGGTGGTTGTTTCACTCAGAGAGAGATATTTCACTGTAGAAGCAATTTTTCATGGTGAGAGAATAGACTAGACATGCGAAGAATTGGCTGAAATTCTGGCATGATCAAGCAAGTTGATGACAGAGGCCTCTTGCTAAGACCACATGAAAACCAACATTGGTCGCTGAATTTAGAACCCGATTCTTGAAGTCATTGGCACCTTGAGTTTTCACTCGTGGTCCATGGTTTCAAGTCCATAAAACATTCCTCGACTACCAACATCTCTAGTAGTCTAGGAACTCTACGCTATTAGTTTTACTTGTAGTTTGGTGTACAATGTCAACTGACATAAATGTCTTGTTCTGGGCCAAAACTTTGAACATAGACAGCCTGACAAACCCTAGACCTTTGCTGCTCACAAGTCCATTCAGATGAATATCGTTCGATATTCACTGGAGTGAGGACTTGGCTCCAGCAACGATTCAGGATTGGTCCATTTCACTTTATAATTTCAGACGAACGTGTTTCTCAGAGTCATTAAATCAGTATTTTATAGCGTAGTCATAGAATCTCTTCTCGTACAGTGTGAATATAAAAAATCATCATAAAAACACGCCGACAAATAAAAGCTATTTGAAAGAAGTAAATGGAATCTTGGCTGAAGTTAGTACTTGTTGTTTAAGATTCCTCAGTAAAAGACCTATCAGCAACTCTCGGTCGTCAGCAGCTCATAATTTGTACACAGAACCACGACTCCTCCCCTTATTGTACAAGGGAGGGACAACCAAGTCAATATGTCCGCCCGGTCACAAGTTTCCTCATTAGAAATGGGATAAAACTTACTCTTTCAAGAAACAAGCTATGGCTCATACAAGGCTGAAACTTAACGATAATGCAGTTGTCAACACGGATCATTCAGTTGGAACAATTGGTAAAATGCAAATAATCACCGCCATTTCGTCATGTTTCTTGACCCCAAGAACCATTCGCTTCGTTCCAAATAGCTTTTGTTTATCGAATCTGTGGAATAACAGTGGTAAATGTAATGAGAGGAAAATTTTCGCGCTTTATATAGTAATGGGTTTGGCTGTGCACGACCTGCTGAATTAGGGTTTGGTGTATATTGGAATAAATTAGGAGAGAATGCCAAAGAATGATATCTTCACCAAAACCGTGAAGATAAGATGTGCCAATGCAAGGCAGCCACAGACAATGTAAGTTGAGCGAGTCGCTGCTTCAATATCGCCATTTTTGAGAAGGGTCCAATTTTTCTTGATATTAGGCATCACCTTAGCAATATTGTTGAGTCCTGTGAAGGCACCAGTAATTAACACTGTGGACCATTCCAACACGTTCAACAACACCGGGTGCTTCTCGTTGCTGATGAACACCACAAGCACGAAATTGACTGCGGTGAGGGGGCACCACAAGATGTTTGTGTATCCGTAAATTGAAATGAGTGCAGTCAACGAAAAGGGTTCTGGGAACTTCAATCCGTAAATGCACCCGAAGTAGAACAATGCAGGAATGAGGAGGTTGTATCCGTAAAACAAACTGAGTGATTTACTGAGTAACTTGACACTGTAGTCGTAGTCTGAATTCTGGCCACTCATCCATTGGGACAAAATATTGGCTCCGGTGGAGCTCAAGAAGATCAAGAAGATCAAAGTACCGGTAATCCAAATGAACCCGTACAATTCCGTCTGGTTTTCCTCTTCATCGGGAGTACTGAATGATGAGTTAAACGGATTGGATGCTTGTTGTACTTTTTGTATAAACCTCTCACTATCCAAATCGAAGTACTTTCTGTAAAAATTGAGTTGAAACATGTGGGAATTGGGGTCCACGGGCAATTGGGGCTTGATTACTTGTGGGGCAGGAGTTGAACCTTGTGGAGCTTGTGGAACTGTGTAAGACTGGGATCCAATGTCATCTGGCTGTATGAAGTTTTCGTCGTCGAGGAGGATGTCAGTGGCCCCATCATTGGGGAGTTTGTTGTAGGATTGGGACATGCTGGGCTAATCAACTAACAGGTGTTAAAGTCGTAGCCTTTTGTCTGTTGATATGTGTGTTGGGCACGACCTGATATGAATGACTTGGTTGAGGAATAGATAAGAGGAATTATCACCTGCGAGTACCCAAGGGCCTAATTGGTGTTTGGAAATCCATTCTCTAGAGCTTGAATAGTAAAACTTTTATCCCTGTTACTCAGTGAGCTTGTGGAAATCTCCAAAGTTTAGCTGCTTGTAGTGATCCAGATGGGTGCAAATGGTGAAGTATCTGAGGAACAGTTTTTTGCCTCTGTGATGAAAGAGGAATAACTGTCCTTAACAGTAGACAGAATTTTTTTGGCTGCTGACTATGATCATACCATCTCGGCTTTTCAATGGGTCAACACTATGCACTAAGAACTGTGAGTAGTCTGGATACTTCTAGTTTCCAGTGCTGTCGGGGGGTTTATTAAAAAAAAAATGCTGCATATGTTGTGTACCTTTTCTGGTGGATCTTGGATCTTGTCCTTAAATTTAAAAGCAATATTTCAAGGAAATTAAGGAGATCAATTAGACGTAGAAGTTTTGTGGTATCAAATTGCAAGTCAGAGGTATGCTCAAGCTTAGCTTCTTGGAACCCTTTTCTGTGCCTCTTCTATTTTCGGCATCATCTAAAATATTTCTCGTATGGGTACTATCATCCAAAAGTTTTCAATTCCAGTTTTAATTAGCTGCCAAGCTGTTCGGGAATTCGGAACGTCGGTCATAAAATCTTGAAAATATCTTGAATCAATAATTTTTGACATCTTTTGAAATACTAATGGATAATTCGAAAGACGTATTCAATGTTTTATCTACTCATTTTAAATTATTCTCCAACCCTTTTATTATGCATTGCTACCCGAAATTTTATTTCATGCATTAATATCATTGCCCAAGTCATAATAGTACCCGGATATATCTGAAGTGTGCTTTACTGCTTATCCAAATAAAAAAAAAAACCACGTAGTTGAGCCTACTCTTTCGATTCAATACCACCCACTTTGATATACTTTATTGTCCAAGTTGCCTCTTTCTTCACCCGCCAGTTTGGGGCTCCTTTCGTACATGGCCTAATTCAGACTTTTTGCAATCGGTTGTGTGCAGGTCGGATATGGATCATATCTAGCGCATTAATTCTATTATACTGAGTATACCCATCACTATGGAGGTGGACCAACTCCCTTTTTCTGACTTCAATCTAGAAGATTTGGCAGGGGAAAGTCCCGAAATTAATGATCATAAGTACATCAAACAGACACTTATCGAATCGCCCATATTTACCAATATCATCCACAACTTTCGAGTACGAATCAATAAACCGTTCAAAGGAATTGTGAGCAGTTCGTTCAACGACGAAGACTATCAAACGCTTATCCCCACCGAGCAAGACTCTCAGCTTGATGCTTTCAGCGAGGACGACAGTGACGACGAATTTTTCAATCTACTCAATGAACCCACAACCTCGCAAGCACGGGCAACGGACTATGGCTCGCCTTCGTTACAGTCCATCAAGGTGATAGTAAAGCCAAAGGCCATTATGGTGAACAATGTATCGTTCCCAATCAGCTCCGAAGTTCGCTCGTCCTGCTTGTTGAGAGGACTCCGTGAAGACACCCATACCCGTGAGCAAGCATCGCCTGACTTGGAAACACCTGAGAAATCCGGTGACAAATTTGAGGCATCTATCCAAGGCGAAGACTCTCTCTTCATATCTCTAAAGTCGGGGTTCCTCCTTCTCATAAGAATATACTTTGTTCCAAGGAACTACAAGGACTCTGACTACAAATACCAGGGAGATTTTCACGTTCCAATCGAGGATGACTCCATTTTCAAGCCATTCATAGTCCAATGGTGGGATACCAACACAAAAGAATCATTACCAAGCTTGCAGAGCACAGGTTACCAATTGTTGTCCCACAGATCGGGTCTTACTGCAATATCTCTTTCTGCAAGCGATGTATTTCGGATCTACAATACAGAAATGACATCTGCCGGAACAAGACTAAAAAAGCATATTAATGTTGAGTGTGATGGATTGATCCTTCACCTGTGTTTTGCAGAACCTTTTCTGAGCAGTAAAGTTGACACACATAATTTTTTCATTACTTTGGAGTTTACGGAGTACCGTAGGCTCATTATAAATTTATTCTCGTGGTCCAATGTCGAAAGCATTAATCATAGTTTTACTAAAACCACGCTTCCACTAGATAGCTCATTCTTACCTCCAATTATTATGACCTCATTGAACAAAAACAGAGGTTTCTTATTGGTGTATAAAGATGAACTTGTTGTCATAACTGTACACGATATTATGTCTGCCTCATATGAATTCAGACGCATCAAAGCTCCATGGAAAGATATTTCATTCCCTACTTCCTCATACATTCCTGAATTTCCGATACATAACGACCCATTTTTAGAGGATCCCGAAATTTTAGTTAGTACTGATAACGGTACTATTTATTCTGTCATAATCAGTAAAGATACCCATCGAATTGATCCTGTTTTGAAAGTTTCAGATAGCATCTCCATATTCTCATTGGAAAGAGATGAAATTGGATATAGTCTCATATATGGTAGCGACACAGGCGCAAATAGAGAATTATCATTCCCATCGTTACTTCAACTTGATTCTGGTTCTAATCATGGAACTTTGCCAACAACAAAAGGAAAGATAATCAGAGATTACAAAAAAGGTGCCCCTGTTTTGGACTTACTGATAGTGGACACTCGTGAGAGTAAAATGCATAATAGCATGTCGAAACAAGAGGTCTGGGGGATTACGGGTTATGGAAAAAATACAAAATTAACTCATTTCAGGTATGGTTATACCGCTACAAGGAAGAGTAATACATATGGAAAATTGAGGAAATCAGAAAAGATTCAGTTCGTCAAGTATCAACAAAAGTTGTACTTATTTTGTTCGTTTGCTTTCGAGACACTTTTATTGGAATACCAGCCAAGTTCAACTGAAGCTTTTGTTGAAATAGAAGCTACAAATGATTTGATTTTTGGTGGTAGGACTCACTATGTATCTACCATCATGTTGGGACTGCGGCTATATATTTTACAGATAGCTTCTAATGGTCTCATGGTAACTGACTTGGAAAATACCCAACTTTTGCACCAATTTGAGGATAAAACGATAATAGGCTGTGATCTTCAAGGTTCTAAATTGGTGTTAATGTTGGATGAAGGTAAAGCTGGTGCTTCCATTCAACTCTTTGATCTCAAATTCAATCAAGATCATGAATTGTCTTTCGAATCAATAATGACCCTCAAGAAGACTTTATCTATTGATGATCCAAGTCTTGTGAAATTGGGCAGAATTGAAATTCTTGACCAAAAGCATTCTGGCAATACAAGAACACATGATCCGAATGTCATAGCTGTTGCCACTTCTCAAGGCACCATATTGCTTTTCAACATTGAAGATGATGTTAACTTGATTCAAGTGTTAGATTTATCTTCCTTTAACCCTTATAGAAGCAATAACCATTTGAACAGCTTCTATTTGATTCCTAGCGATCTCATTTTTATTGGTTCGAAGTTATATGTCGGTACCTCAGACGGCTTTTTCGTCATCTTGGAAATTTCACTTGATTCAAAAGCTCAAGCATCTTGTCAGTCATTT
This sequence comes from Suhomyces yuchorum, assembly GCA_030571845.1. NCBI lineage: Eukaryota > Fungi > Ascomycota > Pichiomycetes > Serinales > Debaryomycetaceae > Suhomyces > Suhomyces yuchorum. Next base: position 37,285 of record JAJLYW010000019.1, on the reverse strand, counting down.
TTGAAATTGAATGATGTATCAGTAAAGTTTCAACCGGTGGCTGATAATCCAAACTTTTTAATCATTCATTCAAAAGGATTATGGTTTATGAATCTATATGATTCAACCTTCCCTCGAAAAATATATTTTGATGAGATCTATGAGAGGTCTGTTAATGATGCCGCAGAAATTCCATTGTTGAATGATAGTAAACGAGATGTTCTGAATCTTCATTTTGCATTTATTAGAGATGATGGCCTAATGTTGGCGGACATTTTTACTTTCTTAGAACCTAATTTGAGACAGATAAATGTGGAATATGCAAAGAAGATACAATATTTGCCATATCTCTCCATGTTTGTCATCTTGTGCAAGTCCAAGTACTCTAGATTGAGAATACGCTTCGTTGATAGGAGATATTTCAAGGTTGTGGATCATAAGGAGTACAAGATCAGATCTCCGGAAGATGAGGATGAGGTGTTTAAAAAGTATGAATATCCAATATCAAGTTGTATTTGGTCCGTTAATAGAGGTGGCAAGATAACCAAAAAGCTTTTGATTGGAACAAGCATGGTGGAAAACGATGGAAAGGTCACAAAGGACAGATTTGGCATTCCTAAGGAGCCACCCTCAAAAGGCTATTTTAAGGTTTTGGATATAATCAATGTTGGAGCAGCCTCCCCTATACTAAATGTGACGGAACTTACTACTTTTGAACACTCTGAGCCTATTTCGAATATCTGCCAAATAGAATCGGATATAATCTTTTCGAGTGGAAGCTCCATCCTTGGTACAAAATACATTTTCAGTGGGAAAAGATTGAAACCAATTCAAACCTTGGTAACCTTACCCAGTGAAATCATTCACTTGTCAGTGAACGAAAATCGTTTATTAGTCACCACCAAATTCGACTCGATCTATCAATTTGACTATAAATGTCTGGATGATAATCCCGATGATACTCCTCAAATTACATTTGTCAACAGTGATCCGCTTACCAATAGCTTTGTCAATCTGCTTGACTTCGAATCAAAAATTGTGGCAGGAGATAAACTTCACTCATCTATTTGCATTATGGACAAATCTAACTTAGCCAAAACTACAAGGATTAGTATTAGAATGTCCAATATTTCCAGGGTGTACAAAACGAATTTGAAAACTATATGGACTGAAGATGAAGTTATAGACCATGCTTCATTGTCTAATTTTGTGATTTTATGTTCGGGGATCAATGGAGAACTCACAAGTATTCGCCAAGTTAGAAGTGATTCTCAAGAGTTAAGACGATTACAAATGAACCTAAACGTTGGAAATGAATCTCAACATCTGATAGAGGAAGCGATTGATAAGCTCAAGAGACCATTCTTTAATAAGGTCAGTGGAACTGGCCTTTTGTCTCTTTCCAAACCAACTTTTGATTACAAGGAGAATAACGGAGTTTTTATAGATTATGATTTGGAAGAGTTTTCCAGAGCAAGTGAGGTAAAGGTTGGAATTTAATTTAGAGTCTATGAACTAATATGTATTAAATTATAAATGATTCATCAATCACTCTCTATGTATGAAATTTTAACTGTAAAATTTGAATTATAATAGTATTGTAAAAGTCATGGATCGTTGTCAACGTAAACCTATTCCGCATCAGCTATGCTATTTGATTCCCGTGATTCTTCAATGGGTTCATCATCATTAAGTGTGACATTGGATACCTTTTTCTTCAATCTCTCTTGCCTGAATTTTTGTGCTGCACTCAATCTCTCTGATGGCGTATTATCCGCATTTCCACGTAATTCTTGCAATAAGTTTCTTGCTCTAGAGCTCAAATACCCTTCTGTCCCTTCTTCCTCTGCATCGACGCTAGTATTAGCATCAGAAACAGGTGATGATGAAAATGATTCCTCTATTGGTGAGCCCTCATCGTCAATATTGCTCAAGTTGCTAGGGTTTTGTATTTGCATCTTTGATGCAGTGGGTGAAGTTACCTTTTTCTGGCTTTCTAACAAATGCTTCCTCATCAATGCTCTCTTTCTAGCAGATGATGGCTCTCCTTTGGGTGGTCCTGCTGCCTTCAATTTTTCTAACAATGAATCCATTACATTAGCATCATCACCTTCGTCCTCATCTTGTTCGGCTCCCTGTTCTTTAGCAACCAGTCTCTTTGGAGCTTCCAATAGCTTTTTACGTTGTTCATAGATCCTAACTTCTTCTTCTCGTTTGATATTTTCGGATTGAGCACGCTTAAAATCTTTAATGAAATTTGCAAACTTGCTAATGAAGGAGTTTCTGACAAACGAATCGCTTGGATCCTCACCAAAGTATCTCATTAGCTTATCGAATTCTTTGAATGTATAATTGGATTGGTCAAGTAACAACTCACTCTTCCTCTTTGCTTTTGGTAAGGTTGGTAACACCACTTTAAGAACTCGATCATTTGGATGGAAAATTGACAAATCACTCAAATTTCCAATATCAATGGAACTTTGAACATTCTTTATAGAGTTGGCATAATCCTTACAATCATTAGCAATTGTCTCGATCGAAAATTTCGCAATCTCCACACATTTAGCTAATTCATTCATGAAATCCAACACTTCAGGGTATTGCTGTCTGATAATTTTCTCCACATAATGTAAGAAAGTCATACTATTCTTGTCATCTTTCATAAAACTCAATCTCTGTAATGAACTCAACTTGAAACCCTGTGCTTGCTTTGTTGAATCGTTCATGAAATTACCAACTGTGAGAATGATTTCAAATACACTTCTTAAGTGTTTGGAATTACTGATATCCTCGACAGCTTGATCGATGGACCTCAATTTTGTCACAAGGTCTTCATAATCTTTCTCGTAATTACCAACCATGGACAAGGCCCGGATTCTTGATTTCCAATAATGCTGCAAGTTGTAGATTAATTCCAAGTAAATCCGATCTGGTCTTTGCAATTCATTTGGATCTTTGTCCGGTTTGGAAGGCTCTTCCGCTTTGAAATCAGTGGAATAAGGCTCGAAATTTCTAGCTAAACTGTTAGAAATTTCAACAACATCTTCTCTACTAAAGAATTCAAGAACGGCAGGATTTTGAATGACATCTTTGTCACATCTTAACACCTTAGCAATTAATTCTTCATCCGAAAGTCCATTAAACGAATGTAAATTAATACTGAAATGCTGGGCCATTTCTCGAGACAAGAACGATACCTTATCTATATCTTCTTTCTTTTTTGTTGCCAATTTCTTGATCTCTTTGGCGGCAAAGATGAGTTCAATTTCATCGAAAATACCCTTAGACATTAATTCAGATGCAATGGAATCGGTTTGTGTAGCATTCCAGAACGAGTTTGTAGAGGTATTCTCTAGCTTTTCCCAATGCAATTGTTTCAACTTTTTCTTGGCTCTTGGGAAATTGTCGAAAGGGCTTGGACTTTTCTCAACCGGTGTTATTATAGGAGAATTCTTGTTAGATGGGAATGGCGGTGGTGGTGGTGGTGGTGGTGGAGGTGGAGGAGGAGCTGCACCACCAAAAATTGGTGGCATTGGAGGAGGTGGTGGTGGTGGAGGCGGTGGCGGCGGTGGTGGTGGTGCCGCAGAAGTAGATGAACCACCTAACATTGGTGGAATAGGTGGTGGAGGCGGTGGTGCTGCTGCTGCAGTTGCAGGTTTAGATGAATCATTAGTAGGTGGTGGTACATGTGAAGAAGAATCAGGTAACGTTTTGGAAGCATCTTCACTTAATTTGGAAGCGCTTTGAGACCTAGGCTCAGGCGTACCCATATCAACGGAATCCACGAATTCATCTGAATTTTCGCTTCCATCAATAGGTTCGGCCCTGGATACCTTTGAGCTTAATTCTTGCAAGAATTTAGGGTTCATACCTTCAACGGTGGTCATTCTGTGACTTTTATAGTTATTCGAAGTAGAAGAACCTTTTACAACATTACTAGGTGGTTCAACTTTACCTTGAATGTACTTGGCTTCAATTCGATCCATTATTACTGAATGTCTCTTCGAGCTAGACGATTTTGCACCATCTTTTTCAGCTTCAGCCAACTTTTTCTTGAGCTGTTCCTTTAATCTTTCAACCTCCTCCAATTCTTCCCTGATTTTAGATTTTATGGATGGATCAACTTGTTCTTCCATATTGAAAGGAGAATTTGTTTTCTCTTCTTCATCTTTCCAATCAAAGTCAATGTTGAAATCCTTAAAATTCATCTCCAATTCCCGTAATCTTTCCATTGCAAGGAACTTTTGCTTATTGAACATTGACTTGTTATTAAACTTCATAATGTCATTCGATTCGCTTTGCAAAGATGACAACTTCTTTCTAAGTGAATCAAGCTTCCGCAAATCATCAACCCTGGCTGCTCTGGGAGGACCCTTGGGAATAGGTTCTTCAACAATTATTTCTTCTTCAGAAGACTCCGAAACTGGGTCATTTGCTTCGGGCTCTGATGGGGATTCCTCAACTATAATACTTTCCTCTGGGTCAACATAAGTTTCGAAATCAGTCATTTCCAATTCTCTGGCCATATTTTCAATGTCTCCCATTTGATCTCTTAAAGCTCTTAATCTGGAGGAAGGTTCTACCTGAGTTCCAAATTGACGATTATCCAATCTGTATTCAGCTTTCTTCCTGTGAATTTGTTTTTGAAGTTTCTTGATCAATTTCTCATTGTTAGTCTGAATAGAGACTGTGGTTTTGTTATCCTTTCTCTTGGTATCTATCTGCGAATTGTTCAACATCACAAGCAATTCACGCATTTCAAGCTCTTGCTCCTGTTTTTCTATTAAATGCTTCTTCTTCAATTCTTCCAAGTCATGACTTAATTCTTCATTAAGTCTTCTAGTTCTTGTCAATACATTCTCTTGCTCGCGAACTTCATTAGTCAAGTCAGCTATGATTCCATCAGCACCCAAGGATAATTGTCTCGACATCTCATCACGTTCAGCAGTAGCTTCCTCTGCAATTTTTTTGAAGTTTTTGACCTCGTCAAGAGCTCTTCTGTATTGATCATCTGTGCTTAGACTTGAAAATAATCTATTAATTGCAATCCCCACAGCAGAATCATCATTTGTTGTGTGGACCATTGACACGTTTTGGATTAAGCCATCGAGCAACCGCAAACTTCTATTGAGGTCTTCTGAGTTATCTTTCTTGTCACTTTGATTCAAATATAAGTGTTGAATTGCACTTAAAAAGTAACCTTGGGCTTCGCTATTTTTGACATTTTCCCACATTGATGTGATTAATTCCACTGGATTGCTAAAATCGAGGTTTTCATCAATCTGTTCCCTACTCTTTAATTCCATTTCGTCATTTTCTTGCATTTCAGCAAATTTCATACACTGCTGATTCAAGCTTTCGTACCCTAAGTCCTGAAACCGATCTAATAAACGGTTAAGACCAGCTGCAATGAATTGTGCTCTTAAGTGTACCCTAATTCTATAATCGAGTCCATATTGTATGATTGTATTAATCAACAACATTGTTCCGAGTAGGTACTCTAAGAGATGATTTTCAACATTTCCTGAATTATTGATGTTTGATGAGCCTGCGTGAATGTATTTCAATTCATCACTCGCTCCCACGAGGGAATTCATGTATTTTCCTTTTCCATCGAGTGTCTTCTCAACCAATCTTAGCCATAACTCAAAACGCTTATATTGTTCTGGTACAGGAGGTTTACGGACCAAATGCTTTTTGTTGGTATTAGATGAAAACGACACCATTGATGATCTTTTGTTTGGACTGGTAATGTTGGGTTGTTCTGCTTCGAACTCAAAATATGGTTTCGTGGGAATTGAATCCAATGCCTTCAAGATTTTATGATATTTTCCTTGATGTTCACCATCTGTCTGACTGTAGTAAGCGATCATAAAGGTGAGTGATTCCTGCGCTATTTTTCTGGTTAAAATACGAGGGGAGAGCAAAGACCCTGCAACCGCGCTAATGTATAAGTTTGCATCTGTTCTGACTCTTTCAGCGCCTAACTTTTGGTTCATCATGCACTTGAGGGCCTTGAGGGTGTTGAATTCTTTATCAAAGATTTCATCATTGATATCTGTTATCTCAGCCAGGTAAATTTGTTCTTGAACTTTGAGTAAATATGCTGACAATAACGCATCACCTTGGCAGTCGTAAATGAAATTTCTAACCCAGTCAATTGGTTCTGTACGGAGAGATACCCATAAATTCTTCAATTGCTCAGCCAGAATAGTTTTTGAAAGCAATTTTTTGGTGTAAAACTCAGGGGTTTTTGTATTTTCTGTCTTGCTGGAGTTTCCGGTAGACTGCGCACGCTTATATTCAGTCAATGCATCTTGATAAATCAACATCCACTTTTTATCTGGATTGTAGTGGGACATTTCTTGTTTGGCTTGGGCAGGTAACGACTTGAAATCTCTCTTTTCCATCAACGTCTTGAACATTCTATCGATTTCGAAGACCAGGTTGGGCTTTTCGAGCACAAATCCGTTCATGCTCCCTGCAATCAAGGGATCATTGCCCGTGAGAGACAACGAGGGGCGGGATATTATAGAGGGGCCGGAGATAGACTTTCGAGACCCGTTGGAGGTGCTGGCACGAGAAGAAGTGGAGGACGACTTCATGAGGGAGTTGCCGGAAGTTGTGGAGGGATTAACGGCAGTGGGGGTGTCGTAGGGGTTTTTGGATGCGGCACCATTGACGGTGGAAATGCTGTAAGCCGAGGCATGACGCGAGTGGTTAGAATTAGTGATTTGCGACGTGGGCACGATGCTGGTGGAGGCAGAGGATGCTGAGCGGTTGGTGATCGATTTCGATAACGAGGACCCGATGCTGTTATGACGCCAGGACGGAGGTGGTTGGACTGGCGGGTGGGACAGCACGGACGAAGCCATGCCGGACCCTGTGCTTGAGGAGTCGATGGAGGACGAGTCGCTGAGGCTGTCGTTGGCGTGGCCGTAGCGCTCCTTGGCTTTCCTCAAGCTGAAGATGGAGCTGGACGACACCCTGTTGCTGTTCTTATCGGGCACGGACAGATTGTGGGAGGACGACGGGGTGCGGTACGAGCTGTAGGCCCTGGAGTTATTGAGATCATCGACGATCTGGTTGTTTAGCGTCGTGGGCAAGGGAGGAAGATCCGTCTTTCTCCTCATGGCACGATGGTGGAGGTGGCAGTTGGAGTTATGATGGACGGAGAGGTGATGGTGGTAGGCAAGAAGGAATTGGGGGTGTTGCGGTGGTGTACAGGTTGTGGGAGCGGAGAAAGATGCTGCCGGGAGGGATGCAACGGTGACGGCAGAGAAATGGTGTGTTGGAGACGGAAACGAATCCGAAGAATGTGGTTAGTTTAGTCGACGTGAGGGGAGTGTATATAGAGGGACCTGCGTGGGGCGACTGGGGCGACTGGGGAGATTGGAGCGACTGGGTTCGCTAGCGAGACGCGCCGTGGTGGAAGAAGACGCGGTGCGGGATTTAACGGCGGCGCTGGCGGGAGAGTGAGAGAGTGAGGAGAAACCACGGCGGTGAGAACACAGGAGCTACTGCGACGGCCAGTAAGAGGGATCTGGAGGGCCAGCAACGCCAACCGAAGCAGGCTACCCCAGGCTAGGAACTGACGGTATTACAAGTCGCTGGATACAGTGCTGGTACCTGGTGGAATTAGGGGATGCGGTCGATCGGGCTTCAGTTTAAGTCAGGCACATAATAGCCCTTTCAGGAGGCTCGGGCTGTCAAAGTCACAGCATTGTCGGAGGACAGACGATTGGGTGTTTGAGGTTGGTGTGCCGATGGAGGGGCTCGCCTCGATAAGGAAGTCGTGCTGTTCCGATGATGCGGTGGAGCGATTCCTCTACTGCTGTGGTTCCGGTGTGTTTGAGATGTTGCTACACCCTGGGGCTTACATGGGACTCGACTCCTGGGGCCGGGGCCTTCGGCCTGTGAAGAGGCTGGCTGGATGGTGGTGGCAGGTAAGCCGCGGGACTCGCACCCAGAGCCACGACGGCAGTTCTGTTTTCTGGCTCCGCACTCCAGCTGCCCTGGGGAAGGCCAACGTACAGTTAACTGGCTGGTGGGAACAAGGAGCCTCTGGGCCCCTGGGCCCCTGGGCCCCACAACAGCCGATAGTGGCGTTCGCTGACCAGATGGCCTCATCTTGATCGGAGCCGCTGCGGGCACAAGCCGCCAGACCTCCATCTGGCCCGACTTGAACCCTCGTCTATTTGCCAGGCCCACCGCCAACGCTTCGGGAGCCGGCTCGCGGCTCTGGCGATGGCCCGCCACCAGCCACTACCATCGCGACACGTAGCACCATGGGCACGCATCCCCAATGCGGACAAATGTCCACGGGAGTGCTGGCTCGGTTGGCCAGCTGTCCGGTGTTCAGCCGGCCACTTGGGCCAGTTGGGCCAGCCAGAGTTCGATGCCTCGGCAGGCCGTAGCTCCGGCCCGTTGGTGAGGTAGACCCTGTGCCTGAGGGAGTGGGCCAATATCCATCGCCAGCTCGCGGGCTCAGGCCAGTGGGTCTATGCAGTGCACAGCCCGGTGGCCATCGTAACCCAATAGAGCCACTTGGGCTCGTTACTGGGGGTTTGGCTGGTGGACACACCTGCATATTTACGTAACCATTGGGGAGCCATTTTTACCATATTGGCCATTTTACCCGGAAACTGCAGCATTGACGACGTGGATGGTTGTAGTGGGAACTGGTGGTGGCCGCTGGCGATCTGCGACGCGTCGCGTCTAATGCGCTGGGTTTCTTTAGCGAGGCCTGGCACCTGAGAGCCGGTGCTGTTGCAGGCTCGTGCCAGCCCGTGCCAGCACTTGCCTGGGTGCCAGGTGGGGCACAACGGGGCACATCGCGCCGTGTATGGCCGGCACCCGGGTCTGGGGCCCTCCGGTTCCTTCGCTGTGCCCTGTAGCAGCATCAACCTGCCCCACGCCCAAACTATCGCTTATGTAAGTTGGTGGTGGTGACCGAGGCAGAGATAAAAATAGCCTTAACTACTGCCAGCGGGGTGAACTCAAACTAGAAGTCACTACCAGAAATGGCACTACAGCGAGAGATAGCGACCGCCAGCGAAGCTCACGTTTCACGAGTAGAAGCGTGGGGTACCGATTTGGGGTGCAGGCCTGCCCCAATGGCTCAATGGCTCATATTCCACCTCCCCCTGAGCAGATAGAAGGTATTTTGTGTCTTGGTGAGATTTTTTAAAGTTATCTAATAACGATTAAGTCGCATTGTAATTATAAATAAGAATAATTATATAGTGTCAATCAATTTTTGCCTATGCGACGAGCAAAATGTGGATCAATAAAGTGACGCGTGGGCGATAAGTGGGGCTTAACGGCAAGACGGTCTTGGGTGCCTGGACAGCGATGTTGTGGCCCCGGCCCATGGTCCAGGCCACAAACCTCAGGTAAGTGATATCGTAGCATCTGAAATGCATCTTTCTGGTCCATAGGTTGATCACTCTTCGTTGGGTAACGGAACCCAAGCTAGCGATTTTTAGCAGTAGCTTTTCATTGGTCGCCTTCTCCAATGCTCTCTTTCAACATCTCCAAGGTCTCGTCCAAATCGTTGTTCATTCTTTGGGTGAATTTCTTGGATTTGGAGTCCTTGCGTTTCAACCGTTCCTTACTGTGGCCACTGGTTCCTGAATGCACACTCACATCATCGGCTGATTCGTCAAAGCTGTAATTTTCCACCTTGCTTACTATCTCAGCCACAGTGCTTTGAATCTTGGCGTCCTTATCTTTAATCTGATCAACAGTTTCTGCTCCCTTATACGCTTGATTCCTTTCCTTGGCCAAATCTGAACTTTGTTTCCTTTCGGAAAGCTCTTCTTGGCTACTGGTACCATATTTGGCCCTGTCGTCTTCGACACTAGGAACAGTTGCGCTAGCCAATACCACTGGCGTGGAAGCTGCAGAAGTGCTTCTAATGGAGGCATTGGAATTGGCGGGGGCAACCATGTTTCCAAATACATCGTGCGAAACCTCGTCAATATTGAGTTCGCTCACGTTGTCTGGAGTATCCCATACTCCAACTCTACTCCAAAATATTCTGCTCCGAATGTGTGCCAACATCACATACACCTTGATTAATTTGGATTCTTCGACTTGGTCTAGATGTATCCTGTTGAAATCAGAGTTAATTAAGTCGCTGGTACTTTCATTATCACTGGTATTTGTAGATTCTTTTTGCACGCTATTGAATCCACTGAAGGAACTAGAGTTCCGCTTGAAAACACTTGTATTGTTGTTCACGTGTGCATATTCTTCGAAAGATTGCAGTGGTTTCAATTTGTAGACATTCGCATGAATAGATCTCAACTTTGCGAAGAATTCACAAATGTTTCTAAGTTTGAGCAAACAATAGTTACACAAGGGATAACTTGCGATGTGATCAGACTCGGTGGAAGTTGAGGAATCAAGGTAAGTGCTTCCCCCATGTAACAACTTAAAATAGTATAAACGTGAATGCTCTAATATATCCTCTCTTGATTCTCCACAGAAACTGCATGGATGATTGATAGCCACTGGAGTAACTCCAGGGCTAGCAGTGGTTCCATTAGTTCTCAAACCACCCTTATAATTCGTCTTGAAAGTCTCGTTTATACCCTTAACAGGCTCAATCATGGCACGTCCCTCAACAACACAACTCCAAAAATTCTTGCCCTTTTGCCATCTGTTTATTAATGAATTATTGGGCAATGATGGTATTGATGTCAATGAATGCTCCAATTCTTCGACCCACAAGGTTTTGAAATATTTCAAAGTTTTCAAGTTGGTCAAGTCGAACTGAAAATCGGGCTTGATCAAGGCATAAACGAATCCCTTAAATTCTTGATTATAATTGTTCAAGTCCAATCTTATCGAACTAACTTTAGGTGCGTAAAGCAATGAGTTCAATTGCTGTAAATGGTATGCAGTGACCTGTGGTTCCAAGTGGGGTGGTAATTCGTCTTCGACTTTAGCAGATGCATTCTCGTCGGTTTGCTGGTTGATGGGGGTCATGTTGAATTCACCCTCGATCCTAGGGGTTCCGATTCTCGACGTAGTTGCCGAAGACTTCTGTTGCTCTTCAATTTTGAAGAACAACTCTTTTAAATCCTTCAATTGCTCCTGCAAATCATCGATGATGGTATTCTTTTCGTCGATCTCCTCGTACAACTTCCTGTTCTTGACCTTGAAGTTGTATGTTTCTCTGGATGCATTGCTGACCATTTGGTTTGCTTCGTTGAACAACGATGCGGTCAAGTCCTCCACTTCTCCTTGAAGCTTTGCGTTCTCTGCTTCGGCCACCCGCTTGGCTTCACGCGTCTTTCGTAACTCGTCTTGGACTTTGCTGTATTTGGGGACCAAGAGCTTGTACCACTCCTCGTACTGGACCAACTTGGTATTGGAGCTCTTCAATTGGTCCCTCTCCTTATGGAGTTGAAGTGTAGCCTCCTCCAACTCCAGTTGCTTGGCCACAGCCGTCACCAACTTGGTGGACAAGAGGGTCACCTCTTTTGTTAATCGGACATCAAGTGATTCGTCGGCCATTTTTCGTGGCAGAACCTGATCTCTAAACGTTTTATATGGGTCTTAGTGTGGACTGGGGCAAAAAACAACGGTTTCAGAGACGTTAATTGTGGCAGATCGGGTGGTTACGTGGACGTAGTTGTGGGAGCCAGTATCGTTTAAAGGTGGGTGCGATCACGTGCGCTGTTAACGACTGCCTGGTGTGTGAATGTCACGTGATTGTTCCAGAGTAGGAATGATTACCACCCACTGGGTTCCACCAGCAACGCCTCGTGGCCGAAGCATGCATCGGGAGGCCAGGATGCGGTGTGTGACGGGGCTTCTGTCACATGTGTCAAAATTGGATCAGCACGGCACAGGAAACGTGGAATATGTGCTTCCCTTTGTATGTAGTGGATAGCTGGAACCGAGTGAACTTGACCCAGAAACACACCCAATGCTCAATAAATCCACTAATGAAGTGCTCTGGATTGTCTTCTTCTAGCAATTTAGGTTATTCTAATTTTCCTGGCCAAAAGTGTGGTAATTAACTAGGTGAGACTTAGAATCTATTACGAACCCACTCGGAACCTTACTCTCGAAAAGAGTGTGGGATCTGATCTTACTACAGTAAAATAATAATACTTATATGCACTAGTGAATAGGAATCTTCGCTGTGTGCCTCTATTTGATGGGAATTGACCCTGGTCGGAGCTTTTCGATCTGAACTAATACTACCTGATCCAGCCTGATTCGGATTGATCCAGCCTGATCCGGAGGATAATTGTGATAATTTGGGCCTATTTTTATTGTTATAGTTCTTTCCCTACCAATTGAATCGTCTATTTGTTCCAGTTGTGGAACATTTGCTTTGCTATAAGAGAGAAGTGGCAATGACCTTTGGAATTATCCCAAAACGCCCGAGACCCCAGAAAGCTCCTATTGTTTACTGAATTAATCTTTACATTTAGCAATTCGATAATTTGGCCCAATCCCAGGGTTTTAGAGTTCTGAATTAATTGTTCCAGTAGTACCCCAGTCCTTATCTAAGGCATTATCGGTGGTGTGTCACGTGACTTCCTACTTACATAATATCACTTAATTAGTCCCCATAAGTATATTGGGTGGAGGATTGAAATAATGGTGGATCTTAACGCAATCAATTCCCCCATTGGTTATGCCAAAAATCCTTACAATCCCTCAATGAGTGAAGATCCTGAAGAAACAAGTCTCTCTTCGAAACTTCAGGCCACTAGCCTACTGGAACCTGGTGAAGATTCACATACAATAGGAGTAAGCCACTCGAGTCATACCGAAAAGCCTAAGGAAACCAAAGACTATAAAGGAAAAAGAGATGCTTCAAGCTCCATCACATTCCAGGACCTCCCATTCGAAATTCGGTTCCGAATTGCCAGTGAGCTCTCTCAATATGATTGTCTCAACCTTCTCCTAGTCTCGAAATCCATTTACGAATCCACAATAGCAAGACTTTTGCAGCATATAGTTATCGACCAGCTGTACAGCAGATTCGATAACGAAAAGGAGTATGGATACGTAAAATCAACCAAATTTGAAGGACAACGGGTCAAATCGTCCTGTTCTTACGTCAATTCAGCATTTGCGTTCAAGCGGTTCTTGAGGTCCACCATCAACAAGCATGCTTATTTGATCAGGAGATTCGAGGTTATTGAGCTTCCTGACTCCCTCAATCCATATGACCACGAATTGCATGACACATTATTGGATTTGTTCTCACAAACAGAGCACTTGAGTGAGTTGGTGTGGTTAAATGATAGCTTCAGAATCGAGTACCTTCAGATGTTGCCAAATAAAGATCTAATTACCACCTTGATGTTGAACGTCAAGTTTAGCGATAACCTACAAGATGGACCTAGTGAAGCAGACTTCAAAGGTTTATCATTCCCAAAATTGGTCAATTTCCAGGTCCAATACTTTCAAAATTCTAGAAACTTGGTGAAAATCATCGACCATTTGTTGGTCAACAAAAATACTCAACTTTGTGATAACCTTGAAACACTCATTCTCAACAGGTATCAAAGAGAGCCAGATTCGATATGGACTACGCTGTTGAGTCCACACTGTGTGGAATTAATGGGAGTAGGGACTTCGGTGGCTCCTGAAGATGATTTGATGTCGATATTCACCAAAACCAGGCTCGGGAAGTTGACTAATTTGACGAGCTTATCTTTGGATAGCATGTCTTGGGACCCCAAAGGTGGAAAGAACTTTTCGGAATCCATTGAATTGAGCAACCTTCATACGTTGAAGTTACGTAGTGTACTGGAATACTTAGATCAGCTGCATTCATATCCAAGAGTGTTGGACCAAATCAGTACGCAGCTTACCAGTTTGAAACATTTGGCCATTGACTACAGGGAATCCTTGTGTGACAGTATACCAAACTTCTTGTGTGACTTGGGCTCGAAAGCTCTTGAATCGCTAGATTTGACTATCCGCTACAACCCCCTTAAAAACATGATGGACCGGGAAGGAGGAAAAGAGCTTTTCTATGAGGTTTATGCTGGTGCTATAGGAATATACCAGCACACTCTAAAGAAGCTTTCAGTTGAAATAAGAGAAGAAGTGTTCGGAATCAGCGAGAATTATTTTGATCTTTTACGCTCTGTCCCTGGAGGTACGGTGTTTTACACGCATCTTGCATGCTTGACTCAGTTGGAAAGTTTGAGATTAAATCCAGGAGATCAGGTGGATGAAGTCACCGAATTGGTCCTGCAACTCGAGCATCTCCATATGCTCGAGATCTTTGGGAACAAGGCAGGCGGTGCACCCAACTTGGGATTGGGAATGGTCCATCCTTCCATATATGATGAGTGGTATAAGGTGCAGCATGTTGCTTTGTTGTACTTGAAATACAACAAGCATTTGGAATACATCAAAATCAACCAGTGTGTGTTCGAATGTGATGAAAAAAAGGTTGAGCCAAAAAGAGGTATTACTGAGTGGTTTGAGAACCAAGTCAGGGTTCGTCCTTAGCTTCGAGTGGTGTCATGAAGTTATGAATATATGTTTGCCTGTATGGTTAATTTCCTGGTGAATTCTACACAATTCAGCTTTATATTGCCAGCCTAATAGTTTATTACAAAGAAATTACTAAGCAGTAGCCTATCCCGTGACCAGCTGACTTCGCTAAAGTGAGATGAAGAGTATCCCTGGTATGGTGTAATTGAAAAATGTTTGAAAAATTGCAAAAAACGTTAGAAATATTGCTTTTCGCGTATACACGTGATACACAGTCACGTGACCACATAGCCGCTAACTCCCCTCCTTTAGGCATCCGTTGGTCCGACACTCAACGTGCCCCTCGCTGGTCAAACTCCGACTCCGATGGGAAACGGTCTCCGACCGGAAAATATTTTCGGGCCACCGGATACGCGAGACAGGTTTACCACTAAGGTTTAGCGCCGGTGGAAAGCCATCAACCCGGTTTTAAACTCCGCCGCACGGATTATCTTCCCTGCGACTAAAACACCCTCCCCCCTCTGCCACAGGGCTTAACTCCACCGGCCCCAACATCCCTCCAACTCTGCTGGTTGGGTTCGTCCAAGCTCCACCCCTCCTTTACCCCGCCACCACGCGTCGCAGCCAATCAGCTCGCTTCTCGCTCGCGAAGATGTGGGCCATGCCATCACCTCCAAAACAAATTTCTTTTGATCCGTCCGGCCATACCAACAGTGGTGTGACGATTGAACCGATTGAACCAGAGCAACTGACTCATCCAAACACCGGATGCTGGAGCCTATGACGTGGAGGCGGACGTTCGGAACATCACCGCGTTGGGCCAGCCTCCAGGCCCCAGTTTCTCCAGACGGCCGGGTTTAGGAGCACTGTTAAACCCTGTTCGGGCCTAGGGATGCAGCGCCACAAGAAATTCGGAGTGCATTCGGAGAAACTGCGCGGCGAGGCGGGTTCCGCTAGAAAAGTTTTGTAGTATATAAAGCGATGGTTGGACGTCGATTTGAAGTCGAACAATTCCTCCACTTTATCACATATAACTACACACAACGCAATGATTGCACAAACTATTACCAAGATGACTGCCGCTGAAAAGGAAGCTCAAATCATGAAGGACATCAGAGCCAACAACCTTAAGACCGAGTCCAAATTCGAGGGCTCTTTCTTCGGCGAGCTTTTCGGCTTCGCTGTGATTAAAAACAACTAAATGGGTAATGATATAGGGATTTGATTTGATAGACTAATACACTAATTAATAGGCCACGGCCATTCGGACACCTGTAGGCCCAGCTGGCTGGGACACCGTTGAGCAGTTCGCGCATTGACCATAGAACCGTTTTTCCGAGACACGGAGGGAACACCTCCAATTGGAGCAATCTCCAACAGGCACTTTGGCAGTACGGCAGTTTCTGCGTATGTCCAGACGACCAGGCACCGTGGTGGATGTACCTGGAAGGCTCTGGCTGAAGAGCAGGCCGTGTAAATCCCGCCACTGCCACCACATTGCCTAATCGGACAGAGATGAGACAGACATCGGACACTGTAGTTCCGGCGCACGTGAGAAGAAGTTACCAGCATACATAGGCAGAACTTGCAGACTATACAGAGCTTGTAGAGCCTGCAGAGTTAGCGGGATTGCGGAGCCATGAATGGTGAGGGTGTAGATGACTCACCAGAAGGACAGTATGTGGTTCTGGACCATGGTCTTCATCAGGGCCTTTGGGCCGGCCTCTGGGGCAATGGGTGGTCACTTCGGCTGGAAGGTGGTAGCTCGCAATTACGAGAAAATAGACCCCCTGGTTGCTCCAGATAGCCTCAAAGTGCCCACTGGTGGTTCATAACAAGTCCATTACGGGCCTTGTCATCAAATGCATGGGGTTCTCGGCAGGGACCCTGGAGATTGCGGAGTCATGTTGGTTGATTGCAAAGGTTCTGAGCCTAGAGTGTATAGCAGTATTCGCAGCCGTATGATGTTCAACCAGTTTGCTTGACATCTTTAAACACCAGAGAAGTGCCACAGCAGCCCCTAGAATGCCGTGATAGGAAGCAGTTCTTCTAGGACCATTATATGTGACGTGCTGAGCCATTTTCACCTCCCTAGACCCTTGATGTCGTGTGATCTGATAAATAGTTTAAAATATGGAGGAGGCGGAAAATTGCATTGCTTATCACGGCTTTCGTTGCTTATGGTACCAGGTTACCCCTTGGACCGCAACCGAGTACTCGGCAAATCTAAGTTCACGTTTGAAATTCACCATGTTAGAATTGGTGAACACTTCAGTGCGATTTTGGTGTCCAGTCAATTTTGGAGTTCAATTTTGAAGCTCAGTCAATTTGGGAGCAATTTCCTGAAAACAACCAAAGGAATCAAAAGAGCCTAGAATCATCCACATGGCTTATTAGCTGCGTGTTGCCCCATAGATTGATCAGATAAGTTATGATATTCACACTGAACAACCGCAGATAACCTCTTGAAAAGGTTAGCGATCCACCCAAAATTCGATCATTAGTCCAAAAACCCGGAAAATTCCCCCATTGCTAGCCATTCACGGTAGGAACCACTTCATAAGGTCCAAATCAACTTCAATGATGGATCTTTCAATACCAGTAAATTTTTCCCAGCACTGACAGTAGACAAATTCACTTCAATAGGCACCGTGGCCCGAATTTTCCCTGCTAAAACATCACAAATAGCTATTGATGTTCTTAGAACCACCACTGTACCGTCTAATCCAGTTACATGTCCGTAGTTAATGATATGTGGTGCCTTTCGGTTCCGAATAATTCAATTGCTTGTAAGCAGCTTGTAATTGGTATTCAGTACATGAAAAACTCATATCCAAAAACTGGTTGAAAATTGCAGAACCTAATCATGCTCGTAAAAATGGTGGCAAATTCTCCATGGCCCCACATGTTTGAGGTGGTAATTTTTCAGGGTTCCAATGTGTCACTAACCAAACCACTCCTGAGCTGCTTTCTAAGCAAACACCAAAATAGGCACCTCTGTTTCCAGAAGGTGGCTTCCAGCGTCTAAATAATCTATTTCATGCAAGATTCGGAGGTTGGAGACCACCTATTGTGGAAAGACGCCTTTCAGCATAGCCCTCTTCTTAAGCTTACCAATTCTCAGGGTCCCCATAATAAAATATCCGGCATGTGCACGACCTTTAATGACATTTACGGAGAAAGCTGATAAACCCGCCTAAAGACCGTACAGTGCCTAGAATGTAACCGTTAGGGCCTTGATGAGTCACTCAATTAGGCACAGGGGAGCCAGCATATGTTTCTGTTATATTGCAAAGTTGTACAGTGTTAGAGGTTCTCGACTAGAGTCAATTGCTTCTGGAAATTCCAAGCAGCACCAAAATTCATCACCGAAGCCCCACGAAGCCCCATAGACAGTGAAGGAACAAGCTGCCTCCGAAGAAACGGCGATGGAAGGGAGAACCTTCGTAATCACCGCCAGGTTGAGAACCCGTAGTCTTACATAGAAAACCCCTTCTTAACAGGATGACCGGAACTCCCCAGTCAGGTATCAAGCAACGCGCAACCCCGACGGTACCCAAATAGCCAGATAAGCCACAATTCACAATACCACCAAGACGGATTATAACGGACCTTAGCGCCTTACCAAAGGTGCAATCTGTTCCCCATCGAGCTGGCCCCTACTAAGCCGGTTCTCCTCACGTTCTTGTCGGTGTTTCGAGGGCAAATCCCCATTAACTAAAACTACCAGCTCATCGCGCAAGTTGCCAATGTCTTCTGAAAAAGGAAGAATTGGCATCGAACAAGATGCAACCTAAGAAATGCAACCGTAGAGAATCCCCAGGGTGACACGGGTTTAACGCAAAACGGCCTTTTGCACAGGCTGCCCAAGCTGCCCAAGTAACAGCAACTTCTCCAGATGACCGAAGGAGCAAGTAATTCCGAGCTTACGGGATTCTGGAAAACACATGCAAAGTTGCGATGAGGTTGTGGGGTTGGGGTGGATCAACCTACCAATAGCCGTAGGTCACAAGAAACAGGAGCCTTACAGGGTTGTTGAAAGGCATCAATTGGCCAGGTGCCACGCCTTACTGGCGTGTTGGTGTCTGGGTAATAGGTGGTGGGAGCATTGAGTCTCTTCAGCTGCGCACTGTGAAATTGCGCTCAGGTACCATTCTGGAAACGGAGCTGGCCACGCTTTGGGGAACTACTGGCAGGGACCAGGGACCACCAAGGGCCAGTATCGGCTTTTGAGCCCAATACGGCTAATTTTACGAGGGTTTGGTCACATGGAAGTGGCCCCAGAATGTTTCACTGTCTCAGTTTCCGTCAGCTCAGTTTGCGCATCATCGTATCACCAAATCACCAATTTCTTCACAAGGTCTACAGGTTGTGTCATATTATTATTATTAGATTCATCTATGTATTAATTTATTACCCAAGACCGAATTGGTCGTTCTGATGCCATGTATCCATTATTTAAATTAGTTTGCGTACTTGGATCTAGCTCTCAACTTAGGACCGTTCTTGTAGAACAAGATTGGAATCAAAAGCATAACCAAGCAGATGAAACCCAAGAGCGAAGAACCCCAGCCGGCGATGAACTTGCCTGTTCTCAAGTTGTTGAACAAGGCGTGACCGAACAATGGGAACACACCGGCAATAACCGATCTGAACATGGCATTACCTGCGAACACTGAGGCTAAGTATCTGTAGAAAGACATTCCCATGTAGTTGAACAAACACTGGAAAATGAGGAAAGCACCACAGGAGAAGATCAGCGCACCAATCAATGGCACGATCCAGTGGATAGAGGGGGTAGCGGTCCATCCGAACATGAAGATACCCACCACCAACAAACAACCTCCCAAAATACTGACAGGCAAGAAAACTTCAGGAGTGACCATAACACCATTGACCAATTTCAAGGTGAAGGCCTTTCTGACCCAAATCAAATAGATGACACATCCCGATCCAATACCAATCATGATGGCGGTATAAGAAACACCCATTTCGATCAAAGTGAAGTGGTACTCACCAAGGAACACCATTGGGAAGGCCTCGAACCAAAGATACAAGACAGAGTAGACCAATGCGATGTAGATGTCGATCAATAAAACGACAGGCTCCTTGAGAATAACCTCAATAGGTCTCCACAAGGTCTCGACTGCAAGCTCATGGTAGTTCAAGTTCTTGTTAGCAATTTCATCTTCGGTAGTGATGTTCTGGTTGCCGGTCTTAGCTCTCAATCTCTTGGCCTTTCTCAACAAGAGGGTCTTGCCGTAAGTCTCAGGCAAGAAGAAGGCGAGGGTGAGGAGAGAGGCACCACTGATGATGGCCATGAACCAGAAGGTCCATCTCCAGTTGCCTTTCACGGTTAACACGGAACCAATCAATGGACCGAGCGAAGGGCCACAAACGGCGGCCATAGACCAGGTGGCGATACCCATTGGTCCGTAGGGAATAGATAAGACATCACTGATAGAGGCACCACCGGTGGCCAAGGCTGGAGAGCCAAAGAAACCGGCAAGAAGTCTCAACACACTCATGGAGGCGATGTTCTTGGACAAAGCAGTAGGAATCTGGAGAATGAAGAAAATGAACAAGGTGATGATGTAGATGTTGGTTCTTCCCAAGGCGGCGTTTTCAGACATGGGAGAGAACACCATGGGGCCAAGACCGTAACCGATAACGAACATGGTCAAAGGCAAGGTGGCCAAGGTGGTGCTGACATTGAACTCCTCCTTGATGGCTTCGACACCGGGGGTGTAGATGGCGGAACCAATGTAAACTGAGAGGGTCAAAAATGCCACTTCGAAGATGAAGAAAGCCTTTTGGATAAAAGGCCAATTTTGGGGGTTTTCTGGGTCCTCATCTCCATCCCAGGTCACGTAGACGTTAGAGTCCTTGGCAACTGTAGCACTGGAGTCAGAGGAGTCTGCTCTGTCCATTTCGGAGTCCTTTTCCAGGTTGGCATTTTCAGGAACTTCTATTTCCTCTTTCTTGGGCTCGATGTAGCCAGGAAGGTACTTTTCAGGCACAACATAGTCTTTGTCTTCTTCTGCGTGGGTAAAGATCTTCTTTCCCGATAAGTGGTAGCCTAAACGGCCAACAAAACTATCTCTTATGAAACGATAATGCATCTTAAGAAACACAAGCTATTCGTAATGAGATTTGCTGGGATGGTAAGGGAGAAGTAAAGGACTATTTATATGAATTGTAAAGTAGAATCTTATAACAAACGGTTATGCAAAATATCTGCATCAAATTAACACAAAGTAAACATTGGGAACGATGTAATAATAATTAGTAATAATATATGCAGACTTCGGCATAGTAAAGATCGCTTTGAGGTTAACGATACATACACAGTGTAAATTTGGGATGCGGCGGAAAGCGGCGGTAGGAAAATAGTAGATATCCTAGCGATATCCGAGGGCAACTCCGAGGGTAATTCCGGTGAGATCGCTTTATCAATTCTGAGTAATTTGCCACCATTGTAGGGTAAAAGTGCGCGTACTCCCTGCACAAAGCACCACCCCTGGCATACGGGCAATCCCGAAACTGATCTTTCTTGTTCCCCGGAACTCCTCATGCACCCATGTGTCACTTCGGATATTTCACACGCACGTAACCGGCTTTCCTGGTTTTCACAGGTGTGATTATTAATCCAACAAGGAAATTCGAGCCACTGCCCTTTCAGCCGTATGGTGGAGCAATTACTCATCAGTCTCACGGTTTGCCATTCGGGGCGCAGAAGTTGGTGAGAAACTTCCACAGGCTTCTGCTTGCTACCAAGTAGCTTCTCCGTGACCAACCTGCAATCAAGGGGTTCTCTTCTGGTTCTTCGTCAACCTGCAATTTGCACTTCACACTTGCAGCCGCCTGCACATGAGTTGATGCATACTGCAAATCTTATTCACAATGTTCCAGAAGCATCGCCGGCCACTGCCTGCAATAGGGTGCTTCGCAAACAAACAACCAATTATCATGCACTGCGATACATTTTTCGTGAGTTTTTTCTGGGGGATTCCCCAAGCATGCTTTCTCAGACGTCAACGAATGGTCCCAATGCTTTATCATCTTTTTTGAACCGTTCTCAGCCCTTCACTGCACCTGCATGCTGTGCATATGTACTGCTTCCCTTGTGCATGATGCAGCATTGATTTAGGTGATTCACGGCACTATTAAGGAAAATCATCACTGAGGTGAGACACTTATTTGAATTCCCAGCATAAACCCTGACTGAAGAAGGAAGCACTGTGATTCCAATTGCTATGAGTTGGCCCTGGAGGCAATTCTAACAGACCATCTGTTTTTCTGGTTTTCTGGCGGCGTTCTGCCAGGTTTTTTTTTGGGTTTTCTGGTGTTCTTGGCTTCTTCACCAGTGCAATTTACCTATGAAAAGGTGGAACCTTTGGATCAAGGCTCGAATTCTTGGACCTTTAGGACTTTTGGTGAATTTAACCATCACAAGGGAGGTTACCATGTTCCCCAGACCCCACACCGGCACCATTGGTCCTGGTCTATGCATCCCAGACCACCTCGAAGCTCTCCCTACCCTCCGTTCAGATATGCAGGGCCTACGTCGAATGATGTACTAATGGGGCCAAAAGGGCCAATAGCGGCCAAAACTCAAACGCCGGAGCCCCAGAAAATCCAATAGTCCCCAAAGATGCAATAGCTCCCCGATATCGATGCCCTAAAGCCCCATGCCCCCAAATAAATCCGACACCACCCACAATCCCCAGAATACTGCAGCAAATCCTCAAGATAACACCAGGTACCGAAGGCACGACTCAGAATCACCAAATTCCAGGCGGCATTGCCAAATCAGGGTTCCATGGCAGAAGATTCGCAGTCCCACAAGCTACAGAATTACATCAGATATCCAACCCACGATCGACCGATCGGCTCAGTGCAATTGGCCAAGTTAACGGCATGAATACCACACAGATCCTGAATCTCATATGCCGGCAATGGCTCTTTAGTTGTTCTCAGAGGGAGTTGTTCCGCTTGTGATGGCCAATCGTGGGTTCTGATGAGGCTGCGATCTTCGATGGTTTGGAGAACTGTGCCCTGCGCTGGATGGTGGGACACTTCACCCGGCCACCCCCTAGTGCCCCAGATGGGATCAGAAGCTGGACACCCGTCTTGGCCGGGGGTTGGGATGTTTGTTGGCCCTTAGGGCCTAAAGACTTGGACACATGGGCTGGGACACAAACACCAGCAGTCTTCGCTTCGCCCTGTTGTCCAGGTGAGTTCGCATAGTAAAAAATCTCTAGTACCGAGATACAATAAGGCCGCTGTGGACCAAGCTGGGCCGTCCTATGCTTCCACCTGCTTAACGAGGACGGAATGAAGTAACCGTCTGCACACGGGCCTGTAAGGTAGCACAATAGCACGGTGAACCATTTTTCTCATCGTTTTCGTGCAATATTTTACGGCATTTCGCAGGAGGCTGATCTGTATTGTTGACTACCTGCCATGCATAGGTTTAAGCGGAAACGAATGCAAAACCACTGCATGTGGCTGCGGTTGGGACAAAGTGCTCAAGGGAGGCAGCGGGATCGATTTGGTGCCAACCTTGGTGTTTCGAGGCCCAGGAAGGTGTGGGTGAATTATTCAGGCACCCATTCCAGTGAAACAAGCATTGGTTTGCGAGAGGCATACCAAGCGATCCGATTCAATGTTCTGGCCAGAATTGGGGTGTTCAGAGGTGTTCTAAAGAGACAGACAGGAAAACCAGTCTATAAGTTATCTGAGATATACAGTGATTTTATTTCCATACTTTCCTTCTGGTTATGGAATTAGTATATCAGAGGTTTCCAGATTTTGAACCTAAGTTGACCGGGAATGGTCTCTGTTCAAGTCCTAACCTAAACAGTCATCTAGCTCGGGTTCTTGTACTGGATTCCTGAAATCGCTTTTGACAATTGTGCTTCCCTGGACTGTATCCTTAACCCTGAGGTTGGTTTTGGGGCTAGCTTAGATATCATAATTTCGGAAACCCACATCTCGTAACAACTAAATAATGTTGTACCTCCCAATGCCTTAGGAATTACTCAATTTTTCAAGTATCAAGTACACCCTCCAATACCAAGAAAGAGTGGTCTAGGAATTTCGGAATCGTGCCATCACTTCCACTCTTGATTCACACCGAAGAGGACCCACAAGCTCCATTCTTTTGGGCCGAAAGGTCACGAACCTCTCAGTATTGGGCCGAACTTTGGATGCACCGGAATCCAAACTCTTCAAGGACCCAAAAGCCAGATGTCGTTCAAGCTGACTCGGGAATAGCTCCTGGTCTATGCTGAACCAATCTCCGGGGCCAACGAATTTCTTTTCCACAACCAGCATCATCCAACTTCTTGTCCAGCAACGAACATCCTCCCATCTGTCTCCTATAATTGTTTTTGGTTCTACTTCCTACACTAACTCAGTGAACTGGTGATAATTTTGACAATAAAGAGCTAAATCGACTAGTTGGTCCAAAATGCACTTTTGCACGATATATTGACCACTCTATTACGATGAGTACGTACGGATATCGTTTCATTTTCGGAATTGTTTCCTTTCCCATCCTCCGGATTATGGCCCCACAATGGTATTTCAACCAATATGGAACGCTTCTTATTGCTACCCTTTGGATTATCACCGAATTCGCGACATTGTCACTTGCAATACATTCCGAACCTCCAACTGTTCGGAACTTGGGTAATCTGACTTCGGAACCCGACTTGTACCCTTCAACACTATCAGGGTCACGAAGTGGAGACCATTCGTTCCGAGCTATCTCAACATTTTGGAAGAGGCTTAAGCTCTGTAGCAAAAGTAACGGACACTAAGGGATTCTCGCTTAGTTTGACAGGTGATGGTCATGAGCTCAAAGGATTCCGCCAGGAGTTTATTGAGGTGAATTGCGGTATGGTAATTGATTTGACAAGGTTTGCTCTAATATTTGAAAAATAGTCAGCACATTTTGCAATAATTCGATGAAAGTGAAGTTCCCTGGAAAAGTTAAACCTCAATTATAATTGCAACTAACGTGTTAGCTCATTATCCACGCTAACCCCAGGCACAATTCGCTACACAGATTTGCTGATTGTCATGGCATACATTACAATAAATAAACTTCCTTTTCAAAAGGAACTACAATTTCTCAGCAGGAGTTGGTCTACCGAGGGTGGTGACATCGTCGTAGATCAAGGTGGTAACGAAGTCACTGTACTTCTCAGCAGAAGCCTCAGGAGCAAAGTAGGCCAATGCTTGCTTGAACTTGTTTCCTGGCTTGGCGGTCTTGATCAACTTGGCGTACTCTTCGTCTAACAACTTCTTAACGTATTCCTTGGTGATGGTGGTACCCTTGTCGGTCTTAGCACCGTGGGTAACCCATTGCCAGATTTGGGTTCTGGACACTTCGGCAGTGGCGGCGTCTTCCATCAAATAGTTGATTGGAACACATCCGATGTTTCTCAACCAGGCCTCAATGTAAGAAACACCAATGATGATGTTGGCTCTGATACCTTGTTCGGTAATCTTGGCATTAGGAATGAAAGGACTCAACAAGTCTCTTTGGGTGATCTGCTTGTACTCGGTCTTTGGAGGCACGTTGATCTGGTTAGGACCCTTCATGTGCTCGTTGAATACCTTCAACACCACTGGGACCAAGGCTGGGTGGGCAACCCAACAGGAGTCACATCCAAGAGACACTTCTCTCAACTTGTCCTTAGCAACGTTTTCCAAAGCAAGTCTGTTTCTCTCTTGGTCCTCCTTGATAGGAATTTGGGCAGCCATACCACCCAAAGCATGAACCTGTCTCTTGTGGGTGGTGTGGACCAACAACTTGACGTAAGAAGACATGAATGGAGCACTCATGGTGACTTGGGATCTGTCGGGCAAGATGAAGTCAGGGTGGTTACGCAAGGACTTGATGTAAGAGAAAATGTAATCCCATCTACCACAGTTCAAACCACCAATGTGTTGTCTCAATTGGTAGATGATTTCGTCCATTTGGAAAGCAGCTGGCAAGGTTTCGATCAACACGGAACCTCTGATGGTACCTCTTGGGAGGCCAATGTAGTCTTGGGCGTGGTTGAAGATGTCGTTCCACAACTTGGCTTCCAAGTGGTGCTCCATCTTTGGCAAGTAGAAGTAAGGACCGAAGCCTTGGGCCAAACTCTCCTTAGCACTGTTGAAGAAGTAGAGACCAAAGTCGAAGATGGCACCGGCAACAGGCTCGCCGTCAACCAAAAAGTGCTTCTCCTCCAAGTGCCAGCCTCTTGGTCTGACAATCAAGGTAGGAATGTGCTTTCCTGGGGAAAGGTCCAATTGGTACTTCTTACCGTTGGACTCGAAGCTCAAGTCTCTTCTGACAGCGTCGTACAAGTTGACTTGACCGTCGACAAGGTTGGCCCATGCTGGGGTAAGCGAGTCTTCAAAGTCAGCCATGTAGGTGGCGACACCGGAGTTCAAGGCGTTGATGACCATCTTACGGTCAGTAGGACCGGTAATCTCAACTCTTCTGTCTTCCAAGCCTCTGGCCAATGGAGGACCGGTCCAGGTAGGGTCCTCTCTGATGTACTTGGTCTCAGGCAAGAAGTCTGGAAGGAAACCTTGATCTCTCAATTGTTGTTGCTTCTTTCTGCTGGCCAATCTGTTCTTTCTTTCACCATTGAAGGCTCTGTGCAAGGTAGCGACAAATGCCAAAGCTTCAGGGTTGAAGATGTGCTTTGCTCTTTGAGGGATTGGGGCCAAGATTTGGACACCCTTCAATTTGTCTGCGGTTTTTGGGAATGGGGATGACATATTTGAATGAATTGCTGAACTGAAAAGTTTGGGGGGTGAGTGGTATTTATATGCTTACCCCGGATTGTTCCACGGAACCGAGAAGGGCCCATGTGAGAACCGGGTCCGATAAGACTGCCAATAGCAACCGGGGTTGTTATCGGTCCACCGGAACTTGCCGAGCCTCGGTCTGCCGGTGTGCCGGTGGAGTCATAGTCATCCGATCCCTGGCAGTTGTGAGAGGTCCGAGTCAAAATGCGACATTCTTCCAGGGGCCGAAGGGCCCCACGGGCACGTGACACCACCTCTGCCCCGCTGCCCGCACTCCCTGACCCACCACCGGGCTTAAACCCCGACGTTTCATACCACCAACTGAAACGGCACGTGCGCGAGCACGTGCCCAGCGGGGCTTTCCACCACTTCTCCATGGTGGAAACCTGTCAACTCCGGGGGTGTTCCGTGTGTCCTACAATCTACAGTCACGTGAGATATACCGATACCGGCGCCGGCTCGTATATTGAAAAGTCCCTAAGCTTTAGCCCAAGTAGTACCCTCCTTGACTGGGGTCAACAAGGCCTTTTGCTGTGGAATGTACTCAACTCTACGGTAGGAGTTGATGTTCTTTCTCAAAACAAATTGGTAACAGGTGGCAGTACCGTTTCTGGAAGCAATGGTAGAAGCAGCCAAGAAGTACTCCCAGATTCTGTACCATCTGGCACCGTACTTGTTGATGACCTGGTCCTTGTTACCGAGCCAGTTTCTGTACCATCTCCAGAGGGTACCGGAGTAGTGAACACCGATGTTGTCGACAGAAACAATTTCAAAACCAACCGATTCCAAACAAGAAGCAACGAAACTCAATGGGGTGGAAGCATCGGCACCTGGGAAAATGTACTTGTTCATGAACAAACCCCAGTTCAAATCTTCATATTGCCAGTTCTTTCTCAATCCAGCGTATTGCAAGAAGAACAAACCGTCATCTTCCAAAGAGTCGTGGACTTGTTCCAAGAAAGCAGAGAATCTTCTGATACCAACGTGTTCGGCCATTTCCAAGCAGGTGATCTTGTCGTACAAGCCGTTTGGCTTTTCGGACTTTGGAGCATCACGGTAGTCAACACAAACGATCTTGGATTGGGTAGAGTCTACGCCGTATTCCTTCAACAATTGGGTACCCCATTTGGTTTGGTTCTTACCCAAAGTAATACCAGTAACGTGAGCGCCATATTGGGAGGAGGCGTAGGTGGCCCAGGTTCCCCAGCCACAGCCCAAGTCCAAAACACGGTCGCCCTTTTGAAGGTCGATCTTGTCAGCAACGATTTTCAACTTGTTGTCCTGAATCTCTTCCAAAGTTTGCTCCTTGGTGATGTCACTGATCACACCAGAGGTGTAGATCATACGAGGACCCAAGAACCAGGTGTAGAAGTCGTCACCTCTGTCGTAGTGGTCTCTGACTTGTTCTTCATCCTGGGATTGGGAGTGCATGATGACCTCAGGGATCATGCCCAACAAGAAGTATCTGAACAAAGAGAGAGTGAAACGGAAGTTGGCCCAGTCGTGCTTGTACTCCATGACGTCCAAGCAGTCGCCCTTGAAGCTGACCTTGCCCTCGAAGAACAACTCCTGGAAGGTCTCAATTGGGATCTTGGTACCTTGGCCGTTGTTGGAGGTCTCGTACTTGGCCTTCAATTCGTCGGTGTGGTACTCCAAGTAGTAGGAAATAGGACGGTTGGGGTACTTGGCCTTCTCGTTCAAACGAGGAGAGTACGACGACAAGATGGTCCAGTAGGCCATCATGATTGGCAATGCCGACACCAAGAGGAAGAACAACCAGGTCTTGAAACCACCACCGATCTTCTTGCTGATGAACCATGGAATAAGCACCACGAACCCGGCCATGGCCAAGTTGCTGAAGTGCTTAGCACCAGGTCCATCTGCTGGCAATGGGGCATTGTGGATGGCAGGAGAGGCGGAGGTCAACACACCGCACTCGTCGGTGGCTGCCGGCGTGGCCTTAGCGGCTGGAGTCTTGATGAACTCGACGTTTTTCAACATGGTGGATGAAAAGTAAGTGAATTCTGAACGACGTGGAGTGAAAAATTAGTACCGTGGTAAGTGCACGGAGCGGGCGAGCGACACAATAAAGCGCGAGCTTGATCTGGGTCTGGAGCTCGGGCCTGCCTGCGGAACGAGGTGCCATGAGGGCTACAGGGGCAGGGCCATGGCGGAGTCCGCTGGCGGCGCAATTGGGCCACAGGCTGCCCTGGGACGGTCTGGAGCTTGCAAAAGAGACGTCCTGCATACAAGCACATGGGTGGTGGGGAGGGGTGCCAGGTGGACTGAACGGAATGTACGGCTCTCACCGTCGACGCGTCTGGGGCAGAATCATAAAGTAGACGTCACGTGATTCAATAGGGTTCAGCCGGACGGTTCCAGAAATTGGTTCTGGTGGACGATGCAGCGGGTTTGGTGGATTTGTGTCCACCTCCGCTTTGTTAGAGAAGAATTGCGTCTTTCCCCCTTTTTTTTTCTAGTGAAAATCCACCGATTGGCTCACTTCGTGGAGAATGGAGTGATTCTGCCTTCTGGCTCGTGTAAATTGCCAAACGCCAGAAAGAGGTCCACAAGCTTGCTCAAAATAATACCCACTACTTCTTCTATTTCCCATCACATTTTCTGGGAGCAGAAAATCACAGAACCCCTATCTTTTGATTTTCTAGAATTTTGAAAAATTCAAATCGTAAAAAGCTCTCCTATGACAACAAGCAAACCATAATCCCTTTCCTAGCCTAATAATCATTTAAAACAACGGCACAAGCCTTTGTATCCACCGAATTTGCTGCATTCTAAATACACACAGTTAAGAATTCCAGATGTATAGAGCACTGTAGGGCACGTGCACACCACACAGCTGCTAATTAATTCCCAATTAACGAGTTGAACTGTCTGCAAAACAATTTCACACTGTGAATTACGTCCTGAAGCTTCAATAATGCCTTTTGAAATCTGAAGCCACAAAAACATTGAATAATTCACACCAGAATGTGTTATTTAATATCAATTCACAAGCACACAATTAAACAGCCTACAAAGATTCGGGAACAAGAAGATGGAGATCGCGTTAGTCTTTGGTTAAAGCAAAAGTCCGACCTCTTCAATTCCCTCCAGAAACAATTCTGTTGCAGCTTTGTTTCCCAAATTCTGCCAGTGCACAATTAATTACATTGACGACAAACGTTCAGAGGTACCATGCTAAGAGCACACAGTTTCTGTAGTTTAAAAGAGAGACAGAACACATACGAACACCCCCAATGTACTTAATTATGCCATTTTTAGAATTTGGACTAGTAATTACAGGAATATTGCTTTTGCTGCAGTTCATAATAATTGCCAAAAAAAAACAGATTTAGCTCGCCAAAAATTCCTTGAACAATCCCACTCAGACACGGCGTGTTTTCCAGCAGGACACCCGATCCAACATCTCCAAACAGCCATCATCACAAGTCTGGGTTTCTGGTACTGTTGGTAATATGCACACCGCCAATTGCAACCCATCACGTGACCGCCGCATTATCAACACACACTAAGGGGGCATTACAAGGCTGTATCCATTGGTTCTTCTCATGAAAGACAACAACATAGTCTTGATTGACTCCGATGACGAAGGCTCTGTGGTGAAGCGCCAGAAGACGCAAGCCCAGACCCCAAAATTGACTCGGGGCTTCGGCACATCCAATGGGTTATTGGAAAGTGATGATGACCAGACGGGCGGCGGGAACGCGTCGTCAGACAACATAGCAGCTGCGAATAACTCTGTTGAAAGCTTCGGTTCCGACCTCTCGGACGAGGTGCTTTCGTTGCCTTCTCATTTGGCGCCGATCGGCGGCGACGGTGGCCGGCACGCTCACGAGGATGCTGAGGACGCTGGCGACTCGGATTCCGACTCAGAGGGCAATAACGATTCGGATTCTGAGCTTGATAACATCTCCATCTCCGACTTTGACCATATTCCTCCACAGAGCATCATAGACACCCGCAAATATCTTAAAGAACATGGAAACATGAAGTTTCTCGAGAAATATTTACCGACCGCTGCATCTAGTGAGGATATCGTCAAGCTCATATTACGACTTGGGTTTGTGCCACGCCATCTTCCCAAGCCAGATAACAGCAACATGATGGTGTTGATCAAGTATCTCAACTATGCAATGATGAAAGTGAGAACCATTAGAACCAGACTAGACCACGTGAAAACCATCGAGGATGCATTGGAGCAAATACAAAAGGCAGAGAAGATTCTTGTTATCACCGGTGCAGGTATCTCCACCAGTTTGGGTATTCCAGATTTCCGTTCTTCGAAGGGTTTCTACTCGCAAGTGCAGCACCTAGGACTTTCTGACCCGCAGGAGGTTTTCGACTTGGAGATCTTCTTGACCGACCCAAGCTTGTTTTATTCCATTGCACACATGATTTTGCCTCCAGGAAAAATCTTCAGTCCTCTTCATTCATTTATTCAAGTTATTCAGTCCAAAGGAAAACTTTTGCGAAACTACACGCAAAATATCGACAACTTAGAGAGCTTCGCAGGAATAGACGCCGATAAGTTGATCCAATGTCATGGATCCTTTGCCAGTGCTACATGCGTGACATGCAAATACAAGGTGAAGGGTGATGAAATCTTTGATAAGATTAAAAATAAAGATGTACCGTATTGTCCAAAATGTGCCAAAATGAGAAAAAAGCTCACAAAGAATGATGAAGATACATATATTCCTGATAGTTACGGTATTTTCAAGCCGGACATCACTTTCTTCGGGGAACCATTACCCGAGACTTTCCATGATCTGATAAAAGAAGATTTGAATAACTGCGATCTTCTCATCAGTGTCGGAACTTCGTTAAAAGTTGCACCTGTTGCTGACATTGTGGACAGAATTCCCGAGCATGTACCTCAGATTCTTATTAATAAGGATCCAATCGACCATTGCAATTTTGATGTAAGTATACTTGGTTATTGTGACGAGGTTGCCACATATATCTCTTCAAGACTAGGTGAAGATTGGAAAATTCCCCACAAGGATTTCGAATCCATAAAGGGACCTGACGATGACGAAAATTTGCTTTTGAACTTAGTTGACGCTGAGTATCGAGAATATGAAGTAGTCAAGAAAGCAGAAAAGGATTCAACCATGCCATCAGAACCTGAACCAAAAGTCGCATCCGAAACTGTGCCTGAAAGTATTCCTGAAGTTAGCTGAATTCCAACCAAAATAGAGGTACACACCATACTGCACCATTATTCAGTTGTTTGAACGCATTCAGTTTAATAATGTATAATTAATGTATATTAGTATAGCTTACACCAAGGGCTGAAGTGCATTAGAGACTCTATTGCTACCATTCTTAAGTCAGAGACTACTACATAGTGGATACCACTATATACAGGATAACATCAAATCTCAAAATTTGTCTGCATTGTGAAGTTTAGGCCTCAGGCATGTTCAGATTCTTCCGTATAACGGCCCGCTATGGACCACAAAACCTCAAAGGGAGGAACATTAGACTATATAGTGGGACACCAAGCAAAGAAACCGACATAAAAGAACAATTTGAACGAGATCTCGATAAACTCTTCGGAAACGATGAGATGATCTCCAGCCCCAAGAAAGATGTTGAAGCCCCTTCCACAACTTCCAGCACTGCCAATGCCGAGTATGATCTCCTACATGAATTTATAAATCAGGAATATGAACAAAAACCCGAGTTCAAGGGCATTATTGAGAACCTCAACCTCCAAAACCCGGTCCCAAATGAAGCTGAAGAGGCAGTAGAAACGCATTTCGACCTTGACTTTTTGGGTACAGAGAAGAAACAAGCACCAAAGCGTGAGACCATAGAGGAAGAAAAACAGTTGTTTCAGAACATATTCGAGTCATACATGAAGCCTTTACAAGAGCAGCATGATGAGAAAGAAAAGATCATGTGGAATCTCAGAGACTCCGTGCAGTCGACAAAGAATAAGTTGGATCAAATAGTTCAGTCAAAGAAGAAAGTGGAATTTTCCAACGTCTCCACAAGGCTTAAGAATGAAATGTTTGCGAAGACCAAGGATGCATTGAGTCCCACCATTTCGTTTATCGAAAATATCGAAACAAAAGACCAGCTTGTGGAGTACTTCCGTTACATAACAAATGAATGGACTCTGTTGACCCAAAAAGAGGAACAACATGAAGATTTGTATTTGAATCTGTTGCTCAAGGGAGCCACTGAGTTTTCAGAACAACAGCAAGAGTACATCGATACCATACGAAAAAACCTGCAGGAAGAGCCTTCCAAGCCCACGTTGAACATTGTCACATTACCTATTCTTGTGAACCAGATGATATACATCTGTGGATTCAAGTTCTACGATGGCCAGCTTGCCCATACATTATTTAATCTTCTCAAAAAAGATATTGGGCTCTATACCGTTGCATGTAATCAAGACACCTATAACGAAATGCTCAAGATCCTATGGATTTACCAAGGTAAGTCCAATATTTATAACATTGATGTTGCCTTTATGGAAATGAAGAATAACGGGTTCAAAGGAGATTTTGTGACATTCAACATCTTGAAACAAATCATCATTGACTACCACAATTTGAAGATGGGCAAGCTAGACTTGAACAAGGAAACCAGATTGCCTATCTGGTCCAACGAGGATGATAGAAGAGTTAAGGGTTTAGAGAGAAAATTGCGCAGTTTAGCGGATGCTTTAGGAAGATGGTAAAATCAACATTTGTACATATAAATTGTGGTTGTATATAGATATCTAATAATCCCACAATTCAGGAACCTTATAAACCAATTTAGCATACCACGCCAGTGTCAGTCCTTTCCTCCACATTCTCTTATAGGTGGTTACATTATTACGTAAGCAGTGACTAACAAGTAGTGCATTTAGTTCCTCAACATACGTAATACAATTACTTATCCCAAGAGTCTATATAATTCATCTCTTTAAACTTCCTTAAGCTCAGGAAATATTCATAATTGGAACCAGTACTACTGAAATTACACAAGTGACAAGAATTTTCTCATTCAAAGCCGTCCCTCCCACCATTTCCCGCTAAAATGTCTGACTTTGCTGGTTTTAGGGATTCCTATGTCAAGTCAGAATCCGATTCATTTTCTGGACAAGAATCACTTTCTCCCCAATCTAACGAGTTATCCAAGCAAAAGTCGCTTAATATTCCAAGCATTAACGTCAAGCAAGAGAATGTGGATAATCTTTTAAGTAAGTCTCTCGATATCAAAAAACAACTCTCACAATCGTTTCAAGGAAGAGACGGCATGTCTTTCGGAGGTGTCAGCAAGCCTCAATCACGCAAGAATTCCGTGATAGCCATCAAATCCAATCATGGTAGCGACAACGAAGAGGATGACGAAGACGGTCAGGGTAATGAACGTAAGCGCAGAGACAACATCAATGACAAGATACAGGAACTTCTTACCTTGATACCCACGGAATACTTCCAAGAGTCTGCCGTTGAGACAAGTAAGATAGGCACCGACAAGGCCAACGCAGAAGAAGCAGAAATAGCAGCAGCTGTGAAGAATTCCGGAACTAAAGACGGAAAGCCCAATAAGGGTCAGATATTGACCAAATCTGTGGAATATCTTCAGCATTTGCAAAACTTGATCGATGAAAACAATCGCAGAGAAGTTGAATTAATAATGAAGTTGAAAAACCTTGAGTTACAGCAACAGGGAAAGCCTCTCAATGTACCAATATCAGTTGGCCACACCAGTGCTGAAAGGGCGTTGGGAAAAATCGGCGTTGGCCCCCTTTCAGATGACTACTTCAAGATGGTCCTAGTAAACAGTGCAAGCACCAATAAATCTGGACAAAGAAGGGGCAGCATCAGCTGAGCAACATTATAGACCGTTTCTGAGTTTGTCTAGATCGACAAGTTAATTTATTCTTCTTTGTTTAATTATGTACATGTTTAATCGTTATTATTTGAGGTTTTAATCTATGGATGATGACGTATCATACCTACTCTATATGTCTGTATTGTATAAAATTCCTCTCGTCGTAATCGAGTCTTAAAATTGGGATATGAGTGGTTCAGTATTGAGCTTAAGTGCTTCGGATTAAGTGGAGTTTCAAGCTTCTGTTCAACTTCGGATAACCTTAGACCTTCTTTAGTCTACCTAGTCTCTCTTTGGCATCTGCATCTTCACGCAAGCGATAGGCAGGAAGATACCCATCTCCCTCTTTCAAGTAAGGATTTGGTACTGTGTTATGAACCCCTCCCAAACTCGTATAACCTTCGTCATACATACAACAATATTCAAGGTTGCACCCAATGAGAAAGTCCCAAATCTCCACGTAGTTCCAGTTGAGAATGGGATGGATGCGTAGAAATTTGGGCCAGTTATGATCGGTATACTGCTCAAAGCTTAAGGATTCTGCGTAAGGGTCCGAGTGCCTCACTCCGACCACTATGGTCTTGATATTGGTATTAATTTCCGTCAAGTATTTTTCGAAGCCCTCCTTCAAGGAGGATTTGATGATTATTGGGTTAAGATGATATTTCTGAGTTGATTCCTGAATGAACTCAGTGAGTTGGGGAAAAAGGGTCTCCGAGTTCACGTAAATCGAGTCCAATTTATAGTCATCGGGAATGGCGGATGGTTGTTTAGTGAACTTTAGGTGGATGCTGGCCAAAAGGAGAATGAGCATTACCAAGCAGTCCTTGCCTCCGTTGTAGGAAATGGCTATTTCTTGTAGTCTGGGGTTAGTAGATGAATCTAGGTGATGATTATAAAATGAAGCTAAAAACACAGTAGATGTCCCTAAAAGTATCTCTTCACACCAGTAAATAAGTTCAGAATAGAGATGATCTGTTCGATCCAATCTTGTAGCAGATCATTATCTCCAGTCCTTCCTCTTCTCTGGTGAAGATTATCACATGTGACCTGGGGATCTCACGTTTGCTACCGTTATCCAAATAAAAACACCTACTGGCCTTCGGAATAGCTTCCTTTTTTATACGTACCCATGGCGATCGATAGAAGTGGCCAATTTTTCCATGCTTTCTCTGATCTTCGACTTGACCAGAAGCCTTAAATCCTCACTATACTGATAATCTCGGTAATTTTGTGGAACTTTTCCCCATTCCAAAGAGTCGTCCAAGAACCTCTGGACCAAGTTGTACGAGTCTTCACACTGCTGAAGGAACTTATGCTGACTGGACCGAGTCATGATGAATAGTAACTGGAGTAGTTGGCTAGGTGTGCATGAAGGACCGAGGACGGCATTGATGACTAAGCACTGACCAAGCAGCCGTAGTAAGGGTCTAGGGTGTGGGCTATGTAGAACACCATCGTGGCTAACTTTAGGCGGGTACCGTGTTTGGGATGTAAGAATTTATCCAAAATATGCTATAGTACTATGTATGGTAAAATTAGACGAAAAAGACACAAGCAAGGTGGTTCGTGGAGTATCTGATAATTATTGACCTATATCCACGAAAGGCTGGAAAGGGCCTGGAAAAGGGGCTTACCCCTGATCTCGACCTTCCATGCTACTCAGCCGGCTGTGTTGTGATTTAAAGCTTATGCTTTTAATTATTAGTGTGTCAAGTGTCCGCTTTGCATGGATGCTTGCCTTTTTCTGAGGGAATCCTGCGGTGGTTATTGGTCTTTATTGCTGTACATGAACTGAAGGAAGTATTCTTTGGTGTCGGAGTCCCAAAACCACCAGTAATCTTGGGACATTTCAAACATCTCTGAGGGCTTCTCTATTTCCTTATCTCCAGGAATCACGAAACACAAATTCTCGTACGGCTCGCCGGAAATCACCAAATACTGGCACTTGTCCATATCACTCTTACCCGAGTCACGGTGTAGAAATGATGTGGCGATATTCTGGTTCTTGGTGGAGAGTTCGTAGTACGACATGATACGAAACCTGGGTTCGAACTCTCCTATTTGGGGATACTTTATGTTGACCAAGAGGCCCACCTTCAATGTATCGGGATCACGGATCTTGGTGACTTTGTAAGAAGGCTTACCAATCTTGTGCCAGCTTCTTTTGGGTATGTTTGTGATGGAGATTCCCGTGGCATTTTTTGACTGTTTGTTGTTCAATTTATCGTCCAAAACTTTCCTTTTTTCGAGGTTCAACTGGTGCTTTCTGCCTCCCAAGTGAGAGATGTACGAAGCCTCGCTGACATGAGTAGTAAGACAAAGCTTGCACTCCAAGAGGCCCAACTGGTTCTTGAACACATAAGGGTCGTTTTCGAGATCGAGAACTTGAGTTGCCAACAACTCCTTGATTCTCCGTTTTGTGTGCACATTCGTCTCTGCGGACCCTGCAACACCACCACCACCTTTCTTAGCGTTTACTCTTCCTGAATAGTCCATCGTTGGCAGCCTATAGACCCTCGGAGATGAGATGATTATACCTATACATCCACGTGACACAATCCACGTGACACATATGATATGGGGTAAATGGCCCAGCAGCTACTGCAGGTGAAGGAACAGAGGCTCATATTCTGGCAGGACCAGCATCACACCCGGAACCACTTGCGTCTACAGCCGGAACTGGCTGCCAGGCATTTCCGGAAATTCTGACTTTTTCACGTTAATGTTACACGGCAAAGAGACTAAGGCCATCCGACCACTCCGCAGAAACTGTCGAGGCCGATTCGCCGCAATTTTGCAGCAGATCCAGCAGGAATTTCTAGCACATTTCTTGCAGGCAATTTCCTTGAAATTTAATTTCCATATGTGAAATATTCTCCATACCACAAGGAAAACCCGAGGAAAAACGGCACCTTTATGAGGAGCATTCTGAGCTCGAGCTGGCCAAGTGCCACGGCATCCCATCGCTACCAGGCGTCCTGGTGTTGTTCCAGAATGCATGGCGGTTTTACCTGGGTCACGTGACACAACTCCACTGGTGGGTCACCAGTGGAGAAGCTGCGAGAGCCGGCAACTTATCCCACACCTTCATCTTCCGCCGCCAGCGAAGACACCCACCTCTGCCCATCGCCCCGCCCCC